>WAAD01015305.1:18315-48948 GCA_013389945.1 Fregata magnificens | reverse complement strand
TTATCGCTCTCTACAACTACCTGAAAGGAGGTTGTAGTGAAGCGGGTGTTGGACTCTTCTCCCAAGTAACAAGTGATAGGACGAGAGGGAATGGCCTCAAGTTGTGTCAGGGGAGGTTTAGATTGGACATCAGGAAGAATTTCTTTACCAAAAGAGTGGTTAGGCATTGGAACAGGCTGCCCAGAGACGTGGTGGAGTCGTCAACCCTGGAGGCATTCAAAAAAGGTGTAGACGTGGCACTCCAGGGCTTAGTTTAGGAGTCATGGTGGTGTTAGTTGATGGTTGGACTTGATGATCGTAGAGGTCTTTTCCAACCTTAATGATTCTATGATTCTATGATTTTTCAGAAGTTTGGGAGGATTTGTAGATGAGTTTGAGAGGATTTGCAGATAAGCCTTATCCTGGAAACTGATTAATATCCTCATCTCAGCAGCCTAAGAGAACTGTCCAGCATATTTTTAAGAAAACCACGTCACAACAAACTGACCTACATAAAAACTTTTTAAACTTAGCCTAGTCAACAGTTTATTAATTTATTGGCTGTGCATCTCTACAATGATTTCCTTAGATGCTGTGTAACTGAAACTTCTTTTTCTTGGGTAAAAGTTAGTTATAGTTGAGCGACATGTTGTCTTTTGGCTAAATGCCCCTGCTTCTACCATGCTGGAGAATCACATCTCTCTACTGTCTTGTTCATTGGAGGAAATGTTTACAGATCATTTTTAACTTACACAGCATAAATGGATGGAGTAGATGTGCTTTCTAATGTGAATCTTGCAAACTGGCTACAAATTGGCACCGTGACAGAAATCATACACATATATGCGGTGGATTTAATACCTTTCATTGCTTTCTGCCCCTTCCATCCTTGCAATGAGATAAAGCTCAAACATGAAAGCTATTTTCGCTTTTGCCCTTAAAGATTCATAATTTCATTTAATTCTTTCTTCTGCAGACTGTCCTCTCATTGCTGTTAGTAATAGATATGTTCTGTAGGAGAGACTGTTGGCACTATGCTTTGTGACATTCACAGAGCTCAATTATGTTGTCTATCACAGTCAAATTGTTACTACACACTTCACATAAAAAGTCCTCTGTGTTGGCAGTGCTGACTAGACTGCGCCTAGACCTGGGATTACGATTTTGACCAACAGGGTCAGGCTCCAAGGCCATTTGTGAAGCAATGCTGATATTCCATTGTTTGTAACAAACTGTTCTCTTTTATTCAGAATCCATTACAATTTGTAAATACACAAGGATTTGACATAGACACAGGAAACGCACAGCTTTGATGGCAGTGAATAATGCAGCATGCTTCTGAATACTGTCTTATTGCCAGGAACTGATGAACAGTAAAACATTTAGACCTGTGATCGTTTTCAACTTTCATAGCAGACATTGTTCACCTTAGCTTAGTTCAGAGTAAAATACAGTTTAGGACATGTATTTAAGGATAATGCTGCAGAGAGTTCCAAATGGTTGTTTGAGACATGAAGGAAGGGACTACATTTTATTCCTCTGTGGTATGAGCTCTAGTGCCATACCCATAATTCTATTCTGTGACTACATAATTAAAGAGAAGTGCTATCATCTAGAAAGATGTTAAGGCTTCTAATCTCAGAAATGACTGAACTCATTTACCTAAAACAAAACCAAAGAAAAACCCATCCACATACGAACTGGATATTAAAATACAGTTTGTGTGTTGGTCTTAGCAACACACAGTGAGACCCATCATTACAGATGTCCCTACTTGTGCTCTATTTATTTAATGAAGTAGCATCCCTAATCTTATAAAAGGGGAAGCTAAGAAAGGAAGAAGTTAAATGGCTTATGAAAGATCACATAACAATTTAATGAGAAAAGTAGGCATAGGTGCTATATCTGCCCGTACAGTTCTCTGCATTGCCTGCTATTCTGAGATTTTTTTTTTTTTTGGTCTTTATATTTGAATGTTGTTCTTACAAGTCCTGAACTCTGCTCTTTGTTTGACTTTCCCTGGATCTCTGTCTGCAAAACTGAGCAGAGAGACCTCAGGAGAATACTATCATCTCACACAAAATTTTCCAATACTTTGTGCTTTCTCATAGAGGCAGAAGTGCAGTATCAACTCAGGTTACCTCCTGGCATTTGTACATTTATTCCATCAGAAAACTGAAAGCTCATAAACCAATGTGAAAATGAAAAAATAACAGAGATAAATATACTATTCAAACCTTGAAGAGCTTGTTTGGGTTTAAACAAAAGCTTGGATCAGGAATTTTGATAGCCTAACCAATTCTCCATGGCTTCTGCAGAAAATCATGCTGCCTCAAATTTAATTCTATCCCACCCAATAAAAAGATATGGAGGCACTGCCATTCTTAGTTTCACTGGTGTTACACTGGATGTGACTTTATCCACTTCTTCTTGTGACAGATATTAGTAGGTAGTAGAAAGGAAATATCCTTTTGTCCTCTAATGATGCTCCTTTGGCACTTATTTAAGACTCTTAGCTTGTCTCTGTGGGATCTACTTTGAATAGCTGAAGACCGACATATAGGTATTTGTAGGGTTAAGCAGCTGTAAAATAGCTTTTAGTCTGCCTGTAGAACTATGCTGTATTAGGCAAAGTGTGGAGGTGTGCATTCCTTGAGTTCCTACCACACAATTTGTTGCTTTTCCCAAGAAAGATTTTCATGCCTGGTCTCAATTTAATTTACTCACTGTTACGTAGCACTTTGTTCCCAAGTAGTCTGCAGACTGCAAAGGAGCAGCAGTGACATGGTGAATGCTTGTAAACTGGTGAAAAATAGCATGCCTGGGAGAAAAAAATCAGTCTTGAGCTTTAATAATATTCTTGGTTGCAAAACCTGGTGGTTCTCTTGGGGTTTCTTTTTTAAGGAACATTCTCTTAATCTTGTTATTGAAACATTTTTTTTCTCTACATTCTTTGGACTTCAGTACCAGAAAAAACCCTATTGACCACATTTACAGATCTGTTTGATGTTCAACACAGCAGAAATCAGCTCTGTTCTTGTGGTGGGTTGACCCTGGCTGGACGCCAGGTGCCCACCAAAGCCGCTCTATCACTCCCCCTCCTCAGCTAGGTAGGGGAAAGAAAATATAACAAAAGGCTTGTGGGTCAAGATAAGGACAGGGAGAGATCACTCAGCAGTTGCCATCATGGGCAAAACAGACTCAGCCTGGGGAAATTAATTTAATTTATTAACTATCCAATCAGAGTAGAGTGATGAGAAATAAAACCAAGTCTTAAAACGCCTTCCCCCCAGCCCTCCCCTCTTCCCGGCCTTAACTTCACTCCTGATTATTCTCTACCTCCTCTCCTTGAGCAGCACAGNCTGCCAGCAAACCTGCTCCAGCGTGGGCTCCTCTCTCCATGGGGTTCAGTCCAGTGCCAGGACCTGCTCCAGCACAGGCTTCCACAGGGTCACAGCCTCCTTTGGGCATCCACCTGCTCCAGCGTGGGGTCCTCCACTGGCTGCGGGTGGATATTTGCTCCACCATGGACCTCCATGGGCTGCAGAGGGACAGCCTGCCTCATCATGGTCTTCACCACGGGCTGCACGGTAATCTCTGCTCCGGCACCTGGAGCACCTCCTCCCCCTCCTTCTTCACTGACCTTGGTGTCTGCAAGAGTTGTTCCTCTCACATATTCTCACTGCTCTCTCTAGCTGCAATTGTGCAGTTTTTTTGTTCCCCCTTCTTAACTATGTTATCCCAGAGGCGCTACCACCGTCGCTGATTGGCTTGGCCTTGGCCAGCGGTGGGTCCGTCTTGGAGCCGTCTGGCATTGGCTCTATCGGACATGGGGGAGGCTTCTAGGACCTTCTCACAGAAGACACCCCTGTAGCCCCCCCACTACCAAAACCTTGCCACGCAAACCCAATACAGTTCTACAACACTATGAAGTAATGCATGATAGTTTGTGCCTGTCAACCACTGCTTGATGTGCTAATGATGGTAGTGTTTTAACAGTAGTAGAGATACTACTAGGATAGGAGTGATGTTAATGATGGTCTACAGACGGTGGTGAGCAAAGTTTGTAAGAAGTAATGTCCTATATTAAATCAATGGACACAGTAAAGCAAAACCAGACGGACTTTGAAACAAGCAGCATAAGTCTTTCCTGCTTTTTAGATTGTTTGTTTTTCAGTCATATCAATTGGTCAATGAAAGTACAAACACAGAATACTGCCTGTTATGGTTCTGTGACACTTCCACTCTGGAGATTCATCAGCTCCTACCACAGACTTTCTGAGGAGTTCATGGCAGAGTACTTCCTGGAACCCCCGCCAAAATTTGGTTTTGCTTATGATTCATAGAGCTGGGAGGAGCCTTTTCGTGGATCAGTTACTCTAATGTATTGACTGATGTTTATATGTACAGCTGCCTTCTGGTGATAGGATCAGACCAGCTTAAACCTTCGGTTTGTTCTTTGGTGCCTGAAGACTTACACTGAAGGTAATTTGTCTTAATTACTGCTGAGATTTGAAGGCAAGTCTTAGTTCAAGAGCACTGTGCTTTGAAGACAGAAAATCCTTTCTTTCAGTCCTAGCGTGAAAAATACTGTTATATGATTTTTTTTCCCTCTACCCCCAGAAGTGCCTTTGTTTTCTTTATCTGACACTTGCATTTGTCTGAGGATGGTCTGAAGATCCTTCATGGCTGATGCTCCACCCTTTACCAAGTATTTTATTTTTATTAGAATTTTCAAATTAAAAATATAGAAATATATTTATAACATTTATTCAGAAGAAATATATATATAATAATATATAAGGAATAACTTCTTTGGACCAGAATCTCATACGGGTACACTGGAGTAGTTCCATTAACACCAATGGAGTTGAGCCAGACTTTATACTTTCTTTGGCTCTCATCCTTATAAGCTCGTGCAAAGTTTGATCTAGTTGTTACTGGCATAAGGAGCCAACGTGGGGAGCCCAAGCATTTTTCGGGACAGAGAATGAGCCAAATCTTTACTCAGTTGGTTCTATAATTGAGCACTCTGCACTGGCTCCCGTAACTCCCTCATAGAAAAACTGATGACGTACAGACTAGATAAGTGAGGTGGGTTGAAAGCTGGCCGAACTGCTGGGCTCAAAGGGTTGAGATCAGCAGCACCGTGACCCAAAGATTGCCATTTCCAATCCAGCCAAGTAGTCCAATTCATACGATAATATAATCTAAGTAATAAACACTGCTCAGCAAGAAGGCTTTCTCTGAGGACAGCACTGCTTTAATGTGGTCGAATCATTCTCTCTCTGCTCTGCTCCCTTGCAACCGTGTTTCTAGGTTTGAATTGCTGGGGGAGTTAAGGTCTCCATGAGTTTGCCTGTGTGGGGCTGTTAAGCGTCTCAAGGTGGTTTCTGCAAAAGTATAAGGGCATTTGCTTTGCTACCTTGGGCAAATTCTGTTTTGGGAAAATGCAGGCTCTCTGGTGTTTCAGGTACACGCAATAGTCATTACCTGCTTTAAACTGCTGGCTAGATTTGCCATGTAGAATTTAAACAGCTGCCAGAGGTAGGTGGCGTCATTCCAGTGCTGAGAAAAAAATAATCCTCTTTATAGTGAATTTGTAAAGCACATTGGAGGTCTGCTGCCTTGAAAGACATGATAGAAATGTAAGCCATTATCATGTGCTATTACAAATGATGTCTCAGCCATTAAAAAAACAAGTATATTAAGGGAATATTAAGATTGCTAATTCAAGCATTCAGAAGTTACAAAATGCAGCAATTAAATCTGTGTGTACAGGCTTAACATCAGCCCCTGTCAGCTTTTAGGCAAACCAACACAGAAAACACTGTGCTCCTATCCTCATCTTGATAGGAGACTGTCGCAGATGGTGAAAATCATCTCAGATTTTAAACTAGTCATGAGTGTACCTGAACTAGGGTTTGAGAGAACTCATATCTTTCCCAAGCTGAGCCAAATTTCCTAGAAACACTAAAGGGTGCACCCTCACCAATGAGACAAACTCCCTTCTGCCTATTCCTCCTCACATTCCCCATCTTTCTCCAAAGCATGGAGGCACTAAGGAAAAGGTTTGCATTATCCTTTTCAGGGTGGGACACTTGGACATTTTTCAATAGTTTTCTTCTTTGATTTGGCTGCAATATTTTAATTTAAAGGAAATAGCTTGAGGTAGATTGCAGGCTTGGAAAATGTAATCCTGAATGGTTATCACGGGCTAAGTAGCTATGCAGTGGAAAATACACTCTTACAATAGGGTATGCTGAGGAACCATACCTAGAGGTGGCAGTTGGCTTCAGCTGGGGTATATGCAAAGAAGGTGAGCGAATAAGGGAATAATGAAGAGACTTATGGGGAATGGGGAGACTGCACAGAATTAGTGGAAAGTGGCAAATAAGTAGCCACAGTGTCATAAGGGAAAGTTTGAAATCAGGCCAAATGATGTGGAAGTAAAGGCACAAAACCAATATGTCAAAGCGAAGTGATATTTCCTTGCTGGTGTGGGCTGGCCTTTTCCTGCTGCTCTCATATCTTGTGCGTTTTACTCGTATGCAACTTGTCTGCTTTGTTCTCATTTAAAAACACTGAAAGTGCTTAATAATATTACTGGCCTTTTCTAGCCCATCTGCAGAAGCAGTGATATTTAATAGCGAATTCATTGTTACTCTATAAGGAAGCTTTACCATAAAGGTCACCAAATTTGGTCAGTGCATTTTAATTTGTACACACGTTAAAGGTCATGTTCCTCACTTCCATTGCAGTAACACAGCGTGTTTACTCTCTTATCAGAGATGATTGTGTATGACTTAGCTAAGGGATCTTATCAATGTAAATGGAATATAAACCAAAAATAATAATGATGAAAACACTGGTGCAAGTGTAAGGGGATTTTTTCCCTCTGTATGTTTACATAATGCTTGGAGGTAAACACGCATCTACAAGGTCTGATTTTCTCCTGTGTTACTCCAATATTTCCTTTTTTCCCCATGAGAACTCCACAGCCTTCAGCAGAGTTTCTGCTGGTGTATATTGGAATGACCGTAGTTTCAGATTCATAATATCATCTCTGTATAAACACGTCCAAACGTAATTAAGGACGTGGGCTCTCAATCCAGCAGACCTCAAATTAGCTTTCAAAATGCATATTAAGGGCACAGACAAATGCTTTCGTGCAATTACAAATGACCTCTGAGGGCAGTGTGAACAAAATTGTATGAACCTCTTTAATGTCACAAAACTCTCTCTACAGAGATTTGCATATAAAGTGTACCATTTTATGTCAAACAGATTTGTTAATCTTACAATGACGGAAACAGTACTTGAAAATTAATCAAGGTGGGTTTTCATTGCCCAACAGAGGCCCTTAAAAGGACCTGACCTGATAACTGGAGGCTGTTATTGTGTGGTTTCTAAATTCAATCATTTTCAGATTTTATTTGCTGGATGGGTTTGCAGGAAATAGATCTCCACAGCAGATAAATCTTCAATGGTTTCTTTGCTTGAGTAGTGGAATTGTGCTTTCAGACGTTCTTGTAATTCTGGCTCTGTTGGAAAATGCTTCATTATTTGTTCGTTATTTTAAAATTGTGTTTAAAATACGCATAAGCATTTCTGTAGGTAAAAATGGGTAGTTTTACTGAGTCTTTTGGTATTGAGTACAGGGTAGCTTGTTGCTTGCTTACCATAATAACCTGTCTAAGAAACTATGACTGAAAAATGGACGTCCTCCACTAGGAGACAGGTCCTTGCCCATACAACCTAACTGAAAAGCCTAGGGTATGTCAAATGCTTGTATTATTTAGCACTGCAGGAGGGACGGACAGAGACACATGGTCTGGGGTTAACCATCTTGGGTGATGCTCTTTCTCTGCTATCATCATCCTTATCCTAGTCCGAGGGCTAAGAACAGGGCAAGATGGAATAAGAAGGTGGGATATTGATGAGATCAGTTTAGCTAATGATATCAACCTGCCCAATGCTTTTGTCCTGCAGGGGACCTAGAAAATGCCACAACCATGGAGTCATAGGGTATGTCTCTACTCTGAAGCAGTGTCATATGCTCTGAGCTTCCCAGAATAGAGCAGCTGTTCTAGTACAGATCCCTGCCTGAAGTAGAGCCCGTTGTGAAGTATTTCCCTTCCTGCCTTGCAGTGTACGGTGTAACCAATCCATAGAGGGTAGAGAAGCAGAATGCTGCTTTTCTATACGTGAATCAAACGCTTACTGGTTTGACTCATTTTTTTCTATTCTATATAAATACAGGAAAAACAGTTTCCTCTGGCCTCTCCTATTATTTATGCTTTGCCCCAGCTAGCTTTTGAATCCATAGCAAGAAAACATTTCTTTCTTCCTTGTAACTGCATTTGCTTAGGAATTTCCAAGATGAAACTTGCTTTTCTGGGCCTGGGGCTGTAATGGGCTTTAATAGTTTTAAATTACTTAGCTATCTGTTGTGACATAATTAAAACGTCTTTCAACATTTCATATTTCACCCCCAAGAAATAAATATCTTCTAGGCTGTAAAATATGACTTGCAGCTTATTTTTATGAAACAATGAAGGAAAGTCTTCTTCCAGGCTCAGTCACATCCAGTTCGCCTGTCAATATAAAGTGCTTCTCAGCTGTGTCCCTAAATAGCCTTGCTCATTCCTTCCCTGCTTTTCACTCCTATTTCACATGTCTGTTTAAAGAGCCTCTGTCAGGATTAAAATATATCTCTACCTATACCATTTTACTAAAAAACCCTGAGAGCCTAGCAAAAATAACTGTAAAAAGCCATTACGTCTTACTACGGGATTAGGGTTTTTTGTCCCACGCTGCATTCTTTTCATCTCGGGAAAATGTGTACAATGAAAATAGATTAGCTCCAATTTAATCAACAAATTCTAGGTGGTATAGGAAATGGGCTTACAACAGGTTGGGACAGAGCAATAAAACCAGAGCAGTGCAACAGCATGCCATTCAAGGTTCAGAATAAGCTAATATAATTAAAATGAAATCAGATAATACTGCTTATAATTATTTCTCATACATTTTCTAGCAGAAAAGAACACTTTCTGGTAGCTTTAAACTTTTCCCAGATTCAGCCTGAAATTTTGTTTGTTGCATTGATTTCTGTATCTCTATTTAGATATGCATTTTAATTGATAGTTAAAGGGAGTTGGTGTTTTCCAAAATGGAGTTTTGGGAAACGTGTTTCCTTGGGAGGAACATGTTTTTTAGGAGGTTTTATTAAATTCTAGTGCCTCCTATATGTGGACAGAACTTTGCAGGAAAAAAAAAATGGATAAAACAGCCATACCTTTTTGTCACCTCTAGGAGTGTTTGGTGAAACCTTCAAGTCTCTGGAAAAAACCTGTTCCCTTAATTTTTCTTGATGCTTCTTAGAAGTTGGGGGGCACACCCTTGAGATTCAGTTTGTACCAAGAGTATGCTTCAGCTATTGTTATCTCTACTGTGCCAATAGTCCTAGGTATATCTTTTGTTTGGTAAGCAGCTAAGTATGCTTCAACTGCAAGTGGGAGATGCTGGGCAAAATTATCTTACAATTGCTCCTGCAAGCAATCGTGGGTGCAGGCTGCAGGAACTGAGAGGAGGTCACATTGCCCATGCTCTCAGAGCTTCCTGTGTTGGAGCCTAGGAAAGTCAAGGAGAATAGGGAATAACATTAATTAATTCACAAGGTGAAAGAAAGATCTTCAGCAGTTGAGGGGAGAAAGAGCTGAAAAGACAAGTGAAATCAACTGCGGATTAGTCGGATGCGTGGGAAATGTTATAAAAATGCAAAGCTCCCTGAAGAATTATGTCATAAAATAAATGATTCATTTTACAGGTGGTTTCGGTTATGGTTGGGTTTTTTTTTTCTCCTTAAACTTTCTGTGGCAGTGGCTCTGCTGTTCTCAGACTACTAATTTTGAGGCAGAAACCTAGTAGTATCTGTCTCAGGGAGGTAAGGAACTTGCCCTGGTGAGAAATGATGCCATTACAAGTTTGGAAATGGCTTACCATTTCCATGTAAGCATAGATGAACGTTGATTCAAGGGATGGCATCATGAATCAAATTTTTTTCTTCTTTTTTTTCCTTTGGAGAATTGAAATTCTCTTGAGATCAGCTATACTTCCACCCATGGCTAGTGTCTCTGCTTCCTTGGCTTAAAATGGACATAAACCCATGACTGCCTTGATGTTTGGGATGGAAAGTATTCATTATACGATTCTGCTGTCATGGAACTCCCATGGGAAGATTAGGAACTTGATGTTAAGTGAAAAGTTTGTGTGGTCTTATGTGAACATGGCTTTAGAAGGATGTCCCAAGAAAACTTGAGTAATTAAGTAAAATTTGTAAACTTACATGATGTACATAGCATAGTAATTGCCCATTTACTGAATAAGGCAGAGATCCTGCTTGAGAGGGAGGGAAAAAAAATGCTACCTGTATATGCATACATGGGAAAGGTAAACTCCAGCATTTCCTAGCAGTTGAGTGTTTACATTTCTGATGTTGATGTGCTTCCAGTGTGCGTTGGTGCCTTGGGGTTATTAAAGATATAAGGATGTGTTTGTTTTTGTCTCCCAGCTTCCCTCAAGAATGACAGCAATGGTGTTAAAACACCATTTATAATGTCATTTTAGCAATCAGATTCTGTTAACCTGAACTGGGGATAATAACCAGGGTTCATTATATGTAATATTATTATGTATGCTGTTTATTAGTGTATATTTATGTAATATTCAGGTGAGGGTGCCCATATCATGGTCTGCAGATCCTATCTGGTGAACAAAACAATCTGTCCAACCTGCTCTGCGCTAACAGCTTTCTCTTCTGATAAGGGCAGGGAACGGGTCATAAGAGCTCACCAAAACACATGCTTGTCCTCTTCACAGGACAGGGTTGGTGAACTCCATGGGGTGTCAAGTCATATGTGAAGGGATGCTTGCATAGCCCTTCCTGAAGCAGCATGTGCATCTGTACCTCGAGGGGAACTGCTGCCTTTTGCTCACATATCAGTATTTTTCCACCTAAGTGACAAAAAGAAGCTGGGGTATACAGCCACTCTTCCTGAGTGTGTGTAGAAAAGGTGTGATCAGGCAGGGCTCAGAAGCTGTGTTTCTACTCCTCCTCTAAATGTACAAATTTATGACTGGAGACTAAAGAGACTCAAAGAACTGAACATTTTCCTTAGAAATATAAAGTAAAGAAAGAACTAGGAATTCACAGGAGAATCCTGCAACAGATTATATGGCTGTGAAGGACAGTAATACTAAATCCGCTAAGAGAAGTTGTAAACAGAGCAGGAATCATTATCCTGACTTACCAGCCAGGACAAAGTCATAAATGTGAACAAAATACCAGAATACAGGCTTGGCTGCATCTCTCCTACCCTCTGATTAGTCTGTTAGTCTGTTTATGGTTAGGTTTTATGCTTGCTTTATGTTGGTTAAAAACAAGAAAAAAACAGGGGAGGAGGAGAGAGACTACGTAAAGTAGAAGAGCGAATAGGACTTTGCAATGCTAGAAAGAGCAAAACAAGGGAATCTCTCTGTAAAGGGACTGATGGAAAAGCCATCTGAAATGATAACTGTACAGCCTTTGAAACTCTCATTAGGAATATTTGAGAATGCTGCTTGAAGCTAAATGACCCATTAGCATCCTCTGCTGACCAAACAACGGCTCTGGTGTTTTGGAAGTGGACAAGGACATCTGGGTGTTTTAAGATAGTCCGTAGTTTTAAGCAGAGGTTTCCTGGTTTGACTTGGAATTAATCAAGGTTAAAAGAAAAGAGGATGCCGTAGCAGGCCTGTTGTCTCATGCACTCGTCTTTCAGAATGCATTTTAGTTACCCCTCTAGAAATGAAGGCTGCAGGTGCAGAGCCACTATGAAGACACATCACTTTGTGGGTGAAAACATTTGTTAAAGAGACACATAGCCCTGGTGCACCTATATTCTGCCCCAAAAGTCACAGTAAACTGATTGAAAAGTGTGAGCAAATGGGTGCCCCCAAGTAGGGAGGGGAAGAATAGTGTCCCCCCGCACACTCCTTCCTAGCACACCTGACAAAAAGATCATTCTTCATACATGCACATGGAATGATATATTTAAAGCACCTATTTTTTCCCGAACCCAAAGAAAACATTTCTGTGTGAGTAATTGAAAAGCAAATGGAGAGCCAAGATGAATCACTGATTATCTGCTATGGAGGCAGGACAACACAGCATTTTAATTTGTGAAAAAATAATAATCTGGAAATTCACACTTTAATAAAAAACACCAGTTTGGTTGGTGATTGATTCTGGAGGACAGGACAGGTCATGCGTCATGGTTCTCCGCTGGAAGCCCTTCTCCAGCTCTGCACAGCAAAATGAATGGGCCCTGGAAGGGTTGCGGAAGAATGAAGCACTGGGCTTTGGAGCACCAATGAAAGAGATGAGTCTCCTGTCACTTGCCATGTAAGAGGCCAAAACGTCTGTAGAACAAAATAGCTGGGGAACTACAGCTCTATGGGAAATGCAATGCGGTGAAGAGTGGTGTAAACCAGTTAGCAAAGGATCTGAGGCAGACTGGGAGGGCTGATTACAGCAGTTAGGGGAAGAAAAGAAGGAAAAGTGGATAACAGCAGTAATATTAACATAATCTTTCCTGTGAGAGTGCTGCTTCAGTTGTAAGAAAAGTAAAGATCTCTGGACAAACACAGTTGGTTTATCAGGTCAAGATGGTGTTATCAATTCTGGTGGCTGGAGGACTGGTTGATCTGTCTCAAGGAAAATGTCTGAGTTGACCCTGTGTCTCGCTGAAGTTACTTTTTTTATGTGTTGAAAAGAGGATTACTGACACTGTAGGATCGTGGAAGCACCCTTCTTCTAATCTATCCAAAAGGGAGGAAGAGGAATTGAACTATCTGGAAAAGATTTTAAATGGGAACAAACAACTTTATGGCTATGGAGGTCACTGGGAAGGCTAATGGATTTGAGTAGAAACAGACATCAGAATTAAAACCCTGTAGAATCTCTTTTACCATATCTTAATTTGAATGAAATCAGGGTGGTTAATCCTGGAGTTACATTTGCCTACCCTGTAAACAGCCTGCCTTATTGCTTGGCTAGATTTCATTGCACAGCAGGGTGGGGAGACCTCTTTATCTTGCAGGAGATAGTCTTCTCCCGGCAGCTGGAAAGCAGATTTGACACCCCCAGACCAAAACCGAACTGAATAGCCTTATCCAAGTCCAGCCCTCCAAGCAGAATCTGGTAATTTAGTGTGACACAAACAATGATTTAAGCAGGAAGAAAGTGGTACAGAGAAGGTGATTGTATTTAAAAGGGTTTTTTCACCGAAAAGGAAGAATCTGGATTGTCCAGAAGGATGAGTCAGTCTGAAAAAAGAGGCAAATTTTCCATGTTGTAATGACTTGTTTCAAATAGTCCTACCAATGGAAAAATAGCAAAATTTCTTCATGGATTTACCTTCCATCTTCCCATTAAAAGTCCATGCATTTATTTCTTTGTCTTTTTCCTCTTTTAGCTACGAGCCAGGAAGATGAAGTGCTGCCTTCTCTCTATTGCATTGGCCATTCTGATGCTCATTGTCATAATCATTGCGGTCTCTGTCAAGCGCTGATCTGGCTACGGTTTCCACAGGTAAAAGCCTTTGACTAAGTCTTTTATCATACTCTGTAAGATGCTTGGGGAACAGTTTAGGAAGCTGATAATGGTAAGAAAAATTTATCTTATCTTGCATATTCAGGTCTGGCCTATGAAAATAATTTCCTTTAAAGGGTATTTGAGCTCGGAAATAACATCCTTAGTGGATCCTTAAATGTAAGCCAAGGCGATATTCAAACAAAACATTTATTACCCTTTTCTCTGCTGTTTGTGTTGTGTTTAATTTTATATGGATCTCATAGCAAAGCTAATTAATGAATCCTGATTACATATGAATTAGAGATGCAGAAGTGGTGTTAAAGACCCCAGACTGAAGCAGGGTTGGGAGCAATCCAACGTCCCACAGATATGCTGAGATGTTCCAAAGTGCACCTACCTGCTGAGATGTTCCAAAGACACCCTGGAGCCAAGCCCTCCTGAGCAGCAGGAAGACAAACAACTGGAGACTGTAGTATGGACAAAAATAAAAATGGATTTCTGGTGATCTTTGCTCTGCATCCACCCCTAAAAGGAGTATTGGTCTGTAGTAGGGAGACTGGGCTGTAACCTTACCAAGATAGGCGAGATATCAAAGCAACTTCATCCCACTAGTAAAGTTTAAGCTATAGTGTGTTTTCTTTGTAAAGAATGTGCTTTAAATGTAAAGCATAAGACACAAAAAAAGATTTTCTTTTCCTTTTTTTTTGCCTCATTACCCTAGGAGAATGATTCATAAGTTATTTCTGATAACCTCTGTCTGATACAAAGCATTTCTGAGTGTCTGCTTCTTTAGAAGGTCACTAGGTCATTATTCAAGGACACATTAGATTTACAGAATTTCTACCACCCCAAGGGCTCTGGCATTCCAGGTCCATGTGCCTGCTGGCATGGCAGGGTTTCCGACAAGTAAAGCCAGAACCCAAGAGTATCAATGGGACTTTTCCTGCAGACAGCAAGTAGGAGGCCTGAGGCAGAAAGCAATGGAGGGTGGGAACAACTTTTGGTTTAGAGACCTCTCATGTCCCACAGAGACATGCATAAAGCATGTGTGATATCACTCCTGCACTTAGTAGATACTGCATTATACTGAGGCTCACTGGGACCTTTAACAATAATTTAAGTGGAGATTTCTTAGCCTGAACTATCCTCTGGAACTACCCTAGAGAAAGCACAAAGGATTGATAGATTTTGCTCATTGTTTTGTTTTACAAGAGTTCAATGTTACTTGACAATGCTATCCTTCCACCTGAGGATGAAGTCATTGCCCTCTAATGTGCCTTCTTTCTACATCATGCTCTCAACTGAAACTAGCAGGGATCAGTTCAAAACAATCACAGAAAGACGATTCTTCACACAAGGTGTAGTTAAGCTTTGGAACTCCTTCTGGCATGACGTTGTGGATGCCAAAATTTGGGTACAAGAAGGAATTGTACAAATCCATGAAAGAAAAACTCTCTTGAAGGATATCAAGTACCATCTCACTAGTTTTGGATGAGGATTATCATGAGCCCTACATTATTGCTAGGAGAAATATTTTTCTACGCTTGCGTGCTTACTTAGGTGTTTGGCCAGGACTGAAGTGACAATATCAGTGAGATGGACCTTTAGATTGATCAAATATGGATGTTCTTATGGCACATATATATATATAAATTCTACATGTATTTTTAGCCCTCTTTTACATAAGAGACACTGCTTATGGGTGCAGATAGTGATCTGTCCTGCTGATTTAAATCTAGAGCAACTACAATAATTTTAGTTGCATTACTCTGGTTTTACTCTGCATTAGTCTGGTTTGAAAATGTGATCCATCATGGTAATCTATAAAGTAATAAAAATTCTTTTATATATAGTTAAATATTCCTATCTACTAGAAATCACAAATCTCATCAACAGTTGAGTAAATCTAGACATATTTTAATCTAAATCCCTTAAGTGGAGAAAGTCAGAGAGCCAAAATATTCTTACAATAAAACTCCGTTGGAAAACTAGAGTTAATCTTCTGTTAAGAGATCCATGTCTTGAGGGAAGTGAACCTAGAGATACTAATGAAAGCCCTAGGAAAAATATAATGGTCTACTTTTCATCATCAGTTATGAAACTAATTATTAAGCTTCTAAAACATGAGTTACTCTCCAGCAGTACAAATGTAGGCAAAACGTGCATTGAGTTATTTTGGAACAAGTATGCTTTCTGATCGTTATAAACTGTTCTTAATCTAGATTGACCCCAAATGGTGTGCAGCAGATTTCACATTTATATTTTGAAGATTTCCAAACCAGAATGTTTTCAGAATTTCCATGTCCATAGTGAACTTTTTTTCTATTCTGGATTGCAATGCAAATGGATTTTAAAATATCAATGGATTTAAAGTTTCAACTACCTCAACAAACTGTTTCATATAAAACTGTCTTACATACTTTAGGGAGATAGAGAACAGCTGGGTTTTAACATATAGCAACTCTACATGACCGTTCAGAGAAAATAAAGGGAAGAAAGCAAGCTAGGGAACTGGTTACAAAATAATCTGATTGGCACAGGACATGTAACTGAATAAAATCCCAAGTTTAGTAATGACTGGCCGGAACTTCCATTTAACATGTCATCAAAGAGTTTGCTCTGTGCCGGATCAGTAAGGAGCCAAAATAAACACCACCAGCCACCCAATTCAAGTGGTTTATGTCCCATTTGCATGATAATCAGGGTAGGCCTCTTTAGCTTTCATGAGTGCAGCCACAATGAGAAATCTGAAGGTCACTGTTCTGTGAGTTAAAGAAATGGTGTCATTAGTATCTATGATCACTAATGATCATTATGGTCTTTAACATATAAAGTCTATTCCTTTTTTTTTGTTGTTCCTATTTCTACTTTTGCAATAACGATACTGAATCAACGATTCTTCTCAAAAGGCCAAAAAAAGCACTTTTTCCCCCCATCACAAATCAGACATAACTTTGGCAGACAAGCCCATCCTTCCAGAGGAAAGATCACTTTATGAATCTTGAAAAGTAAAAAGCCCTTTTTCCTGTGAGTTTCTCAAGCAGTGGTGGCATCATCGGCCGCTGGCTCAGTGTGTGCAGAGACCAGCTGTTCAGGAGAGCTCTGAGCCCTGACTTCTGCCTGTCGAGGCCCCTGCCGTAAATATGTCACTGCTCCCTTGGGGCAGTTTTGTCTGGCAGAGAGAGAGAAGAACATCTACGGAGGACATGGAGAAACTCCTGGGGACTTATGTCTGTACGTTTGTTTGCTGACACCTCAGGAAAATAGCCCAGGAACTTTTGGGTCACATTGCTCATATTGTAGCAACACTGCAGCTGCTCTTTTTGCTCTTATGGTACATCATCAGTAAACATCTTAAAAGGACAGTATTGCAGGAGCAGTCTGAAAGGAGTCCCTCCTTTAACAATGTCTTTGTCTAGTGTCAGCCTAGGTAGACCTTCTGTGTCCTCCTTTTGACTCATTTGGATGAGTGCACAACTACAAAAAGTGACATCAAGACTGAAGGAATCCTAAGTCTTGAGCATTCTTTATAGGAAAAAAGAGGTAACAAACTTTGAGAAAGATTGTACATATATTTGACGGTTGGAAAATATGCTTTCCAATGACAACTTAATCATCTTGATGTATTTAGCCAAAGAGAGAATGAAAGATGACTTGAATACTCTGTGCCCTTTTCTTGGAAGAAATCATTGCAGCAGAAGGTGCCTTCCCCATTTACAAGACACACTTCAGTCAGACAAATGTTACTGGACTGAGCACATGGGCTTTGTTATATAGGTCCTTAAACCCTGTGGACTTAGTGTTCTTTCCATCTTTAGGATCTGCCTGTGAATAAAGAGGCAAGAGCCCAGAGGAGTAGAACAGTGTTTTCCTTCTTGGTAGCTGATGCAATGGTTGACAGTGATGCTCAGCTATGGAAGAACAGAACAACAGGAAAGTGTACAAGTGATCATTCAGCAGAATATTCTCCCAGCCTTCAGCAACTTGAAGCTCAAAGGCTTCCTGATCCATTAATTAGTTATTTAGTCTTTAACAGCCATTGACACATTCCTTTCTTGTTAATTTGACCAGTTGCATTTTGAACCATCATAAACTTTTAAAATGTGAAATATCCTGAGCAAGGAGTTCCACTCTGATTTCAATCAGCATGTAATCTTTAATGTACAGCTAAAAACCCATCTTGACCAGCATCTCTAGAGCAGGGCTGTAGTCCATATGGAAAAGCAATAATCAGGCTCCAGGTATCTGTTTCCTGAATATGCAACTGTCTTGTTTTGAATTTAAATTGAATTAATTATTATATAAAAATGGAAAATATTGTTTTAATTTGGAATTTTTTCCCCTCCTTTGCAATCACAGTTTTCCTTGCCTAATTCATTTACAGGCTTATTATGTGGTTAAATGCTTTCTGTAACCTGACTAATGGAGATGAGGTTCAGACAGATGATTTTATAGAGTCCATCTTTGCTGTTTGTTCTTTCCTTACTTTCAGACATTAAGTTTTGTGGGTTGGATTTTTTTTTTTTCAGTACCTCATGCACTGCAGTGTCCCTGTGTGCTGTACCTCTGGGTCCTTGCAATGCAGTAGGAATCATAAAACCTGCACTTGTCATCACTGCATGTATTTGGAGGAACAGAGGAATCCCTCTTCATGCAGTCTGGCCTAGGGGAGCAAAGAGCATCTTCATCCCAAAGTTTTAAATCTTGGAGTTTGAAACCATGACAACAGAATAGCTTTCAGTATGATAGGATTTTGCTAGTTTAGCCTCAGCCCCTTCTGATGTCATTAATGCTGCACCTTTCCCTCACAGCAGCAGACATCCAGGTAGGACATAAAGTACCATGTGGAGCCAAGAGGGTGTTCTTCCAAGGCAGGGCACATCAATAACCCACCAACAAATGCAATCAGAGCCCGTATCTGTCGAGGTCATGAGGGCTGTAGGTGGCAGAGAGGGAAAGACTGACAAGTGGCTTTGTGGTACTTGGCATTTACAGTTCTGTCGTTCCTTCCCAGCAGGAGACAAGTCTGGGGACCCTCTTCTGACACTCACAATAGAAATTCTGACATTTGCCCAGTGCATCTCTTGCCTGGCAATGTCAGGTTGTAAAAGCACATCAGTTCCTACTCAGTGTTGAACAGATTCGTTTGATGGTATTGCTTTTACCTTCTAAATGGTTATCACGGGGCTGGCTTTACTTAGTGTCTCTGTTCTTACCACACATCTATATATGGCTTAATAACTATGTGAGTGGCTCAGTTTTCAAGCTTGTTTCAGTCTCGCAAGCCCTGAAAGGGTCATAATATTTTTGACAGCTGTCATTCAAATTCTAAAATAATTCACCCCTCTGCCCTGGCTGTGGCACTGCTGCCATGTTTGCTTTGCAGCACAATCAGGAATCAATAAGTCTGCAATATCCTTTTTTTTTTTTTTCCCCATTTCCTATTATTTTGAAAAATTTCCTACGTTTATAGTCGGGTGTCAATTTTTGTCAATTCAATTCTTGTCTTTTAGTCTGTAACTAGTTGCTCGGATCCTGGCATCCTTGCTCAATTTTTGCTCTGGCAGGAAGACTGAGGTACATCCTGATTCTGCAGTAACTTTTGTGCTTCAAATTTAAATGAGTCAAAAATGAGATCTGAATTTTCAATGATTAATATATAATGGGTCTGTTTTTAAGATTTCACCCAATTTCTTAAATTAAGCTAGTATTTACATTCTTGAAGACTTTCCTGATTCCAGTGGCCCTGTCTGCACTTTTCTTAGCTAAATTAATTTCCTTACAGGCAGTTAAAATCTGAGATACAGGCAGGTAGAAGAGGGAAATGATTACCAGTAGAAAATTAAATTTTGAGAGACGAGAGTTTGCTTTATGCAAAAAAATCTTTCAAAGTAACAGGGCAAGAAAGGCAGAAGTGCCAGTAAAAACATGGATTTATTTCTAAGAAGCTCTCTGAGTTTTCACCAATTGTACACACCTCTTCCAAACTTTCAAACAGATGAATGTTTTGACAGGATATCACTTGATCAGGTTACTGTGGTTGAATGCATTTCAGGTTGACCTTGATTGTTGCCCTTCTGCATGCTCTTTGGTCTTTGTAAGCATCATGTGATGCCAGGTCATTAATTCTGCTGTGAAAGAGAGCTAAGGGAGGAAGTATTATGTTGCTTTTGCCTTAGCTTGAGAGTCCACATGTGGACAGTTCCTGCGGCTCAATTAACGAGTAGTAACTTGAATTCATTGATTTGAATCCAAAGTCAGTAGGACTTTTGAGCAGTCAGCATCCCATCTCAGGTTTCTACGCTGTTTCTTTGCAATGGGTGGGAAAATGGAGTACTCCCACTGAACGGCTGTGCGCAGTGCTGACCCTTCAGATAGATGGCAAGTCTTTGATCTGAGCTTCCCAAAGCAATCTGCAAACGTTAATTATTTATGCTTTGTAATGCCTTTGAACTTTAGCCATGATGACACACCTCTGAGGACCTGACAGAAGAGGCTGATCTTCAGTGCATTCAGTTTGAACTGCTAGAAACAACACAAAAATGACCATACTGATTCAGACCAATGGTCTCTCTGGCCTCATATACTGTGTCATTCACAGGTATTTAAGGAAAGACCATGTGAAAAGAAGAATAAATATCAGCTAGTATTGAGGACAGCACCAGTCATTCCTTGAACCGTCTAAATATGGCTTGAGGTGCCTAAAATTTAGGTTCCAACTTGGAAAAGGTTGTCATAAGTGTATGTCTAAAATCTTTGAACGAGTCAGTGGCAAGTGTCCTCTTCCCTATGGATAGTCTAATTTCCTCAGGAGCAGTGATGTCTGGTGGAGGGAGCAGTTGGTGTTTGCAGTACGATTAATGGCTCAGGAGGGTTCTCTGAGGCATAAATCAGTAGCCCCCAGGAGAAGGCAGGATTAGGCTCTTTATAAGAGCGACACAGATTTATAAACTGCTCTCACCTCATTGCACCACTGTTAGCTGACATTTTCAGTTGGTAATGCTTGAATTATCTGTCTCATCGAGCCCCCAAAATACAGTGAGATTTTGGTGTTGTGAGAGGGACAAGAGCAGAGAAGAGCAGCCAAAGGGAGTCCATCATTCGTCCTGGTGTCCCTTGGCTCTGGGGTGAGTGGACTTTCAATGAAGTCAGTTTGGGAAGGTGTGTGATTCTTTATGATAAGGTTAAAACAGCTTATTCTTCTCTGGGAAGCAATTCCTCTTGACCTGGGGATGATGGGAAGATGGGTAAGGTTTCTGCCACTGCGTGCAGAGCTCGGTGTGGGGGGGACCAGGATGTCCTGAGTGGCCAGTTCTGTGCTAGCATGTATTGATCCAACTAAAGCCACAAATTCTGTATGTTTCATCACTATTTCAGTCTCAACTGGTTCTGTGATATTTTAAAGCCTTTGTATATGAAAGTTTGAAAAAGAAGTCTCTGATGCTGGCAAATAATAGACAGATCTTCACTTTCCCTGCTCATAATATTAAAGTACTCTTATTGTTCTTTTCCTTTTCTCCCTAAGTAACTTAAAAATCCAGTCTTAACAAACTCATTTTTCTATTGGAACAACACGGCCACTGGAATTATGGCAAAATCTCCAAAATCAGTAGCAAAGACAGAATCTATATGTTGCTTTTCCCCTTCTGTGGACATGCACATAGTAGTATTATATAGATGCTCTGAGGACATCAGGTTTTGATACACTTAGGTACTCTACCCATCTGTGTTCTTGAGATGTAAATGTGAAAAAAATTGTCTCCTAAGACAGGGAGTCTGTATTGGGTCTGGAGTTAATTTTCCCCATGGCAGCCCTCATAGTGCCATGCTTTGCATTGGTATCTAGAAATGTGTTGATAATACACCAGTGTTTTGGCTACTGCTGAGCAGTGCTTGCAGAGCATCAAGGCTGTCTCTCCAACATTTCCTCCACCTCACCCCCGAAGGCCAGTTGGCTAGGGGTGGGCAAGATCTTGGGAGGGGACTTAGCCAGGGCAGCTGACCCAAACCGACCAAAGGGATCTTCCATACCATATGACGTCTGCTCAGCAATGAAATCTAAGAGAAAGGAGGAGGAGGTAGGGCATTCGTTATTACGTTTGTCTTCTGGAGCAACCACTACGCGTACTGATGCCCTACTTCCCGGGAAGTGTCTGGACATCGCCTGCTGATGGGAAGTAGAGAATAAATCTTTTGTTTTCTTTTGCTTCTGCACGCAGCCTTTGCTTTTGCTTTATTAAACTGCCTTTATCTTGACCCACGAGGTTTCTTCCATCTTATTTTCTCCCCGTGCCCCCGTCCTGCTGAGAAGGGGAGTGATAGAGTGGCTTGGTGGGCACCTGGTGTCCAGCCAAGGTCAACCCACCTCAGAGTCTCATAGGTTTTCTTGTGAATAGTGCAGCACATAGTTCATCAGTGCTGTTCACTCAAGGACAGGATATGATTCTCATTGGTATACAAGCTGCTTGAAACTGTTACATGACTATTATCCTTGGTGGTGGTGTCAAAGCAAAGTGATTTTGGATCAGTGTTCTCTGGAAGAAAAACCTAAAAACCAGCACAGGAGGTTTTCTTTGGTAACAGTGCGTTAAAGAAGAAATATTTTGTCAGTTTAGCTAGGGAAACTAGTGTCCCAGCAGAAAAGACTCTTAGAAGAGTAGTACATCTGTGATTATCTCTTCATTAAGATGTGTTTAGGGGGGACAGTGCGTTTGGTGTTAGTTGTGGTCACGTGCAGTGATGTAGGTGGGAAGATTGCTCTGTCTCTTCAGTGCCAAAAACTCAAGTTCTATCTTGGGGAACTGCAGCCTAAACAACTTGATGCTCAGCAAGTTGGTTAGCATTTCAATGTCATAAGAAAATCATTACAAGTGATAAAATATACTCACTGAAGCTCCGTGCTTTATCCCAGCAATGTCCACTGAAGCCCTGGTGGTGGTCAACCTAGTTGGAAGACGACCTTATCCCACGATGTGCTGTAGCTTATGTTCTCCTTTGCAACCAAATTACTATCTCCAAGCAACTTTAACGATCTGGGAGTAATTGTTTAAACCTGAGAGGGAAATCAGAGGAAGGGTAGAGGGCTTATTCAAGGCTGTTTCTGTGGCCTCCTTTTCTTCCTAGGCCTTCATTAACATGAAAATAAAAAAATAAAAAATCCAAAACTCCCACATAACTTCAGACCTGACTGAGTTATAATGTAGTGCTTACTATGTCTTTATTAGCTATCCACCTCCTTGGGTAGATATTAGAAATATCCACATTTTGAAAATATATAGTCTGTTCAATATATAAATAATCAACTCCTAATTGCCTTTGTCTCTCTGATGTGAGATTCTCAAACTATCTTGAAAAAGAGAATTATAATTCCACTGTACTCAATGTATTTTCTGAAATATCCCTTGTAGTTTCACTAGGCTTTAATAGGAGTTGGACTCTGCTTCACAACAACCTTTCATTTACAGAACAAGTTTCAGCTCTCAAAATAGGCTTTTTAGATGTATCTGGAAAAGGAGCCTTTTGACTTTAGTAGTCATTAAAGAAATAACTGTCTTTATTTCCTAAAAAACTGCTGGAGAGATGGCTTTTTTACTTCTGAGTTTGGTAAGGAAGTTGCTTCAGCTTTGACAGATTATTAATTCCCCAATTAATAGCCACATTTTAACACTGAAATGGGCTTTTTACATTACAGTGTTGAATGACTTTGCTATATAGTGCATAAACTATTTCATTTCTCTCACAAGTAGGTCATCAGGAATTAACTACATTGAGGGCTTGTACAAAGAGATACCGTATTTACAACTGTGCATCTCAAATGAATCTTATCATCCCAGCTCAGAAGGCGGGCAAAGTTTCTTGTCACTGAAACGATGAACAAGGTGGAGTGGAGGTAGATCATTTCAATTTTCACATTACTGTGGTTGATTGTATTACCTCTTGTTAGCTGAACCACTAGAGCTGTCCGTGTACAGCCTGCTGAGAGTGCAGAGTAAAATGCATTAGTTTTGATGTCACATCATCAAAACATGCTAAGAATAACATCCCGTCCATTGCTGCCTCTCAGCTAACAAGCAGTAACTCATTAAACAGCAGAAATTTGATCCCTTTTGATTGTCTGCCTAGTCTTTAGATAAAAAAAGCCATATCATCTGTGGAATATTTTCAAGGCATCTGCTTTTTCTTCTTAAAGTTTGAGAGTTCTAGAGTGCTCCTTAGAAGAAGACCCACACAACAGCAATATCTTGAGCACCCTCTGCACAGCTTTGGATTGGAGGGATTGTTGAAATGGGGGTAGAAGAAAGCCTGCCCAATTTTAGGCTCCAATGATAACTGACTGCATTGCACTTTGATTTTTGGTTGTACATCTCCTTACCTAAATAAGAGCCAAACTTCTAAAATGCAGGTGCCTTGCAGAATCACAGAATGGTTGAGGTTGTCAGGGACCTCCAGAGCTCACCTGGTCCAAGCCCCTTCTCAAAGCAGACTCACCTAGAGAAGATGCTCAGGGCTGTGTCTGGTCAGGTCTTGAGCACCTCTGAGGATGGAGGCACCACAAACTCTCTGAGCAATCTATTCCAATGTTTGGCCACCCTCACAGTAAAAAAGAGTTTCTTTCTTATGCAAAACTAAATTTCCTCTATTTCAATTCCTGCAAGGATTGGGTTTTTTTGCTGTCTAGTACTGTGCCTTGTAAGAGTTTGCTATATGAAGAGGCATTCTTCTTGATTATGTTGAACAAAATTGCTCTTAGTTTTTGTGCTGGTTTTGGCTGGGATAGAGTTAGTTTTCTTCATAGTAGCTTGTATGGGGCTGTCTTGGATTTGTGCTGAAAACAGTGTTGATAATACAGGGATGTTTTCGTTATTGCTGAGCAGTGCTTACACACAGTCAAGGCCTTTTCTGCTTCTCACCCCACCCCACCAGCGAGGAGGCTGGGGGTGCACAAGGAATTGGGAGGGGACACAGCTGGGACAGCTGACCCCAGCTGACCAAACGGATATTCCATGCCATATGGAATACTTCCACTTCGTACTTCCTGAGTAACCGTTATGCCTGATGGAGCCCTGCTTTCCTGAAGATGGCTGAACACCTGCCTGCTGATGGGAAGTAACGAATGAATTCCTTGTTTTGCTTTGCTTGTGTGCACAGCTTTTGCTTTCCCTATTAAACTGTCTTTATCTCAACCCATGAGTTTACTCTTCCGATTCTCTCCCCCATCCCACCAAGGGGGAGCGAGCGAGTGGCTGTGTGGTGCTTAGTTGCTCGCTGGGGTTAAACCACGACAGTTTTACAACTACCATTTGTATTATGTTTACAACATGCAATTAAGGGTTCCTATTAAATGTTCTGTACAAGGCAAATCCCAATGACCAATATTTATTTACATTTTTTCTAGAACACAGCATTAAAAAGACTATAGAGGAGAAATTTAATGCAAGAGAGAAGCTATAAAAACTGCATTTCAGCTTGTATGAACAAATTTGGGTATTTGTTGGACTAGGAAAATTTTTCTTTTGACACTCAAATATTGCTGTGACGTGACAGACACACAATTTTCCCCGAATCCCTTTAATTTGTAGCAACTTCTCCTGTATTAGATTATGTATTCCAAAGGATATCTTGTTAATGACCAGTATATGGCAAATATATTCTCCAAGCTTATTAGTACAGAAATAATTGTAAGTGGCTGCTATAGTTCATTAAGGCTTATTTGTTTTATAGTTCATTAAGGCTAATTTTATAAGTATAAAATTTATTTTAATAGCCATTTTCCCCTCTGTTTTTTGTGTTTCTCTGCCATCTACTGCTAGCAATAGTTTCTGATTTTCTTCTTTGGTCCTAGATAATTTGACACTGTGTTTACTGTGAACTACTTAGTGATGGCTTTTAATCAACAGTTTTGCTGGGCAGTAACAGATGCTAATCTTCAGTCAGACACATATTCAGTTACCTATGCTTTTCCTGGGTCAAAAGGGCCAGTTAGTATGATCTCTGATCTCTTGATCCAGCACACTGGAAGTTCACCTTGCTTTATGGACAGAAATTTCTCTTAGTGTACACATGTGATCAAAAATTTCAGTAGCTTGATTCAGTGAGTGCCTTGAAGCCCAGAATAGGTTTGTTTTACACATAAAAAGTTGTACCATGGGAGTAAAAAGGAATGTGGGTAGTTTTATTTTTGGTTTGGTTTTTTTATTTTATTTTTATTGAGTGTGTTATTATATTAGTAAAGTTCTTTAAAATAAGTTCTAGAACTGTTAATGTATAGTATATTGTTTAATATAATCAAAACATATCGCAGTGGTTTAACATACAGTTAAACTCACCAGTCTGGAGAGCCAATTTTCCAGGCTAGATTTGAGCTATATATTCTTTTGTTGCTGTTTGTAATGAGCTGTTATAATACTGAGTTGATAGGACTAGAGGGAATGGCCTCAAGTTGCATCAGGGGAGGTTTAGATTGGACATCAGGAAGAATTTCTTTACCAAAAGAGTGGTCAAGCATTGGAACAGGCTGACCAGGGAGGTGGTGGAGTCACCATCCCTGGAGGTGTTCAAAAAAGGTGTAGACGTGGCACTTTGGGACACTGTTTAGGAGGCATGGTGGTGTTGGGTTGATGGTTGGACTTCATGACCTTAGAGGTCTTTTCCAACCTTAATGATTCTATGATTCTATGAGTTTTCTCCTGCCCATTGCTCAGTATCTCACTGAGCCAGAGGGGTACCTGGCTTATCCACGGCAGATATGGGCTCGATAGGTACTGCATTGCCACAGACAGATTTTTCATGGATCAGGTTTTCCAACAGATCACAAGGGCACATTCTCCATCTCTAATGCATTCTTGATTTTGATGTGAAGAGAAACTAAAGAGCAACCTTACCTTAAATCTAATCAAATTATCACAGAGAGAGACTGATACACAACTTGGTAAAGGGAACAGCCATGTGTTAGAATCATAGAATCATAGAATATCCTGAGTTGGAAGGGACCCACAAGGATCATCGAGTCCAACTCCTGACTTTGAGGACAACCTCAAAATTCACACCATGTGTTTGAGGGTGTTGTCCAAATGCTTCTTGAAATCCACACCAGCTCAGACACGGGGCAGAGGGAGGAATCTGTCTATTTCTTTTTCTTATGCCTTTCTCACTTTCAATGAATATTTAAGTATTTATTGATGAAAAGACCAGAATTGGAGCATACTGCCACTCATTCCTGTGCCTTTGCTATCAAGCAATGGAACTGTGCCAGTTTAATGTCTGCCTTGGCAGTCATTTACACATTTGAAACAGTGAAGCAACTAAAAAACAAATTAAAAGGTGGCCCCTTCTGCATGTCTCATACCCTCCTGAATTATGGTAGAAATCCATGGTTCAAATCCTTATTCTGGGTTTAAGGCAAGATCTGGGTTTGAATTCCCATCTAACCATATAAGACTAAAGCCAGAAGGAATAATATGAGTAGTACTAAACTGTTTTCCTCCCTTCTTATAGGATTAGAGGAACCAACGTGACAGTATTCAGAAGTACTCAAAGGCACAGTCATTTCTTCGTTCATTTGCACAAGGACACAGCAAAATTTGTGTCTCATTCAACTGTTGACAAATGTAGGCGAGGAAAGGTAGTCATCTTAGGACACTTTTTTCCCCTAAATTTGTGGATATACTGGATTTTATAATCTGCTGACATCTTTAGTTTTTCATGCTGCGTTCAAGTGGTAATTTCAATACAATTTTCCGTTGTGAGAATTTCATTTTGGTAAAGTTAACATGTTCATCCTTTGCTAAAGCATACATAGACACATATGCGAACACACATGCACCCAAAACCTGGGGTACTTAGCAACAGAAAAAAACCCCCTGAACTTGGGTAGGTGGAACAAGCTCACAAGAAGGATTGCAGTCAGGGATAAAAGCAGTGATTGTTTCAGTTATGAAGAGGAATGAAAGAGCATGAGGTTAATCAGCAGCCAGCCTTTTCTTCCATTTTCTTGGAGCTGAAGGACAAAGCACTGACAGTCTTAAGCATTATGTGCATGCATTTGTGTGTATATATGGTGTATGTGTTTTTCTGTTCATATGTGCATCAGTGCCTCTGTTGAAAACAGCCTAGTTTCCCAATGAAATATCTTGCAAATTGTATACTATTGGTTTCAATCGCTTAATACAAAACAAAGGGCTTTAAGATTACTTTCTACTGTTGTAATTAAGTCCTGAATGCTTTCCCCTTTTCATTGGAAACATTTTTATAAGTCAAGAGATGGCCATTCTTTTTGTTTGTATTATTTGTTATGAGTGGTCATGAGGGCTGCTTTTGTCTAAACACCCAGGAAGTTAATGAGCTTACTTCCATGGGAACAGAAAATCTCACTGTGAGTCCGTATAATCCTTTTTTTCTGGTAAGATCTTGGTGCATACAGACACAGTAGAGAAAAGCTCCTCAGTAGCCAGGAAAGCAGATTTCCATCTTCCAGGTCACTCCACCACTTTTCTTCTCTCATCCTCTGTGAAACTGAAATTCAAGGTTAAGACAGGTATTTGGGTGTTAATGCACCTCCATGAAAGCCAAGTGTTCTGAATTCCCCTTAGAGACAGTGGAGATCTGGACAATGAAGCCTGGACAGCAATTCATGTGCCCACTTCAAAGGGATCAGTGCACTTGTCCACACATATTGTCTATTTTCTATTGAGTTTCCCAAGGCTGTGTCACCTGGATCCCAGTTATCAGTCCAGAAGTTCATGGGTGTCACTTGTCATGGCTCCTAGTCCCACACAGATGTCTTGTATACCCTAGCAAGTCTCAACTAGCATGAGATAGTTGTCTGCAGGCAACTGAATTGAGCCCTAGAGGTCTACTGTGGAGAAATTAGCTATGTGGGCTTCACAGACTGTACTGTCTGGCTATCCACTGACTATAAGTGGAGCTTGCACACTCACTGCACACAGAGACAGAGCCATGCTGATGCCTGAAAGGGGTGCCTTAATTCTGAGCTGAATTGTCAGTCACAAGTGGAAGTGCCATATGGATTTAGCAAAATGAAAATGATCTGAAACATGATGTGGAGGTAGAGGCCCATTGAAATGTCAGTATGGGTGTTTGCTGTGACTGTGCATGGGCTGGACTGAATGTGGGCTGGACTGATAAGAGTTATACATGCCAACTACAAGTCTTCTGTGGAAAACACACTACTTGCAAGCTCCAGAGTTTTATACTGAGGAACAGTTTGGAAACATTTCAGCTGATCTTAGCCAAAATGGAAATAAAAGGATTTGCATGCTGGTGCTGCATCTAATATGACATTAACTCATCTGACAGCCCTGATACACATTTTTTCCTTGCAGCAGAGATCCAGAGTATGTGGGTCTGTTGTTTCAGCAGGAGCTGAGAAATCTTTTTTTGTCTCGTAAGCAACATAATGTTTCAGTATGGTCAAAAACCACACCATGCATACCACATGGCTTGCAGGCAGTAGCCGGCATTGCCTTCCCAGGTGTTCCTGGGACTTGGGTTGGGCTGGTGGTTCATCCCAGGGCTGACAAGTTGGTTTGCTTCCTCCCAGAGCTGAAAATTAAGATTATGCAAAAGCCCATGTGCTAGCAGAGTTCTGTATGAGAATTGCTTGTGCATCATATATGTCTCCAGATCCCTAGCTGGATTCCTCCTTTCTTGCATCTTGCTTCTGTGTAGCCAGAAGTTCATTTGTCCTTGCTTCCCACAAAGGGGCAGTCATGGGAAGGAAGTTGTGAAGATGATGAAGCCAACAACAGCCACAAGAAGTGGGAAAAGGTGGTACTGACAGAGTAATCCGCATACCTTCCCTTGCTTTGGTTCCTGCAACTTCTTTGCATGTCCATCCCTGGGATGCTCAGTCTTTTCCAGAATCCCTGACACCTCCTGAGTTTCTGGGCAACTGAATTTGCCACTCTGTTTCCTGTCAATAACCCTCTTGACTTTCTTAGGAAAGATAGGAAAGTATCTATCCTACTTTCCAGTAGATAAGAAACATTTGCATAGCCAAATGAGCTCATACAACCTGCCTGAAATGGTTGAGGAGCAGCTCCAAACTGAGTAACCAAAGGGAATTCCTGTAATAATGCAGGGCATTTTATTTGCCTAGATAGGATAGTAAGTACATGTTAACTTCTTATGATGAGTTTAATTTGTCTGATGAGTTTCAACAATCCACATGGCTGAACTTGTTTTCAGTGTTTCCTTGCTGTTGAGTTATCCCATTGGATTAACTTTCTCAGACCTTTACAGTAAGTTATGCTGATTCAGTGGACGGTCTGGCTCCTGTCCAAGCAACATCAGGCATCCAAGGAAAAGACTAGTGATAGCCTTCCCAAAAGAACAAAGAAGCCATTGTGGTTTCTCATGGTTTCTCACGGTTTCTCACTGCAAAGAGTCTGAGCAACGAAACCAAATCTAGTGTACAGTTACTACAAAACACGGCAAAGTATGACGTTACCTCACTTCAGCCATTCTGAAAACTAGGCATTTAGGTCAAGCAGGTCATGGAGATCCTCTCTCTCATCACTGGTGAAAATGAACCACAGGCACAAGTTAACTCACCTCTTTCTGTCTTTAACATTCACATTAATTTTGAAGAACTTGCATTCTTGAGATGTTTCTCTCTGTATAGAGAGACAATAGCTGAGCTCAGTGAGGGTAATGCTGGCTTTAACATTCATGGTGAGAGAGCTTTTTATGTGTTGTTGGGCAATACATACAGAAATGGGTATAATCATAGAATCATACAATCATTAAGGCTGGAAAAGGCCTCTAAGATCATCAAGTCCAAGTGTCAACTAACACCACCATGCTTCCTAAACCAGGCCCTGGAGTGCCACGTCTATACCTTTTTTGAACGCCTCCAGGGATGATGACTCCACCACCTCTCTGGGCAGCCTGTTCCAATGCTTAACCACTCGGTAAAGAAATTTTTCCTGATAGCCAATCTAAACCTCCCTTGATGCAACTTCAGGCCATTTCCTCTCGTCCTATCACTTGTTACT
>WAAD01015305.1:0-13147 GCA_013389945.1 Fregata magnificens | reverse complement strand
CCTCCCAGGCTTTTGGGAAGATCCCACTGCTAAAACTGAGGACAAAATAGAGAGCAGGACAAACTGGTCATGGGTGTAGGCTGGAGAACAGTTAGATATTGAATAACAAAAAGGACTACCTAGTTTATTGATATTTGCAAACTATTGGTCATTTTTCGTAGCCCTAGTGTTATAGTCAGAATAGCAGGTAAACAAAAATTAATAATTCCTTTAAAAGAGCCCTTAAATACCTGTAACGTGCCAGTGTGAAGTTCAGATTTGTCGTATGCTTTCTTCCAACTGTTCCAGTGCTTTGTGTTCATTTCTTTTTGGCTTTGCTAAAACACCAGAGAGTAAGAACAATATTCCAGTACCTACTAAACTGGCTTCAAGATATCTTAACTAAATGCTTAAGTATTTTACAGACTCTAGCTCCATATTCAGGGAGTCTGTACTTGAAACTAGGACTGCAGCTTTTTTCACTGTATTGTGATTCACAGCTACAAACAAACTGCTCAATATAATGAACAGGAGTCCAGTCTCACAAGAAGCAAATGGTAATTCTGCAGAAAAGTGTTTTTATTTTCTCTGTTATATTAGAAAGATAAAAATAAGGCAAATATTAGAATAAGGTGTCTAAAGATAAATTCTTATTTATGCTTCAGACCTCTTTCTTTGAACTTTACCTTGAAAATGCAGCTCAAATGACATCATATATAACTTGTTTTCAGCTACTGGAAGCAGAGTATTGTGTGTTCTGATAATTCTTTCTTTTTTAATCATCTAAATTTTAAAATAATTCTGATATTCATGTGAGATACTAGTTATGCTATTTATTTTCTGCCTTGCATGATTCCAGAAATAGCTTTCTATTTTCCTTTCTAAATGATACTGGAATCTACAGAGAAGGAAACAATCCTAGTTCTGTCTTTTTTTTTCCTATAATAATAATAATCAACAGGAGTCGCATTCTGTCTACCTCTGTAGCACAATTTATCATCTGGAGATCTCCAAATGCTTTTGAAAGCACGATATTAACTGTGCTTTAGTGACTGAAGAAACAGCAGCACATAGTTAAGCGATTTTCCAGTATCACAGTGAAACACCAGACTAGAGCGAAGCACAGGACTACATCTCCTCCTGTTGTAATCCCAGGTGGTTAGCTCTTCTGTAACCTCTCCGCCATTTCCATCCTGTGTTAGCTGAATTTGCTGCACCCAGCTACACTTGGTTAGATGTGATTTAATGATGAATCCATCTCTTATTGTTACTGTGATGCCAGGAGAGCATGAATCCTTTCTCTTTCAAATTGAACATAGTTTTAGGATGTGTTTTGGCCACTGAGGGGAGGAGTTGTCTGAGACTCAGGGATGAGACTCAATGGAACAAGAAGTCTTTTTTATTTCTGATGGGGTTCCTGTGCTGTGCTCATCACCGCAGTTTCTCATCACATGCAGGGTCATAGGAGAGTTGCTTGATGGAAGGCCAGTGAGCATTTGAGGCGCTGTAAATGATATATGGCAAGGTGTCCTGTCTCCTGTAGGTCATTAAAATGCTTACAATAATGAGGCCAGTACTACTGAAGGATACACAACTCCACAGTGAATGTGCCACTCTATTCTCCCATTTGTCTCACAGCACAGAGGAGGTGCTGCTGAGTTACTCCTGATGAGTATCCTAACCTGCTGCACATTGAGTATTGAAACTTTAGAGGGAAAAAAAACAAAACAAAAGAAAACAAAAATCCCCAAAATTTCAATTTTAAAGGGATATTGTGAAAACTGCATCATGTTCATTGAGACAGCCCAATTTTCATAATATTCACCCATACAGTCCATTCCTAAGAAAGCCTGAAGACCTCACGTGGAAGTCCAGCCACCCACTTTGGCAGCTTTCAAGTGTCATAAGATTAAGTTCTTGGCTCCAGCTTCCCTAGAGTAGCTTCCTGTTTAACTGATGTACCTCTTTAATCGTTTTGGTTGCACAAAGCCTCTGCAGGAAGAAACTGTGTGTTAATATCACTGGAAAACAGCCTGAAGAATTAGCTGTAGCACCAATGAAGAGGGTTTTTTTCTTCTCATTCTTGGTGGCCAGCCTTACAAATCCTTTATTATTCATTCATGGAAGTGTCACATTTGAAATGCAAATTCCTTCCCATCCTCCTCCCCCATCTCAATGTGTTTCCTTTGAAGTATCCCTGGAGCTCCAAGGGCCATCCGCAGTGGGTTCACTGTGATCAACCAGCTTGCAAAAGAGTGCCCTGCACCAGCTCAGGTGAATTCAGCTGAGTCCTGCATAGCAGTCCCAGCTTGCAAAAGGCATCTCAACTTTATGGTAGGTAGGAAGGAAAAGGTAAAATAAAGGATAGCAGGTATACTACCCTCAATGCGAATATACACATTTCTTTCTTTGTTTAGCTTTAGTACTACTATTAGGACTGATATTTTTACTAAGCCACGGTTGCCCCTCCTGAGGCACATCACAGACCCATATCTGCCATCAACAGAATCTGTCATGTGGCAGTGAAGTCAATAATATAAATAGATCTCTGTTTTGCCTTGCACATACTCTCCTGGTTTTGTCTCCTAGATTTGAAAGAGCAAAGCTTTCCTATGGCATCCATTCTAGCAAACAATGTCAAGGCTGAACTGGCATGGAGTTTCTATATCCACATGGGGAATGGTCCATTGTCCTTAGTCCTTGCTACCATCCAGCCATAGTTATGAGTTCTTCTAGGCAGTACTAGCTGGCCCAGGCCAAAATTGTGCCAGGAATAGTTCTACGAATTGAGAAAACCTACTGTGTTCCACTGCAGTACCTGTGGTTCCAGGTATCCCTTGGGGAACATATCGGAGGAAAAGAATGTGTTTTCAGGTAGAGTCCAGCTTAGTGAATGCATTGTCCATGATTCAAACTTCTAGGAGCAACATAAATACTGATAATAATGACCATAATAGCATGGTAAATCATATTATCAGTAATGGCTAAATAGTTTAATAATCTTCATCAAATGACTGAGTACCTTATGCAGCAGCTAGACTTGCTGTCTCCTGTGTGCTAATGCAGCCAGTACTTAAAACTGGGAGCAATGTAATTTTGAGTATAGACTGCACTACTTGAGTTAAAAATGAATTTTTATCAGTTTAATATGGTTTGCGGGGAGAGCTCATGCACACTAATGAACCCCTGAAACTTGTGGCCACAAAGTGATAGTTTAAAATTTATCAAAGTTTATATAATATTATTGGGGTCCCTGTAAGAATAATCTCAAATACAATGTTATTTCCCACTATGAGTGCAAGAAGATATGGTATTCTTAGTCAAATGCGTTCTCCTAAACTGGTAAATCGAAACTGTACATACACTGCTGGAGATTCACAAGTCATGAATACATGTTGACTTTATGGGTTGGTAATGATCCATATCCATAAACCAACTACCCTGTTGACTGTCACACAATTGTCTTCCACCTTGGTTTAAGACACATCAGATGCATGCCACACAGCTTGACGTCCTCACGTGGTTGTACACTCTGGCTGTCTTACTGCCCTTTTCCAATCTGGAACTCAAGTATTGCATCTTTCCTACTTTTTAACCAAGGTCTGAATGCCCTTAAGGGAAATGTTGGCCCTTTCAGGAAAACCCAGTCCTTCTACTCATGAAATGAAAAAGCTATCTGGAAAGTAACTTGGCAGAAAAGGTCCTGCAGGTCCTGGTGGACACCAAGTTGAACATGAGCTAGCAATGGGACCTTGCTGCAAAGGCAGTGAATGGTATCCTCAGCTGCATTAGACAAAGTATTGCCAGCAGGTCAAGGGAGGTGATCCTTCCCCTCCACTCAGCACTGGTGAGGCCACACCTGGAGTGCTGTTTCCAGTTCTGAGCTCCTCAGTACATGAGAGTCATGGACATACTGGAGTGAGTCCAGCAAAGGGCCACAAAGATGATTAAGGGTCTGGAGCATCTCTCCTATGAGGAAAGGCTGAGAGAGCTGGGTCTGTTCAGCTGGGAGAAGAGAAGGCTGAGGGGAGGATCTTATTAATGTCTATAAATACCTGAAGGGAGGGAGCAAAGAAGATGGAGCCAGGCTCTTTTCAGTGGTGCCCGGTGCCAGGACCAGAGGCAGTGGGTACAAACTGGAACACAGGAGCTTCCCTCTGAACATCCGGAAACACTTTTTTACTGTGAGGGTGACTGAGCACTGGCACAGGTTGCCCAGGGAGGTGGTAGAGTCTCATGCACTGGAGATATTCAAAAGCTGCCTGGATGTGGTCCTGGGTAAGTGGCTCTAGGTGGCCCTGCTTGGGGAGGGGGGGTGGATCAGATGACCTCACAGAATCATAGAATGGTTTGGGTTGGGAGGGACCTTTCAAGGTCATCTAGTTCAACTCCCCTGCCATGGGCAGGGAAATCCTTCACTAGATGAGGTTGCTCAGAGCCCCGTCCAACCTGACCTCCAAAGGTTCCTTTCAGCCTCAACCATTTCATGATTCTGTGATTCCAAATACCAATAATCAGAGAGAGAAAACTGGACACATGGTTGCCTAGAAAAGCCAAACATCCTCAAACAGCAGTGTGATCAGGTTTGCAGCTTCTCACAAATTTCATTAGCAAGTAGGTAGTGAGTGACATGAACTTCCTTTACCAAATTCCCTTAGCTGTGTTTGGCTTTTGTGCTTTGTATTTGGCTCCATGGGTATCTGGGAGACCTACTGCTGCTTTTAAATGTGATTTGTGATTTTATTAAATGGATTTTGGAGTTAATTGTGTTGGGATGGTTCTGCCTGCCAACAGGAAACAGGGACAGCATTTTCAATGCCCTTCAGCCCGCATAATCTAAATAAATTCATGAATGCACAAAAATGATTCTACCTCGTTCCTCTTGCCCAGCAACATGTGTTGGCTCAAAGAGCTCAGATTTGCTGTAATCGCCTTTTCCTCTCCAGTAACTCCTTAGAAGTCAGCCGTCTCCTTCAGATAACTCTACAACTTCTACCAATTTAAATTATCTTAGATTTTGTTTCTTTTTATGAACTTTTGGATTTGGGATATTTTGTGTAGCTTGAAAGAGTAATCAGTAATTTGGGAGTGAGGGAGTCACAGCAGCACAAATATTGGGAGGATACACTCCTCAATTATATATCTGATGGAGTCAGAAATGCTTTTAAATTCAGTCATTAATTTTTAGTACTCCAAGAAATGAATCTCTTAAACAGGGTTATCAAAGAAATAGGAATTTAGGGATCGATAATAAAACTCTAAAGGGATAAAATTTTGGTTTGGTAAGGGATGAGGACAGAGTCTTTTGTCTATTTCCAAAATGTCCTAATTTTTTTTACTAAAAAACAGTGGTAACTATGTAAACTTAAATGCCTTTATAATCCTACTATATACTATGTTATTCTTCTTAAAATTGCATTTCCATATAAGATATTTGTACTGTACTAGATGTTCCATTACTTACAAGCTATCTTTACACAACCCTGTTTTGAAAAGGCAGCAGGGGTGAAAAAAGAACATCTGTTCCATTATGCTCTAAAATATAAGGTTGTTTTTACAGTCTGTTTAGTCCAGCTTTATAGGAGCAAAGCAAAGAGGGTTGCACTGTTTCTGTTAAGAGATAATTCCTTGGCCATACATCGCTAAGCGTTTAGCTTTTGTCCACATACATTATCTGGTCTTTTCTTTTGGTCCTTGCCATTCTGTCAAACAGAGCGGTCAGCACAGGACTGCCTTCTCCTGGGGAAGAATCATAGAATCATAGAATCATAGAATCATTGGGTTGGAAAAGACCTCTAAGATCATCAAGTCCAACCATCAACTAACACCACCCAGAAGCTATGGGTTTTGGTCTTGGAACATTAAAGATGAATTTTGATTACATTTGCACCGGGATTTTATTTTTTTTCTTTATGTTTGGCCAGAAAAACTCAGTAGTACTTTTTTATTAAGAGCTTTGAAAATATCTCTAGTATTATTATGAAAAATGACACCAGTTTCTGACTTGCTTCAGATTTAGTGAGATCTTATTGCTGTTTCTTGGATTGTAAGAGAATGGATTTGCACTTTCTTAATATCTTCCCTCTTACTTTTGGATCTCAAACAACCATTTGTTTGCATGGTGGTCATCTGTGTATTCTAAAATAGTTGCAAAAGTGCAACATATACATTCAATAGTGGCTGTTATCTCCCCTACCTTTACAAATTATGTGTCAATCTCTCCCTCTTCACTTAAAGTCAGAGAATGCTACCAGAACAGAGACACAGCAGGTTTTTACTCTCTTGCAATCCCACTTTACTATTTAAGTGTTAAAGGGGATTATTTAGAATAGAGAAAATAAAAATATTCCTTGTAATTAAAATTTGATCAGAACATCATGATTAATGGTCATTTATCATTTTTACTTGCCATTCCTACTCATAAGAGCAGTTGCTTCTTCAGTACTGCAGTGAGTTTAACATTATGTTGCAGTGAAATCCAAAGATAGCATATCTCCATTGGAAAGAGAAAGGAAAATCACTCCTACAAAATGAACTGACATTTCTGCCTGTCAGTTGAAAGTTTTGTTATTCGATACAGACCAGATCATGCTTGGTATATAACAATCCACCTATTCTTTCTGAATCACATATCATTAGTAATAGTACATCCTGTCATAGGTACTCAGACAAAATATATAGTACATTATATAGGAGGCAGAGCAGAATCCATCTTACTTTCTTTACAGTGATACTTAAGAGAAATGAAGCTTATTTTTGCCAGTAAAATGCAAAGACACTCAGAGAAATTATACCACTCCTTCTTCCATTATACAGTGACTCAACCGATCAGAGTGTAGCTGTGAGGCACTGATGTGGTGTGCTTATGAGGGCTTTATCAACTAATCTATTTCCAGTTGAGGTACACAAACAATAACGACATTGCACAGGCGATGACAGGATTTCCCTCTGGAATACAGCATGTACTTATGGTTAAGACAAATAAGCTCAAACTGGGAAGGTGGAGCAGAGGTAGAAACAGAGTACTAAGAGCGTTAAGATAGTGGAGACCATGTCTTACAAAAGGAGACTAATGAGGTTCTTCTACTATGCAGCTGGAGCTCTAGAGGAACCCAAGTTACCTCGGCTTGACGATGAACACTGATATATTTCATTCCTGGGCTGGGGCACTTGATCCTGCTTAGAGATAATGTAGGTCACTCTTACAATGGTTTTCCCAAATGACTGCATCCTCTCTTTCAGCACTTCCGTATTCCTGTGTGCAAAGAGATGTGGCAAAACCCACAAAGCACTTGTGTTGTTTCATTTTGCAAAAGGGAGTCTGAGAGTGGATACAAGTACTCTCTGTAAATCCATCAAGAAGAGGGATTCCTTTCCAAGGGAGGTTCCAGCTGATAAGGATTTTCAGATTCAGTTCCTCTAACTGTGAATAAACTAATGCTTTGGCCCAAATGCAAGTTCTCCTTTGTATATAATTTCTCCTCCTTTCCCTTTCATGTGCTTGTTACAGACCATGAGACAGTCCATGAATTGGGCTCTGTGTTCAAACAGACTCTGTAACTCTGTCTTTTTTTTTTTTTTTCTGCTTTTCAGTCCTGTTTCAAAAAAGTTGAATGAGACTAGCAAAGGGTTAAACCAGCTTGTAGTGGACAGTGAGATACACACAGATTGCAAAGGATTAAATCTCTAAATGTCAAAAGGAGAGAAAGGAAGAGTCTGCCTTGCAATCTTGACTGAGCGTCCCATCATTCCTCGACGTTAATGCTGGTGAAACAGAGATTAGAAAATCTGCTATTGAGCTAAGTGGAGACTGCAGCAGGGAGATAAGTGAACCAGAATATCTGTTCAGGACTCATTTGTTCAATGTCGCTCATTCAGAACCTTTTTGATGGAGAAACATAGGTCTGAATACAAAATTCACAGCTTGTTCAGCTCTGCCATCACTTTCCAAAATATTCTCACGAGTGAAGATCTATTCACTGTCATGTAGAAGGCTTCAGAGGATGGTTTCTTAGGTTCAAGCATGCAGCTGGGTGTACACTGTGGAGTTACTCAATGCTGCCTCAGGTGAAATCTTATTTTTTTGCTCCTTGTTGTTGTTGGCCAGAAAGCCTTGAGGAGAATGGGTGCAAGGCTATTGTTTTTGATTCAAAATATGTTCTTCTTCCTTCTGAAGCAATATTAACTGAATGTTCTCAGGAAACATGGGTGTTGTAGACTGAGTTGTCAAACTGTTAGTCATTAAGAGATCCCAGTGCATTTTCCCAGGGATCAAATTTGAGGACAGATAATTATATTCTACTTATCTTTTTCTTTTTTTCATTCAGACCTTTTTAAAATTTTCTTTTAACTTCTGTGATATGATCCAAGCCCCTGAGTAACAGAAAATCTACAGACAATTCAAATTTGGTCTGATAAATTGAAAAGTAAGCAATGCATGTGCATGGAAAAATAAAAAAAAATATCTGAGACAACTTCTTATATGGAAAGGAGACTGAAGATGAAGTTAAAGTAGAACAAATGTTATCACACAGATAGTAAAATATTCTCCTTTATTATTCTAAGTGTGTTCTCTGTTCCACTGGGAAGGGGCTTGCATTTTAGCAATGAGCATAGTGACATTCTGTACAGAGTATGTCACTTGGATGACAGTGATGATTAATTGATATCATTGGGTTTTAAAACACTGAGAAAAATACTTGAGGGCATGAAGTACCAGCTTCTTTCCTGTCTAGATCTGGTTTAGAAGTTGCTTTGCAGATGCCTTGCAGTTGAGATGCTGTCTGCACAGAATCAAACAATTCAATTTGAAAGGGTAAGATAAGGGGTACTTTGATTTAATTTTGGTATTTTTCAGTGTCATCCTAGATCCTAGTCCTGGTATTTTTGTGTCTTCCAGCATAAGAATGTAGGCATTGCTGGGTTAGTACCTTCAGCATACTGAAATCAAGGGTGATAGCAGGCTAGGAAAAACCATTTAGGGGTTGGTATAAAAGTGAAACAGCAATCAACCATTAATAAACCAAAACCCTTGTGTTTCAAGGATGATTTCAAAAAAACAAAAAATGTTTCTAGGCCTTAGGAAATGCAATTTGCTAATAGACTGCAGTATAACGATTAAGGGGAAGTGATTGTAATTGTAAATTACCGTGTGCCACGTGGAAGGCACTAATACACTTAAAATACAATAGCACATACATCTATGACTAGTAATGAAGGTGATAATCACCTTATATTCACAAAGGAAATGATGTAATAAATCCTATATAATGCAGTTTACAGGTTACCTTGGCAAGGGCACTTGAATCGACAAGCAAAGAACAGACAGTCCAATAGCTGCAGTATATATTATAATTAGGAGCATAAAATTCTAATGAAATGTTGTCCTAAGTAATATTGATTCTAATTTGATGGGGTAAGAGTACAATGATGTAATGACATTCAGCTGGGTTCGTTTACTGAGGAATTAGAGAAACACCCATACTACCCTTGAGGAGGCCCTTTCAGCAAGACTTCCACCTCTCCCTTTTGTAAAACTTACTACTTTCTGACTCAAAAAAAAAAAGAAAACAGTAGTAAGGGATCCTGCAAACACTCATTTGCAGCAGAAGCAATTTTTCAGTTTTAATTAGCATAAATTTAACATCCCATGCAAAAAGATGGGGTTGCAGAGCGTACAAGCTGAACAAACCCTCCCCAAAGTGTCCTTAATTTCACATCTCACTTAGTATGGGGGGCTGGAGATATTTGGGAGAGAGTTTCATTGTAAGCTAGCCCTCTAAGGTGAGGAAGGGATACAAATGGTGTGTGAAATTGTGGCAGTGAATTAACAGCAGCTTTTCAGGATCAGGATGGATGCTGTGGTCGTCTCGGGCTAAAAAAGATCAAGACAGTCTGCATTTATAACTCTACAACAGTGATTTACAGAGATCTACAGAGGTACCAATAGGAGCAGCATAATATCAAATATAGGCTTACTTTTATTAGTACCTTAATAAAAGTGGAAAAAATAATAATGATGAAAATAACAAGGAAAGACTGAAGGAATTAGGTCTTCTCTTCCTGGAGAAGAGAAGTCTCAGGGGGGACCTCTTCACGGTATTCCAGTACTTAAAACAGAACAGAGGCTCTCTTTTCACAAGGAGCCACATGGAGAAGACAAGGGGCAATGGGTACAAGTTGCACCACATGAGGTTTCATCTTGATATAAGAAAGAAATTTTTTACAGTGGGAACAATCAATCATTGGAACAACCTCCCCAGGGATATGGTAGAGTGCCCATCACTGGAGGTTTTCAAGCTGTGATTGGACAGGGTGCTAGATGATCTTATGCAGGCTTTCTTTCCCAGAAAATGTTGGACCAGATGATCTTTTGAGGTTCCTTCCAACCTGGGCTGTTCTATCATCTGGAAGATGATTTCTAGTTCTTGATTTAGACCTATACCAAAAATATTCATTTTGAGGCATTATAATTACTCACCTTCAGACTTCCAAATAATTTCATATACGAGTACTTTCGTACCAGCTTTGTCTGAGTATTGTTGATCCCAAGGTAAAAATCATATGATTTTCATGTTTTCAAATAATAACTGAACACAACTGCAAACATGACAGATTTGGAAGATTGATCATGTACTTTTCTATTCCAGAACAGTCCCACAGATCTAGTAAAAATATTAAAAAAGCAAAGAGCTGAAGGTGCAGGTAATTATCATGTGTTTGTTGTCAAAGAGAGTTCAGAAGTCCTATTCCAGTTTGTAGTTATTCTTATACGTGCCTTACACAAATGGACTTGTTCATGCTAGGGCAAGAAAAAGCCTCTTCAGAAAGCCTGAGCCCAGTTCCTCTGAAGTTGATGGTTGCCTCTGAAAATGGTGATCACCTTTATTTTTAGTCAGACAAAATTTCATACACTAGGAAACATCAAGACACATTAATGTTCAAATTTTGAATAACCAGGGAGATAACAATATACATTTTTTGTACCCTTTATTTACAGTACTCTACATTCAGCAGTAAATGGTAGCCCTGTACTCAAGAAAATTCAAATTAAAAGGTTTTAGAAGTGAAAGTGTAAGTTGTTAGGAATGGAGCAGTGCAGATCTTAATTCTTAATGACTTTGCTTTTAAAGGATGAGCCCTACATTGATTACCATGCTGCCCTAATGAAATTCTTGTTATTTTATCATTTATAGCACTGAAGCAATGGGAATATCTCACTGACCCAGTCAATCCCTGTAACTCAATTTGTTAGACTTCAGAAGAGGCTCCTGCCCAGCAAAAAAACGCAGCTTGATGTTATAAAAAACATCAAATGTTTTAAGGCAAGATTTGGATGAGCAAAACAATGTATTTTTTTAGATAGCTGTGACTGGATGCAAGCGTAAGCAGAATGGCTTACAGAACTGGAGATCATATCCTTGGAGATTTACTGAAAATGTCTCCTTGCCTATTTATCTGTTTTTATTTCAACACAAGTTTGCAATTCTATATGCTATTCGTTATCTGGGGTTTTGTCATATCCTCTGCATTGCTCTTATTCTGTCTGTCTGTTCTCCTTTTGTGAGTCTTTCTTAGCCTGGCTGGCATAATTTCAGTGTTACAAACTTTAAATGACAATCCAGCAGGATTATGTCTCAAAGGGATTCTCAGCAGTGCTGGATAAGTGATGCACAGTGAAAAGGGGTTTTTAAGAAACTGAACAGAGGGTCAGATCCAGAGAATCAGAGCCCAAAATACACAGGCTACTACTACACAAGTAGTCAGCACAGGGTAGTTTGGTTCCCATAGTGCCCTGCACCAAAGAGATGTTTTCACGTCCATGTTGAAGAAGTTGTCATGGTTGTGTAAGAGAGAAGGTTGATAACTAATAATGAGAAAAAGATCAGAAACAAAAGAAATCAGAAACAAGGTGATTAATTTTCATGATGAAGGAAGTTATGAGTAGGAGCCTTAGCTGTGCTGTGCGTAATACTCTTGCAGGGAGTGAGGTAATGATCTGGTAAAATTATTGCTGACAGGGAATTATTCATGTTATTTAGAACTAAAGAGTCTTCAAAGGATCTCAATGACAGCACAAAAGAATAAAATTCTCTGTTGACAAAAATAAATCCAGGTGCATAAGAAAAAAACTATGGAAACCATGTGTACTCATTGTCAGAATTCGAATTAGCTATTCCTGCTTAGGAAAGAGATTGTACACTCATCACCTGAAAGCGCCAGCTCAGTGCTCAGTGGCAGCCAAAAGGGCAAATATAATGATAGGAATTATTAGAAAATGACTTGAGAACAAACTAGAAAACATCATTAAGCTAGCCTGTAAATTCACAATATGCATTCATACAGAAAGCTGCATGCCAGTCTAATTGCTCTGCCTCTGAAAGTTATAGCAACATGAAACAAAATATAAAGAAAGGCAACGATGCTGATCACAGATACGGAATGATTCTCGTGTAAAAGCTTTTGATAATGAAGCTGCTTACTCGGATTCAGGCCTGGGCACAGCTGCTCTCCATACTCACCACCTGGTGATTATAACATATATATGTGTTATGCAGAGACAGCCAGGAAAATGAGAGAGTGGCTTGAACACTATAGCATGTGTTTGAGTGAAATAGCAGGACTCCGAAGTAGAATTAACCACAGGATTAGTTGATTCTTTTTATTGCTGCACATTTTTTATCTTTCTTCAAGTGAAGCAGAAAGGGATGAAAATAGAAATGTCCCTTTTAGTTCAGGAAAACTGCCAGTGCTCGTATCCTTGCTGGGAAAAATGCCAGCACTCCACTCATGCAATATCATAGAATCATAGAATTGTTTCAGTTGGAAAAGACCTCTAAGATCGTCGAGTCCAGCAGTAAACCTAACACTGCCAAGTCCACCACTAAAACATGTCCCTAAGCACCACGTCTACACGTCTTTGAAATACCCCCAGGGATGGTCACTCAACCGCTTCCCTGGGCAGCCTGTTCCAATGCTTGACAACCCTTTCGGTGAAGAAATTTTTCCTAATAACCAATCTAAACCTCCCCTGGCGCAACTTGAGGCCGTTTCCTCTTGTCCTATCGCTTGTTACTTGGGAGAAGAGACCGACACCCACCTTGGTACAACCTCCTTTCAGGTAGTTGTTGTCACAGGAGTGAGAGTGCACTTCACTCATAAGAGAGAA
>WAAD01015303.1:8253-28181 GCA_013389945.1 Fregata magnificens | reverse complement strand
AACCAAGAAATCGATGGTTTTCTTCCCATGAAATCCTGCTTTTTAAAAATCAGGTCATGTTGTTCAGCTGAATATGTTTATGAAGCACTGACAAGAGGTGGAATTTACTTTCCTTTATATTTTCCTATGCTGATATTTAAAATAAAACCTACAGAGGGAGCTCTTATACCAATCATGTCGTACCCAGTATATGTAAGAAAGGATAATAATTTTAAAATACAAGAATAAACATGATTAAAATGCCCCTCCCTACCATGAAAAGGTAAAGAGTGAAAATTCCATTAAAAATTTTGATATTTTTCCAAAACAGTTGACAGATGATTTTATTGTACTACTAAAATGTTGGTTACAACTGAAAAATGCCTTAAGGTTTTCCTGAACTCCCACAGGTCTCCAGCATTCATAGTTCCATTGAAACTAGTGAAACTTAAGACTACTAAAACTGAACAAAGATTATGGTCTAATTCTGAATTTAACTTAAAAATTTTAGTCACACATTTACAACAGGGCAGCATTTTACTATCAACAACATTTGAAAATACATACTGATGTATTATCTCTGGTTAAAAGAGTAGCTAAGTTATATGAAGGGTTTGATACACCTTTTTGTAAAAGTATTATTTTGACAAATTCTATGCGTAACTCTAAGGAGAAGTATCATTTTTTATGAATGGTATCAATAGTTCTAAAATATTATGAGCTGAAAGAACTGTCTGGACATGTAATGAAGACTGTCTTCAATAGGTAAAGGAAAATAAACCTTTGGCAAATCAGAAGTGAAAATGAATTCATCAAATTCTGCCTTGCGCCCCATATATGTACTTCCCATGAAAAGGAATGTAAATTGGCTTGATAAACTGTAGAAAATTGCTGTCCACAAATATTACCCTGTAGATTGTCTTTTACTTTAGTATCAGAAACACTGCAGTTTAGAAATATATAGCAGCTACAAAGATGATCTGGAAACAAGACCTACCTCAGACATTATGATTCTTCTGCCAGTATGAAAAACGTGACAAATACTGCAGAGGAGATATGCTTAATCCCCTTAGATACCAAGGACAAGAGGCCCCTCTGATTATGGCTCAGGTGCAACAGCCTACTAAACCTGCCTCTGCTTTTCTCTTAAATACATTATTTATCACTTAATCATTCATCTTTAAAGGTAACAAAAAGACTTGCTGATTCATTTTGAATATAAGTAGAAAAGTCATCCAACGACAATGTTTTCTTCTAAACAGATCTTGAGAAAACATTCTTATTTGTGCTCCTCCCATCTGCTGGGGTTATTTTTTTTTTAATGTATGTGTTTCACTCAAACTGCTGTCAGTTTCAATATCATGTGTTGTTTTTTTGTTCTCTACTAATGCGTTGTAATACTGTGATACAACTGCTACACAGCATCCCAGTCCAACCAGAGGAAAAGCAGGGCTAGTTCTTCCTCGTAGATGCATAAATGGTTGCAATGTTGGTTTTATTAAATCAGATTGTTGTTTTGAAGCAGTTACAACAGCACTCTCAATAACACAACACATGTGATCAGATTTTGTTCACTTAGACCAGTTTAAATCTCCAGTTACTCTGATAAGGCTGATGGAGTTAATCTGAGTATATGATAATAAAAGTAGAATAAAAAGACAAAGCAGTGACTCATATTGTAGAGACATTTCTAACTCCCAAGTTGATGGCAGTTTAGATATTTCCATGTTAGAACAATTTAGCTACAGCTATAACAGTAAGAAATATACTTCTTATCCATTCAAGAAAATCTCACTGACTTCCATAGTAGTTATCTGATAAACCAAGGGCCATGTATGGTCTGCAAATTACAGTAATTTTGAATATTCTGTTATTTCCTTTTTCTGGTGGGCTCCCCTCTTTCAGAAATTCCCTCAAAGGAAAAAATATAGCATCACTTATATTATTGAAGTCTTCTATATTTTTTTTATATTGAAGTTCTAAAATTCTTTTGGAAACTCACTAGATGAGATAATTACTACAGAGGCAGGAACCCTACCTTTAAAATGGATTAATTCATTACTAATTAATTAATACTGTGATTCTTCCACACCCTTGACTTCATGGTATCAGGAGAACAAGTATCACACACTGTTTTTAAGAGTTGTGCATGTACTTAGCAGCGTACCCTGTATTTGCAGGTGCTAGTCAGAAAACATTTTTTTTAAAGGATCAGAATCACGGACTGGAATTGTCTAGATTTGTTCCCTCAGAAGTGAATTTTATGGGCTGAATTAACTCAAGGGTGGGCAAGACGTAAACTACCAGAGGACTAGCCAAACTATTCCACTAGAGGACAAAACCGATTACAATCACTTGGTAAAACTTCTTGGATCTGAGTAAGACAGCACTAATATAAGAAATTTTATTCAATCTCGCTCCACTTCAGGTAAGACTAGGTGTATTGGGTGTAGGTGGCAAGGTATTGGTAGCGGTGAGGGCTACAGGGTGGCCTCTGTGGGAGGAGGTGAGGGGCTGCCCTGTGCCGGACACAGCCCGTTCCGGCCAGTTGCTGCCAGCTCTGCAAGGGACCCACGGCAGGACAAAGCTGAGTCCATCAGCCACGTGTCTGGCACCTCTTTGATAACTTATTTTAAAAAGGGCAGAAAATGCCACAGGGAGAGAGGAAGAGGGAACGAAAAGTGAGAAACAAGAGAGGGAACACCAAGGTCAGAGAAAGGAGGAGGAGGTTCTCCATGGCAGAGAAGATATTCCCTGCAGCCTGCAGAGGGGAACACACCAGAGCAGATGGATGTTCCTGAAGGAACTGCCACCTGTGGAGAGCCTATACTGGAGCAGATTTTCCTGACAGGACTGCAGCCTGTGGAGGAGCCCAAGCTACAGCAGAGAAAAAGCGCGAGGAGGAAGGAGAGGCAAAGCGGAACTGTTATAGACTGACTGTAACCCCCATTTCCCATCCTTCCTCCACTGCTCGGGGGGTAGGCAGAGGAGTCTGGAGTGAAGTTGAGCGTGGGGAAAGGGGGAAGAAAAGGTGGTGGTTTAATGTTTGCCTTTTGCTTCCCATTACCCAAATTACTAATTATTTTTATTTTAATTGACAATAAATTAGGTTAATCTTCCCCAAGTCACGCCTGCTTTGCCCACAACAGTAGTTGGCAAGCAGTGTCCCTGTCTTTATCGCCCCCTCGCCTTCTCATTCTTTTCTTCCTGCTTTCTCCCCACGTCCTGCTGAGCAGTGAGTGAGCAAGCAGTTGGGTGGGAGCTTGGCTGTTGGCCAAGGTTAAACCACCACACTAGCTAAGCTTGAAATCCCTGACAGGATACTTAGAAGCACTCAGAATTCCAAGTGAAATTGCACATGTGTCTTTAAATATGCTTCTGAGTTACTGTAAGATTTTAAAAAAATAAATGCAGGGCTTGACCACCAAACCTTTGCAGAAACTAACTCATAAGCCCCCTTTCCACCGTTCTTTCCTTCAGCTGGCTGTCCCTTGCCTTTGCTTTAGGGAAACCCCTAAGACCTGTGCACTAGCCAAAGATGAGCTGAACAAGGCCCTTCTCTCTGCACATTATCAGGCTCCCTGTTGAGAAGAGGTGGTGTCAGGTTAGATGAAATCTTTGGGTGAGCTCTCAAATAAGCCTTGCTTAGCTCTAGCCTCAGCCGGACAAAAAATCTCACAGCCTCACTGCTTCAAATTATATGACAGACACTACTAAATAATAGATAAACCCAAACCACGACACAGACCTTCCAGAAAAGATCTGTGCTAACCAAGAAGGAGGCAGTCAGATTAGTTGTATATATAACAATTTTTAAGTTTCCTGAAGAAATTCCTATTCAGCACCCTGCCTTGTCAGCATCTGCAAGTTGTTCTCAAATTTCTCTGATAAACCAGTAGTGAGAGCACAGACAGGTCTGTGCCAGCCAACAGGCTCAAGCCCAGTATACCTTCATATTGCCTGGTATAACTTGACTGCAGACTCACACTGCCTATGGATTTCCCTTGATTTTAGTTAAGCTTCTAAGTTCTTTAAAATGTCCCTTAATCACTTACTACTCATTAATAAATGATTCATAAAATCTATCTTTCAAAAGTCTGTAAAACTTAAACGCTAAGAATTCATACCTACGTTACTATGTAGTTCCTTTGGTTAATAGAGAATGTTTGAAAACTATCAAAACAAGTATCTCATGTGGGATGATCTACGAAATTTGTTCTGATCTGTGTGGACAAATACGGTCAGACTTCCCAGAAAGGCTTGAAAATGAATTAAATGCTTTGGGTATTTGGTGCTGTAAGATCTAGGTCACAACGAACTACTAACATATGGGATTTAGAAGGAACTCTGCTGCAGGCAAGTGATGCCATCTGCTGTTGACCATTCACAGGACACTAAACCAGATGACGGCTTTGACTAATGACACTTCTATTTTCCATTTTTTTCTGCCTGTAGTACCTACTCTGAATAAAAATTTCAATATAAAAATTTTTCCAAAGTGTATTCCGTAAAGTGGTTGTGTGATCTGGATACTTGTTATCTGTTTGTAACTTAGATTTCTGGTTTTCCATATTTCAAAATGAGAAAAACTGAGCAGATGTGAAGAGATGGTAAAAGGAGAAGCAGGAAGGAACAATGTATTTGCATTTCCTCAAAAATATGACAAAACACTTTGGTATAAGGACTACTGCAACTAAAGGGAAAATGTTCTGTAACCTTCACTGGGATTTGGATAAGAGCTATATTGTATTAACAATTACCAAAAAGATCCATACATTCTCACAATCCTGCTACAATTCTAAACTGGAAGGAAAACAGTCCACCAAGCAGATCATTACTAGGTTGCTCAGAATAAGGTAGTATTTGGGATTCTGGATGTATCAAATGCTTCTAGGAGTGCTTTGAACACATCATTCTTATGCCCTGGAGTATTTTTTATAATTTTAAAAACAAATATCCAAATACCTCCATATAAAAGTATGCCAAGTCAAAAAGAAATTGTGGTATAGTGTCAGTAGAAGTATCTTACACAGCCCCACCAGATATTTCACAGATAAATCTGTATGAGTAGTTAAGTTAAAAAATCACAGCTGAGAGACTGTGAGAAAACTTGAATGTGTTAAAAAAAAAAGAGAGAAAAAAGAAACAGATTAGCTTCCTGAAATGTTTAAATTCATATATGGAGAAAGAAATTTTTAAAACCATCTGTTGATAAAATGTGTTCAGGAAGCAGTATTTTAGCATAAAGAACTTATTTTTTTTCACTTTGGATTTCTGAATCCTGCTCTAGTCTCCACTTGACTTTGTGAACTGGTGTTCACAAGACACACTGCTTTGGGTAGGTCTGCAGCTAAATTAAATGCCCAGACTTTGGAATGCCCACGACTTTGGGGCCGTGGTGTTCTTCAACCTGCATGAAGGGACTGCTTCCTCAGCACATAGCCTCACATTGCTCAGTCTATGTACAGGGCTATGGTTGCTGTTGCCATACTATCCCAAAGTACCAATCTCTGTTTTGGTGGTGTTGGGGTTTTTTGGAAGGGGGTGTAAATGCATATGGGTGCATAGCTCTGCTTCACCACAATAACAGCTCCAGAAATTACAGAACTAATTGGAGGCTGCTGTATAAACAAGGCACTTTTAAATAGTTTGCCACTTAACCATTTGCGATGCTGACAAGGTTACCAACAGTACATTTGCAATGATCTGTCTTGCCATCATAGACAGAGAGACAAAGTGTCAGCTTTTCTTTGCTCACCCAATAAATGCAAACTTGTTTTCTTCTGCAATGGGAAAGCAGTTTCTTCAACAACTTTGAGCACATAATTTAATATAATATTTGAATTCTTATGCCAAATTCCTATGCTGACAAGAAATGTTCATGCAGAAAGTATTCATAGGAAAGATAAGAATAGCAATGTAAAAAATGGAACATAAGAGAGAAAAGGAAGAACTACAGTGAATAATTATTCATATACAAATAACTGAGTGTATTATTTCTCTTATAGTTAAAAATTACGTAGAAAATCTAAATGTAGATCTGCAAATGTATCCCACAAGGAGGAAACAGTATTCAATAATAGCCAGCACTTCAGTATATGTTTAATTTTAAAACATGAGTTTAAACATCATTTAATTGATAGTACTGGAAGGATTCCTGATTAAGGAATGCTTAATTTAATGCTTTGTTCAGATGAGACCTTAATGCCCAGGTAACGGTTTCAAATATTTGTTATGAAACAGAACTATAAAGCAATTAGAAAAAACTAGATCAGATTTTACACACCTTATAGTAAATTTGGATTTGGTTGGAATTTTCTCTGTGTAAGCCTGACAGATCGAAGAGCTCCCCTGGTTGGAGACTGATCTTGCAAGTTACTGATGACGCTGTTGAGAGCAGTTATTCTTCATTGTTTGGTACTTGACATCTTACTAGAGCAAACCTCCTTGCACCAAAGTTCACAATAAATATGAAGTCTTTTCTTAACATGAATCTGCAGGAAGTCTAGCACTTGAAAGGACACGACAGGACATGGGTCGTGAGAAGGACGTGCACTTAATTGCATGGTCCTGCCCAATTAACTTAGCAACTGCACTGGCTGATTTCAGTGAGGGGCATAGAATCAAAATTGTTTTTTCTAATTAGAGAATAGGGTTTCAGAATTTTGAGAACTACTGAGAATTAGTAAAAATATTTCTGTCAACAGGAAAATCTCAATCCAAAACTTGAAGAGTTAAGAAATCAGAAGCAAAAACCCAGTATACGTGGAATTCTAAGAGCCCATGTTAAAGTCTTTTTCTCATTATCTCATGTTCTCACTTCTCTTAAGATATATGAGCATATTGCTAAAATAGTTTGGATTTATAAGAACTTAGTGACAATCAGAAGTCATTTTCTGGAAACAACATAACCAAAGCTATACAGAACCAAGGTAAGCAGAGTGTCTAACACTAAAAATTGCAGCCATGGGGGATTTCTTAATCAAATGGTATTTAAGAAAATGTTCAGGAAAGATGCACTTAAAACTCATTACTAAGTTCACAGCTTTGGCCTCAGCTCTGTTTCAGTAGAAATCAAGAGAAGAAAATTACTGAAATATGCTGGTGAGACAGATCTCAAAGCAGTGGGCCTAAATGGGACATAAAGGTCATCTTCTTGACCGTCTTCATTTTAGATCAGCACAACTGCAACTTTTAATCACATCTGTGAAGCTAGGCATGAAGCTTCAATATACTTTTTTTCCAACAAATGTGGTTTTTTGCAAAATTTTGCCAAGAAAGCAATTTTCTCTCCTAAGTACTGAAATGAAAAAATTATTTTGGATTGGTCTAACATTAATTTTGAACCCATGTAGGCTTCTGTGGTACCGCTAATTTTTGTGGGCATAGGGTCATTAGCATGACATGAAAGACTCCTAAGTAACTGCACTTGTAAGTCTTTAAATATGTTCTAAAATTTAGTTCTAAATCCCTTTTTAAAGCATCATTTACAGATATAAGTTAGCGTCACTCAGGTTTTTGCTCAGGAAGAGCTTATTGACTGATTCTACTTGTGACATGCCAAGATACAGACAGGAGGTGCTATGTACTGTTACGTGTTAGGGCCTAAAACTCCAGCAAATTGACATTTAAAATCAATTTTTTAAGAAAAAATTCAGGAAAACAGTATGACAAAAATGTAATCTTCACATGCTTTGTTTAGGAAACACTATAGATATCATAAAATAGAATATCTGAATAATATGCCTCCCCTTGAAAGACTGAAATATGATGTAAAAGCATTAAATAATAGATGCAGTATTTTTCAGAGATAGTAAGTACTGGTACACCTATTTAATAAGTGGTTCACCTAAAACATCAGTCAGAGGTTGAATGAAAGATTTTCAAGACTTTTCCCAAAACATAAAAAAATTTAAATATTAAAAACATTCATTATTCTTGTTAATCATGTTTATTACAGTAATACCACAGATCTAAAGGTAAGTGGATTCCAGTGGGCTTGCTATAAGTACATTCAAGTCTCTGCCCTGAAAAGTTTCCAAATAGTTAATATGACAGCAGCAAATTTGATATTAATTTCACCACTGTTTGGAGATGGGCTACGAGGAAAAAAGGGCAAGAAAGAGAAACACTGAACGAAAGGGATAAGGAAGAAGAGGGTATAAGAAAATTTGGAGTAAAGCAAAGGTAACAGCAACTGTCAAAAAAGAGTCAACACTTAAGTTTTGCAGGCTTTTCAATACCCCCAGAGTTCCTGCTTCTATAGATGTACCTAACAGCTCAATCCTCTGGCTGATTACTCGCTACGAAAACTGCTTTCATAGAAGGAGTCTGAAAAGCTTTTTATGTTCAACAGTGATAAAGGACGAAATGGGGCAAGAGAAGGGCATGAAGTTAGAGAATGCTAGCAGAAACACTGAATTGTCTGAACAAGGTCAGCTCTGGTGCTGCAGCATTTCTAAAGGGACCCTGCCAATGTAATTCAGTCCCCAAATCTCTCTAGCTACATATGTTGTTTTCCTTCATTTCAATTTCTGATGTAAAAGGTTTGTTTAGCTCAAAACAGGAGTGTAAAACAGAGTGGTTATTTCAACCATTGCAACAGATAAACAGGCTTACCTATGGCTGGAGTACTCCATTATTCCCAAGTTAGATTTAGAGAAACAAACCCCCTGGAATCTAATTGTAGTGGAATGCTGCTCTTGCATAGCAGAGAGGAGCATTCCAGTGAAGGACTTAAAATACAGCAACACCTTACTTTCTGGTATCCTCTTCCAGGCTGGCATTTGGGACCCAGAATGGAGTGCTGAATGCAGAAGGCATGTCAAAATGGAAGCCAAACCACCCTAAACCTGCAGCCTACTCCAACCCTAGGCCAAGGTACTGTGTAGAAGAATTTACAGTTCACCAGGCTGAAGATGCAGAATGCTGAAGAATACTCAGCATTTATGTGAGTTCTGAATCTCTGTTCCCCTGCATCTTTATGTGTTTTATCTGCTTAAAACACAGAAAAAATCATGGGAGCAAGGGCTAGAATGCAAGTTCTCCTTACCACCAAGGAAGTTCGCTAACAGTCTTCAATGTTTACCTGCACTGGCACCTCTTGAAACCCAAGTACCGTGCAGACCTCTACACCATTTTGCTCCCTTGTGCACAATACTCTGCCCACTGGGTCAGACGACAGCAATGGGCCCCTTCCTCCCCCACAGTTACCTCATAGCTTCAAGTCATGTCACAGAGGAAAAGCTATGTTGCTCTGTGCCTGTCAGGGACAATATGGCTATTTGTGGTGATCCTTGAGCATGGGGCAGAGTCCCTGGCTGCTGAGCTGGGGGACAGCTTCTTTTCTGTTAGAGGACCCTTCACGTCAGTGGCAGACTACCTGTCTGGCTTACCCAGCATGTGCAGTCCTTGAGTGTCTCGGCAGTGGCAGTGCTGCACTGGGAGGTGCTGTGAACGTGCTAGTTGAGTGTGAGATGGAAGAAAGGGGCAAATAAATGACTGACAAAGATGATGTTCGTCCTACTTCTAGCTCCCACTTTCCCCTGGCTGTAGTCAGGGCATTTTTCTGGGAGGTAGGTGCAAGTGGTCTAGAAATTAAGTTGACTCACCTTCAGCTTTGGTTTAAAAGAAAGGGGCAGGTGCCACTGCGTTTTGTGAGGAGTCAAAAATTGCCAGTGTGTGTTAGGCTCTGAGGATGCTCTGACAGCATCTATGGGATCAAGCTCGTCGGAGCCTGGACAAGCAAGAATGCCTCACTTCTGCCTGGTGATTAGGTTTACCGTTAAGCCAGGTGCTAAGCTCTTCCGCTCTGTCAAAAAAACAAGTTACACTGTGTCACTGCAGATGTAGAACTTCCAGGCTTTTCAGAATTGCTGTTTTGGACATAGATAAGTAAATGGTAAATGCAAGTTAGGTATGTTTGCCCTTTACTAAATCTGGCCTCCAGTTAGGAAAGACAGATCTATAAAGGGAGATATTAGCACCTTGTATCTTCAAGTCCCAACTGCCTTTTAGAGAACAGTTTCAAAGACAAAGGTACAAAGGAAAAGTGAGTCTGCAGAGGTTAGCTATTTTGAGAACTCTAGCTTTAGTAAGTAACCTTGTTTTCTCCTCCATTATTTGCTTTCTGAATTCACCTATGACTTAAATGATTTCTTTTTCAACTTGCAACTTGAGTAAACAGATTTTAATCTCAGCAACAGAACCCACCTTAGCTCTGTTCCACAGATAATAGTCTTAGCTTTTCAATGTCCATTTCTATTATTTTAGATGCACATGGCTTGTATAATTAGAGAAATTTTTGCAAAGTAATCTAGTAAGAACAGTGTATGTGAATCTTATCCTATTGAGAAAGGAGTAAGCTATGGTATACTTACTGCACTATCATGCACTAGTTTGTCCATAAAGAGCGTGTTCACAAAGTATCTATACGTGAGCTTATTTCCCAAAACATTCCCATGTAGACCAACTCCCATTAGTCAAAAATGGGATTTGAGTCACTGGAACAGGTGCAGTCTCTGATACACAGTAGTAAGTCTGGAGTCACTTCATGACTGAGAAATCGGTGAAGATATTCCAAACAAAGTAGAACAAACATGGTCAGAATTTGCCCCTAGAATTTGATGTGCTCAAAATCACAAGAAAATTGTAAGCATTTAGGAAAGTTACAGTAAACGTTTACAGAAGCTGAATGTAAAGGTTAAGGCAAAAGGAGATGTTGTATGATAAGAATGCTCAGTAATGAACTTGCTCCAGATCCTGAAAGCTCTTCTTTGGAGGGAGATAAAGATCTCCCTGACTCTTCTCAATTTGGACAGTCCCAGTTAAGTCATCAGGACGACTTGCCAAGTAAGATACTATTCAGTCATTGTAAGAATTGTGGGATCTGGCCTGCCAAATTGGAACAATTTACTGAGATGATTTTAGTATACGCCTGTGAGTGCAAATGGGAAGTTTTATATTTCCAACAGTTTTCAGAAGCGGATAATCTCAACATTTTATACTTACCTAATAGGATTTTTAAGGTCAGATTTTTAAGCTCTTACTGTTTTAAATACCTGCAACATTTTGGCAAAAACAACCCATATGAATTCAGGGGGCATTATGCTGTTGGTATTATCATGTATAACAGTATTGATTCTTGCAGTGAATATTGACTGCTGTCTTTGTTTTCTTACATGTCAACACACTATTTTTAACTACACTCTCATCAGCCCACATTCTGGTTATCATGGTGCAACCTCTGTGAAGCACTTACCTCATTCTTAATTTTCATCTGGTTGTTGAAACAATGCTAACTGCAACTGAGGTAGGATATAGGGGCAGTGCCTGTCATTCAGAACTTCAGGGATCAACATTAATATCACTCTCCCTGCCTCTGACACATACGCTTAGAGGAGGACAATGGCAGCGATCGTAAACACATCTAAGGAGGGCAGCGATCTCCATACATGCTGCTTGATTGGTGTCTAGCTTGGCAGAGCTCTAGTTTGTTGCTCTATCTGCTAGTATTACCTTGGTTTTGATTCATGACTATAAAAATTCTTCCCTGTTGAGCCAGTGTTGCTATGTTTTGTTTCTGCTCAGCTATACTCCTGCCAGCAGTGCTTTATTTAACATCTGAAGTTCAACAGTTAAAATGGTTTCTGTTATGTCTGTCTTAATGCAGCTTTCATTAACTTATGAGCCTGAAGTCTCCTTCTCTCTTAATTTGTAAAATATTTTGGAGCAGTCTTTTTTGTTTGCTTGTGTGCTTTAGAAAGCAGATAATAATGTTAAAGTGTCATAATTTGGGGAAAATTCAGACAGTTTAATAAAAATTTGGCCACAACTGGGTGTCAATAAAATGTTTTAACACAACTTTAGGAACTGATCTAATATTAATTGGGTCTGAGAAGTTACGCCCTATTGCTTATTGAAAACATCAGAAATCTACTGTGGATTGCAAAGGAAAACAAAAGTAGAAATTACCTAAAACTACATACTTAAACCAACACTATGGTAACATTTTTGTGCACTGCAATGAAGACAGGAATGCATGATTTTTAGGTCTATTTCCTTAACTTTTCTTGAACTTGGGGGAAGTTACATTAACAACTGTTTTATAAAAGTAACCAATGCACCTCAATGACAAATAAGGAAAGTTTATCTTGGAATTTTCCCAGTGACATTTAGTGTGACTTTTGTCACAGGCCAGAAAGGACACGTAGAACTAATCTAGTCCAATACTCCTGCTCAAATCAGTGTCAGCTAGAGCAGGTTACTAAGGACCATGTCCAGTTGAGTTCTGAGTATCTCCAAGGATGGAGACTCCACAACCTCTTGGGGGCACTTGTTCCAATAGTCTACCAACCTTGCCGTAAAAAAGGAGTTTTAAAAACGTTTAAATCAGATTTTCTGTATTTTGATTTGTGCCTGCTATTCTATCACTGGATACCGCTGGGAAGAGTCTGGCTGCATCTTCTTTACACTATCCCATCAGGTATTTTTTTATACACACTGATAAGATCCCCTTCCAAGCATTGTCTTCTCCAAGTTCAACAATCCCAGGTCTGTCAGCCTCTTCTTGTATGTCAGATGTTGCATGCTCTTAATCATCTTCACGGCCACTGACTAGACCTGCTCCCGTACGTCCCTTTCTCTTTTCTATTAGGGAGCCCAGAACTGGACACACTGCTCCAGATATGGCCTCAACAGCGCTGAGCAGAAGGGAAGGATCAACTCCCTCAACCTGCTGGCAACACTTCCTAATGAAGCACAGGAGGCTATTGGCCCTCTTTGCCACAAGAGCACAGTGCTGGCTCATGTTCGTCTTGGTGTTCACCAGAACCCCCCAGGTCCTTTTCTGCAAAGCTGCTTTCCAGGTGGTTGGCCCCCAGCCTGTACTGGTATATGGGTTTATTCCTCCTTAAGATTCAGGCCTTTGTAACACCAGTCTGAACAACAGGGGACAACCACTTTCAAAGCTATGTTCACACAGATGTACATTGCCATGCACCCCTGAGCTCCTCACACAGTTTCATTTCATGCAAAAAAAAGCCACTGTCAACGTATATATCAGACTGTCACAGAGATACTGCCAGTTCTGGTTTCAGTGTGCCAAGCGCACACAGAAGTACTTGCATTATGTAAGCATATCAAGCGCTTGAGAATATGCAAGGGACGTTTACAAAAGTGTGTACACAGTTGTGCAGATCTGTATCTTAAAATACAGTCCTGAGTTATCTTTCCCTTTACATCCCAGACAGTGTACTTCACCTATAAAGCTGGCTCTCTATTGGATGACTTCTAAAATATCACCAGTCTTTATCATCTCATAAAGCAGACCCCCTTCCAAAACAGAGATTTGCACTTTTTTCCCCATCTTCCCGTTGTTACAAGTATTTTTCCTTTCTTTGGGAAAAAAAATCATGCTGACTCATTTTCTTGCTGTTTTACTTTCTCCAGTTTTGACCATAACATCTGATACTGCAATTGATATTTCAATTTGAATTATTTTTATTTCTAATTTTTGTTCCCTGAAAGCCATGATAGTGTTAGTAAACTCTACTCTTTGACAAAACTCCACCTATTTCTACAAGGAAAATACATAAGAGAATAAGTTAAGAGGAGGATGTAATAGCTATGAAGCCCTATTAAGGTGGAGATCAAATTTGAAGCTTCCTTTCTCAATAATCTTTTTTTTCTGTAAATTGATTCATAATATTTTTAAACACACCACAGTGTAAAGATGTCATTATTCATCCTCAGCATTTTCTGAGAAAAAGATCTTCATATTTAGACAAATCCTGAAATCTTCTGTGAGAACTCATATTTGTCAGATACAAATTGTTCAGATGCAGCCTTTGGCTCAGGAAACTGCTAAACTATTAATTGCTGGGTAGTGGCAAGTATACGAGGAAAGGCATCGTTTTATGCACAGCCTGTTTTTATATGCTTTTGTACGAAATCTCTGCTACCAGCAGCTGTCATATTTGAGCTAGATGGGGTGATATGGTCTAATCCAGTGCAGACTTCACAAGGTTTTATGTTTCCTTGCTACTTCCTTATCTTTGTCATCATCTCCTTTGTTTTTCTTTCTCTCAGTTTTTAAAATGTGTGGCTTTCACTTCTTCCATTTCCCTAGCTGAATCTCCTTTTGATGGCATTATCAGTGTATACTTTTTCTACAGCTACAACTGCAGTCTTCTCTTCTCGTTCATATTACACCACTGTCCTACTCTGATGTCCATCTAATATTCCAGAACTGATGTGCCCATGATCAAAGCTTTTTTCCTCCTCATGACTCCTATTCTGTTCAGTTCCTAATGAGTTATCTCCACCTCAGCATTTCTTTCTCTTTCCACAATTCCCGAATTTTCTTCCAGAGCTGCCTTTCTCAGCACTAGTGGATCTGTTCCTGTTTCTTTCCTTCCAAGTCTTTGCACCTTTCCTCTCTGTTACCTTCCCTAGTCTTGTACAACAGGTGAGTTAGGAAGGGAAATAGGTGCCTCTTCTAGCTGCCTGAATCAGGAGTGCATTTAAGAGTCTCAAATCCTGACGTATTCAAACAGGAAGCATAAAATGAAGCTGTCTGCTAATTTTCCAAGGAAGACGTCAGCACAAACAAGATTAATGAACTTAATGTTGTCCTAGACAGTGATGCCAGCTTCTTGAAAGAAACTCAGAGTGACCTGCTCAGGTCACTTAGAGACTAACTGAACATTACTGATGCCCTTAACTAATAGAATGCTGGTATGTAATGAAATTTCACAGCCTAGTAACATAATTAGCTAATTGCTATTATCCTCTCTGGGTGGGAAAGCAATAGGCTTTCTTTAACAAGCTTCAGAAGACAGAATTGGTTGTGTTACCCAGAAGTTCGCACAGTACAGTACTGTGCGTTTTGAACTAAAGCAGTGAACTAAATGAGCCTTTGTCCCATCTGCTGACTACCAGTGGTTTATGAGTAATACACTACCCTCTTAACTATTTAATACTGAGGATGATTTAATACATTCCCGTCCCTAAGTATTTTTCTTCCTGATACTTTTTATTTCTGCCAAATTAGGTTCCCAGTCCAGATCCTATGCCATATGCACTACATCGCACTTCCTGCTGAATTAAAGACTGAACCCCTGAGACTATTTATTACTCCTCTCCCTCTATTTCTTTTCTACACTGAATCCTTGCTGCACCTTTATCTCCCATCTTTCTTCACAGATACACTAAACAAGTTAAGTTGGCTCATATGGCTTTCCTCAGCTGTAGGAGGGTGGAGATGTGAAGCACATCTTATGTCTGTCAAACCAAACAAGTAATTTCCAGAGGGTTTCTAACACATACCAGTTGTTATGGATATCACATTATTATCACAGTTATTTAAAACAGTTTTAGATTAGCTAAATGTCAATCTCGCAGCAACTGCACAACCTTCAGGACACCTTAGTGTATATGACAGACTCCCAACTGTGAAATGATTACTTAAAAAAACTTCATACTTCTAAGTGAGCACGTATTGATGGTTTTCTTTATGGGGAAAAAAACAAAAAGAAGATTAAAAAAATCCAAGTTAGGTTCTGCTATTCAGATGTATTATTTTGGTTCTGTTATTAGTCTCTCTTTTGAGTCTGAAAGTGCACAAGATCAATTTCACTACTATTTGCTTCTACATTTTCAGTGCTACTGCGTTGAGGTAGTGCACACTGGTTAAAAAGAACCGCGTCTTTTGGTTGGTTGGTTTTTTTTAAATTCTCACAGACTTTAATAACTTAAAAGAATGTATTTGGTTTGAGGAACAAATCATAGGTTGCAATATCAACTTAAGAGTCTTTGCACAGAATCGCATCTGAAAATGTTGACAGTTCTACTAAAATGACCAACCAGTGTTTTCTTCTGTTTAGTTTGTTAGTGTGGTCTTCCTTTATATACTAAACCTATGACAGATTTCTCGTATATGTTAAAAAGATGAAAGAACTTCAACAGGGATTAGGCAGAGCTGCAAAAAAAGAAAGTTTTTTTCCAGTGGTACACAATGGTTTATGGTGGATAAGGCAGGTGCAGAAAGTTCTGACAAAGCGTAGTCAGAGAGGGAGGTACATGTGTTAATACAAATGCCCCTGTCACTATACTCTGAAGAACCCACAAATAATTAGACTTCATGTAAGCAGCATGAATTCCCATTTTGTAAGACACAGATCCTGGTTTATCTTGTACTGAGGCATAGTCTCAAGTATGTGATGATACATTCTGTCACTATGGAAAGGAATGTATACAATATAATATCAAGAATACATGAGAACGTTATATGCTGGCAAAGCTTCAATCTTCAACACAAATAAGGATTTAAAAACATGTAGAACGTAAACACAAGTTTTCACAATAGTATTTGTGTTCCTCTCCCCTTATGTAATTTTCACCTGATCATTTTTTCAGCTAATTTTGTTAAGTCTCTAGTTGAGCTGCACTAGTTGTCTCTAACTCTTCAATTAGGTATACCCAATGAAGGACTGGGCAGAAAGCTACTGCTATTTCACCCTTGAAAGGCAAGGCTTCTCCCTTGATTTTTTTAAGTTCTCTAGTGATATGCAGCAAAATCCTGTTCATCTTACGTAAAAGCATCCAGTGAAATCAGCAGGATATCATCTTGGTCAGGGGACCAGGATTTGACCCAAAATTGCACTATCATAAGGATATGAGCATTCTGTAGAATTTGTGGTCATACACATCTCTGTGCCTAAAACAGAAACACGAGTTAATGCTTTTGCTGAAAGTTCCCATCATGTAGTACTTAGCAGAGATGTGCATATGAGTACAGCTTTAATTAAACGTAAGTAGACTCCTACCCAGAAATTGCTGCTAGTTTTTGATGAGCCTGATAGGCCATCTCACATCCTCGGGTTCGAGTTTTGTGCATTTCCGCATGCAGAGATGGACAGGTGACTGAGACATCCCCAATGGAAATGACCAGCTCCCGATACAGAGCCACCTGGGTATTGAACTCCTGGACAAGCTGAAAAACAAAGAGGATTTACTTACATGAGACGTTTAACTACACTGATAAAAACAATCAAGTTTTTAAAAACCATGCCTGATCTAGGGCTTGTTCCTGCTGCTCCCAATTCCATGGCATACAGGATCAAGTGCCCAAGATTTAGTAAATGACTAGGGCCTCCATGACAGCTGCATCTTCTGTGAGCTATAAATGTTCATTTGCAGGAAAGTAGTGTTTCTCCTTTTAACCTCTGAAAGTGTTTGAGTTATTAGTCTTAAATATTAAGCAGACAAAAAAACCAGCTGTTTTACTAGTAGCATGAGGTTATTTTTTGCTGTCATAAAAGACAAAAATATCTCCAGAAATTATTGCCTTTGCTCCTCCTGCTTCCTGATTAACAGCACATTTAGGGATTGGAATGTAGCAACTGCTTTTACACTGGCGATTTTGCTAATTTATTTTGTAATTATTTCTGTTCTGTCACTGGCCTCTAACCCAGATTTCACATTTAAAATTGATCTGAAGTTATCAGCTGAGGAGATGTACCAGATAGGCACTTTCCAGTTAGGATTCTAGAAAGCACTTTTTCCAATGTGTGGGGGGGAAACAGACAAAGAAGTAAATAAACACTTCAACCTTTACAGAAATCTAACATCCAGCAGATACACATGGATGCCACTGGATAAATGGGTAACTTTTACAGTGGTGGAAAGATAATTATTGTTTAGTTCCACTGATCACATACGTGGGTTTATATTTTAAGGAAACGAAGCATTTGGTGTCTTCTGAAAGAAAGCACATCAGACCATTTGCTGCACATGGTGGCGGGGGTGGAAGGCAGGGAGCAACAAAACAGAATATTTATTTATCTGTGTTTTGCTAATTTGACCTCAATTTCTAAACTACATGAAAATAGACAAGAGCAACTCCTTATAATTCTGCACCCATCATTACCACCACGACTTCAACATATCCCAACATACAAGAACACTAAAAACCTGGATTCTATCACATCTGCCAAATTTTAAAGTCAAGACCTCAAATTCTCATACTCAGAAAATGTATTAGTCGCTTCTCCTGCAGTATTACATTCTGACTCTTCATGCATCCCACTGTAATTACCCTGTAGAACTGAGAACTAGTATTGGAACCCGTTTTTTGGCCATGCCTTCTTAAATGTCATTGTAAGAGTAGCAAATAGGTCTCACTGCTTCTGGAGCAGCAAAACAACCCCAATGCATTCCGGTATATCTGCACCCTCCCACCCCCAAACCCCAAACAAAACCAAAAGCACACAGCAAACAAAGCCCCAGGCACAACATTTGCTAAACCTGGCTTCAACTCTCTCATTCCGTAGCTTAAGACAATGCATGAAAGCAATGGAGAGAAAAAATATTGTACTACGTTGTGTCACAGCATAATTACTCTGCATTAAGAGAACGAGAAAAGCGTCTCAGCCTGCAACTGGTTGCGCCAGACACATTTTGCCAGCTCTCACCTGACATCCCCTGTCTAAACAGAGGACACATTCAGCCACCTCAACATTGCCAAGGAAAACAAAACCACACTGATGTTGCAGCATCGAGACAGAGAACAAGAAAAGAAACCACATTGGTTTATCTCCTGAATCTTACTGCATCTTGACAACCCATCTGTAAATCATATTTTATTTCTAATCAATGCATTTTACGAAGCTAGCACTTCTGTTTAACTAACCACATTACGCTGTCAGGAATGAGAAAAAAGGCAGGACCCAGTACGATCCACTTGTTGGGTATATTTATAGAGCTACCGTGGCAGCTTTCGTTCCTCGGTGCACTGGGAGTTGCTCCTGATTTTGAAGTATCAGAGCGGATACCTGTCAGCACAATTTGCAGTATTAGAGGAAAAATATTGCCAGAATCCAGCAGAACAGAAGTAGCAGGTACATTTCCAACGCTACTGGTCAGAGCTTTGGCAAGATCCAGATTTTTTCAAGTAAAGTAGGAGCAACTTCATTTGTTTTCTATTTCTGTCATTGGTTAGACGAGCAATTTTGGGGCTGAGTGTCCAGCTGACTGTAGCTCAAGGAGCCACATATGGGGTATATGGCGCTGGTTTGGAGGAAGGTGTCAGGATCGAAGCATTTTGAACATGAATGGAGAAAGAATGTCATACGATAATGTGGCAGTCCAAAAACAACATGGATGCAGGGGCTCGATCTGAGGTTTTACAATCGCAGCCAGCTACTCTGGGGAGCCTGGAAACAGGTACCACGTATGTCAGAGACAGAATTTCAGGGCCTCAAATTCTGAGTGCTGTTTTAGAAGGATTTTAGGGCAGGAGTGTGGTTGCTGCACAAGACAGCAAGCAGAGAGTGCAGTGATGCAGTGGGGGCAACTATTTACCTATTTAGGCTTCAGGGAGTGCAAGTCTGGGGACAGATTTGGCCAGATCCAGCAAAGAGCAACTCCAGCTGCTTGGCAGCGCCGCGAAGGTGGCGTGTGCTGGGGCGAGGGCTCCTGCTCCTGCAGGACCAGGCTGCCGGCTCCGGTCCCTGTCCCAACTGTCCCGCAGCACCCAGCCGGCTCCCCACAGGTATCGTTTTCCCTCCCGTCTCCCGCCCTTGAACCGCTAGGAGTTAGGCTACAGGGCAGCACCCCCGACGGGGGCTGCAGTTTTAAAAATAGTGCAGCTGCACGTGATGGGAATAGGCAAGCCGGCGGGAGGAGCGGCACCGCTGCCAGCGACGAGAAGCCTCGGAAAAGATAAAAATTAAGGCAAGCCCGTTTGCGGTACCCACCATCTTGCAGTCATCCAGGGCTCTCTGGGTCTGGTAGGCGCTCTCGGAGCCGCTGCCCCGGCGTTCACTGTCGCGGCCGTGCGGCGAGGTCTTGCTGCCCTGGAAGATGGAGGCGGCGGCGGAGCGGGGGCGCTTCCTGCGCCCGCTCGGTGCAGAGCTCATGCACACGCATCCGCCGCGCGGAGCCGCCCG
>WAAD01015298.1:0-24053 GCA_013389945.1 Fregata magnificens | reverse complement strand
GGGGGGGGGAGAGGGCAGGGGTATCCTCTCCCTCCCTGCGCTTTTGCCTTCGCGGGTTTGCCCCCTTAGCACGGGTCCCCCGGCGCGATCCTCTGCTCCGGAGCCCTTCGCCTCGGTGGCTTCGATCTGTGCTATATCCAGGATAAGAAAAGTTATAATTGGAAAGTACTGAAGAACAAGATTTGCAACAGAAATAAAAATCTTTTGATTAGCACATGTCTTATCTCCTAGACATTTGGCAAAGATCTCACTAGGGAAGATGATCCTCTGCCCTTTGCAAGGTCTTTTGCAGTTTCCTATGAAGCATCTAGTATTTTCAACTGTGGAAGACTGATTAGCATACTACAGAAATAATAGTTTTGACCAGGAGTGGCAAGTCTTATTAAAAGAAAAATAAAGGAGACTTAAATAAAGAGAGGAAGTAAACGTGACCAGGACAAGATCTTAAGTGAGCCTCCATAAAAAAAAGAATCAGAACATAAACTTGTTAGAGTGTTCTCTAACCTCATTAAGGAAGGTACAGCAATATGAAGTCACCTTCAATAAAAGAAACATCAGCTAAGGGCATAAATATTGCCTTATATTTACATGTTATAGATGCTTGTTTGCTTGATGTTAATAGGTAGCACCTTGACTTTTACCTTCTGCTTGAAATTTTTGGTATAATTAATAATTAATTCACTTTTTTCCTAAATGGGTAAGAATATGGAGAGCCACCTAGCTTGACTGTGGGAGATTTTCATTCTTTTTTTTCTTTTGCACACTTTTCACAATTCCAGAAAGGAATAAGTCCTCCAAAGCTGACAATACTTTTTCTTCCCATTGTAAAAACCAGATCATTTATTTAAGACCCTGCTGTAGCATAGAAGATATTATGATGGGTCCAGGCAAGCCTATATATTGTAGAATACACTGATTTTTCTACATCAGCTGAACCTCCTGTCACCCACATTCCTAGAGTTGCTGGAAGCCCAGGCATCTGAAATGGCATCAGGCAGCTATGAGTCAAGTCCTAAGTTTCCAATGACTGTAGCATAAGCTTAGAAATCTAGTTTACACATAGTTACAAAGAGAAATTTTAGATCTTATGTGTGTCTTAACCGGGAGCTGAATCTCACCCATTTTTGTGATAACCTTCAACCTTCTAATTAATTTATGTGTTATTTCAGCTATATGTTTTCCATAAAGTCTTTTAGTAACTTTATTGCTTTGTGTATGTATATGCTTTCCTCTTTATTATATTGATTTTTCAAGTTCACACAAAAACATTTCTGAAATTTATCATTCTCTTGCTATGAAATGAAATAAGAATATAATATTACAAAACAAGGGCAGCAGCACTAAAAAATTCTACACTGAGTTAAACATAACCCCTGCAATACCTACACAGTCATATATAATTTTATGATATTATAAAGAAGGCCATGTTCACAAAAATGTGCAGTATGAAACATATTTCTCCCTTTACTGATAGACTATGTGTCTACATTGCTGCAAATGAATTTTGCTTTCAGCAGGGTGCCTTTGACAGGTCCTCAATTAGTTCTTAATAACATTATTCTATAGCAAAGGTATTACAAGGTGTCATTTGCTGTAAGAAAAATATAGCAGAAGAAAAATAAAGAAGAAAAAAAGTTACGTAAAATTTGGTAGAGTAAAGGTGTCAATACAGAACGTTATATCCATATCCATTGGAATACAAGATAACTGAAAAAATGTATTTCATTGGCTTATTGTGAAAGAGTAGTGGGTACTCAGATAAGAATGTATTTTCACAATGGCATTCAGTCCCTGGTGCCATCAGTAGAACTTAGAAAAAGAAATATGCTTAAAGGCCTATCCGAGGGCCCAGCTACGCTGCTACAGTGCAGAGCAGTATTACAGACACCTAACAAAGATGTGGACATAACACAGTGCAAAGTCATGTAGAAATAATAGCTCAGGTCCCAGAAGCATAATAGATATGCCTATATTATTTCCATTTGTGGACCTCACTTGAGAGACACAGGTATCCCAGGACACCTCTATATGATTTAGCTATATTGTAAATATTATCCTGAACTGATTCTGGATAAGCTGTTTAAGTGATTTTTCAGCATCTCATTTTCTCCATCTGTTTAAACTGTGATCATGATATTTATATATGACTCAAAAGAGATTGGGAGACCTAAATCACTGAAGTGTGAAACACTTTAAGAACTGTAACTAAGACTGCTATATAATTATCAAGTAATTCCAAGGGAAATAGATAAAAAAACTACAGGATATAAGGATAGTGGGGGAAACAAAGATAGGAATGAATAAGGAAGTTGCTTTGATATTCTTAGAAGAGATTTTTTAATAAATAATTTGAGAGCATCCATGTTTTGATAGTCACGGAGCTCTCACTTCTACCTCAAGCAGAAATGGCCACAGGCAGTTATAAAGTTCATGGCAATATTGAACTTCATTTGGATGTTTCCTTCTCTTTAGATTTGCTGTCTCTATTTTTACAGTAGTTTGGACATTTCTAGTAATTACAACGTACCGTAGTTCATCATCTTCTACGTGGAAGTCACAGCATTCCCATAGTGAAAAGACTCCACACTCATGGGAAGAGGCTGTTTTGGTGAGTTTTGAAAGAGAATGAAAAGAGCATCATTGACATAACATTTCAGGATAGCTTTTTCACAGAAAGTGAAAAGACCCACTTAGAACTTGCAACTGAGTGATGTCTTTGGGGCCTTGTTAATATTCACTGTGCAAAAAGCCAAAGCAGTTTGGAAAACCATATAGGAGTGTAGGGAACAGAGTGTATGAAGAAGTGACACCTGTGAGTGAGTAACCATATGGTTTCAGACTAGGATGTGATTGAGACAGATCAACCAGCGGGAAAGGTGACAATCCAGGACTGCTCAGAAATGCAGGACTGGTCAGACACAGAGACATTAGGTGTTGGCATCAACCAGGAACACAAACCATTGTAAGTGTTGAAGTTAGACACTCTGACATTGCACAAATGTGTTAGGAGTGGAAGAGATCATTTAGGTCACTGAGCTCAGTCCTCCACAATCAGTAAAAATGTTTAGTTCAGGTAAGTCTAGAGAACTTTTAAGTTTTCTGAAGATCAGACACCTCGCTTGAGACCCTCACTGTTGTTTGACTAGTTTTTTGTGTCTCTCTACTACTAATGTTCAGCAAAGGGTTGCTTTTATTCTGAATAGTTCCCCAACCTAGACAAGGGTTACCAGTGACTACTGTACTGATAAAAGGTGTGGAGGTAGCTAGAGAGACTTCCTATCATAAGAGCTATTTTCCTGCAAGTTGATCTTTTAAGAGAGGTGATGGAACCTCTGACACTTGAGATATTTAAAACTGCCCTGAACAAAATGTTAAGGAGAATATTGAAAAGAGCAATACTATACTAATAGATAAATGGAGCAGGTGACCTATTAAATCTTTTTAAGCTGCACTGCAATTTGATAGCTTTTTTAAAGCAAATCCTGTACTTCCAAGTTCCAGTTGAAAGAAACATTGGATTGGAAAAGATCTCTTGGAATTACTGAATCTAGTTTCCTACTCTTGCAGACAATGAAGTGCAATAAATCTCATCAAGTGTTCTCTGTTGCAGCAAAAATGTTAACACATCAGGGAAGAAGATTGTTGTCAGATTTCTACCCTGCCTGAAGGTAGTAGTATTTCTAATAAAACATTTTTTACAATAATATTGTCAAACCAGTTTAATAAGTTTTAGGTCTGGGAAACCTTCATAAAAAACTGCATATAGACTTATGCAGAGTCAGTGTTCGTTAGTGTCTACTTCTACCATGCCGTATAGAGGAAGCAAAAATTTAACTGGAAAAATGTAATCATAGGTACTGCTGAACTCTTACCATCCAAAGATTATCCAAGGTTATAGCAACCATTATTTAGTAACTACAGGTAAATGGGTTTATTTCATGGAAGAACATAGGTTTTCTTTCACACACAAAATATACTGATCAGCACTTCAAAATGGCAACAAGATCATTTAATTCTGTGCACTTGTAGAGAGTAACCTTACTAGGGAGATACTGGTACATAACTCTCAGTGAGCCTATCAGCAGAATATCACTAAATATATTGGAAGCTCACACTCAAACCTGTTTGGCAAACCACCTTTACTAATGCAGCCCTCTGCCTGCCTCATAACCAGTGTGGACCTCTTTTCTCATTTCAGTCAGGCTTATTTTTCTCCTGAAGCAGGTACAGAAAGATAATCTGACCTATAAACTGTAGGAACACATCTAGGCCATCACACTGGAAGTCTAATTGGTAATTTCTAATTGGTAATTTTCTTTGGTTTTGGCATCTAAAATGTAGATACTGAACTATTTTACAGTTATGAAGGTGGTAAGGTCTGTTGTCATTCTGTTAACAGATGGGAAGGAAAGAACATGTATTTTATGGACCATCTTATGAGGTGTCACTAACAGAGTAGTCTGTCTTCCTCTCTCTTGAAGAAGCAGTGTAGGTCAGATTAATGTTTTACTGAATACCTGAAAGAAAATCATAAATCTTGGTTGACTTTCAAGGATTACCTCCTCCAAGCTCAAGAACTGCCCATTCCAACGTGCCAGGAGTCAAGCAAAGGCGGCAGGGTGAATGCATGTATAAGCAAGGGGTTCCTGACTAAACTCATACGTAAAAAAAAAAAAATGCAAGAGACAGAAGCACAGGCACGTGGCCAAGACGGAATATAGAGATGTTGTCCAAGTGTGCAGGGATGGTATTAGGAAAGCCAAAGCCCATCTGGAGATGAACCTCATGAAATTCAGCAAAAGCAAATGCAAAGTTCTGCACCTGGGGAGGAATAATGCCAGGCCACAGGACAGACTGGGTACAACTGACTGGAAAGCAGCTTGACAGAGAGTGATCCAGGGGTTCTGGTGGACAACAAGCTGACCATGAGCCAGCAATATGCCCTTGTGGCAAGGAAGGTCAACAGCATCCTGGGCTGCTTTTGGAAAAGCATTGCTAGCAAGTCGAGGGAGGTGATCCTTCCTCTTTGCTCAGCAGTGGTGAGACTCCATCTGGAGTGCTGTTCCCCAGAAGAGACATGGATATACTGGAGCTGGTCCACCAAAGGCCTGCAAGGGTTACTAAGTATTGGGAGCATCTCTCATACAAGGACAGGCTGAGAGAGCTGAGATTGTTCAGCTGGGAGAAGAGAACCTCAGGGGTGTTCTTCAATGTAGTAAATATTTGGGGAGAGCGAGGGAAAAATGCCCTGTCTTTTGGCTCAAGAGAATAAAGAGAAAGAATTTAAACCCATACTGTCTGCTCTTTGCCCATGCAACAGCCAATTAGGGGGCCCAATGGGTCTCAGACAAGAACCAAATGCTTGTCACTGAATCTTCAACTTTTCTTAGCATCATAGTTCTGGTCTCTCTAGAGGCACACAAGGAGGTGGGTAAAACCCAAGCAATCCAAAATGTCATAAGGGGGATTATTATACATATGCAATCTGCATATTTCTTCTATCTTGTAAGCTTAAAAGTACTTCTTCCTACTTATTCAAAAAAAGATTCAGGCATTATTCCTTTGATTCATTCTGAATATTTTCCACAAGAAAACCTATTTTATTTCATAACACTGCAGGCAAAACTGAAAAACCTCGTTTTGCTTCCATCATTTTTCTTGCCTCCTCAGGCATCTGGGCAAGTCAGTCCTTTCACAGAAAAATAGCAGTAATACGAATACTACCATTAATGCAAAGTCAATATTTCATTGATGTCTAAAGAGAATGGTGATAAAAACAGTATTCCATGTATGTTACTTGCTTTCTTGCTTAGAAGAATTTTTATGTTCTAGCATCATGTGCTAACGATTGCTCCAGCCAAAACCTTACCATCATGGTTTTGTTACCATTACACATTTGAGTGTTCATGCTCAATGCACTAAGACAAAGAAGGTTTTTTGCTTTTATTCTGGCAGCCACAGTATAGGCATGGAAATACCAACTAGGGTCTAATCTGCTCTATATATCATTAAGTAGATAATGCATTATTCTGACAAAATAAAGCACTATTTATTCTAATTTTTTTAAATCAAAATAATGAGTAAATGTCACTTGCAGAACATTTAGAATTAACTGTGACCTAAGACACAGAACAAATCAAGAAATATTTTAGACCAAGCCTGAGACTGTGACACTCAAAGAAAGAGAAAACAGGTTAGCTTAATTGAACTGGAAGTGCCTGAAAGAGCATAAACAGAGAAACTTCAGTCAGGTACTTGTCTTTTTCTGATAAAAATAGCTTCTTCAGAAAAGCTAGCTTGAAATAGACTTACTGTTTCACTTGGTGGATATATAGGATGAATAAATATGCCTTTGGTCTTTCTTTTTTGTTATAGCTTATCTTTATTCTGCTAAGGCCTTTTTTTCTTATTTTTCTTTCACGCTGTTCTTATTATTGCTACTTCCACCAGAGCCAAAGGCAACAGACATTCATACATTAGTTATTACACTTATAAAAAAAAGTCTCCTAAGCATACATGTTCTGGCAGATTTCCTTGTACATTCAGCTCATCACTAGGGGATCATTTCTTTCCTACAAATTTTTGAATCTGTCCCGGATGATTCTTTGAGCAAATTTGAGTTTGGGATGCAGCTGAATAGGATAGAATTATTATGAATCAAATAAAAAATTTTGAAGTGTTAAAATTTATTGGGTTCTGAAACCTATTGAGAATTACTTAATTTATGAATTTAACACCTAGTTAGATTTTAAATGGTGTAAAAAAAAAGATGTCAGTAATAATCTGGTTACTTTTTAGTACCTAATTATTGCCACACAGGACACTAAGCTAAACAGTGAAGAAATAAAATGCCTAATAGATTTCAGACAGATTTTCTTTTTTTTTCTTTCAACACCTTTTTCTTGCTACAGATAATGATATTATTATTCTAACAAATATCACAAAGTAGTTAAAAAGAATGTGAAAAATATCGATATAGAAAAGAGGTATAAGGTGACAAGGAGCAGATGTTTAATTCTTTATCCCTTAACTGGACTGTAGCTCAGAATTGAAATCATCTCTGAATCTTTTTCCTTAAAACTGGATCAGCACAGAGAGCACAAGCACTGAGAAATGCAGCCATAAGGCAGGTTTTTAAAGACCCATTTTAAATCTTATTTTGGGTAAGGTGATGCGAGTGGGGCTCATTGTATGCCTTTTTCATGGAGTTTGTGTGTCTTCGACATAAAGTAAAAGAAGCAAATTTCTAGCCTGTTAACTGATTCTTCAACATTTGACAAAAAGCATTCAGGAGAAGAATTTACCACACATTTTACTGGGACAAGGCTAAAGCAACACGGAATTTTGGGAAGCAAATCTGTTTCTGCTGGGCACCTGTTAAGCAGGTCTTCCAGGGTGTTTCATTTGTGCAGAAAGTAGTGTGGGAAGAGGAGGGAATTATCTTGTCCTATTCGTTCCTCAGGTTTTTTTAAGTTCCCATTATCATCTTTCTATTTATGCATTTTTTTTACTCTGCTGTTCTTTAAATGAAAAAAATAATAATCATAACTAGAAGAGTTAGAGAGGGAGCCTCACAGTTTTCTCTCATTTTTCAAGCAAGTAGACAACAGCTTTATTTTCTTTTCATGCATTATTCTATGATTGTGAAGTAATCTCTCCTAAAAGGTAATTAAAATGGTATTTTTAAGAAATTGCTTTAAAATTATGATTGATATTTTATGAACAACATAAATCAAACCAATATTATGTGAGGCTGACTTGTTTTCTTTGCTTGATTGCTTAATTTGGATCCAAAGCACAATTTGTTGAAGGAGAGATAAGAAAACCAAAGTTGCATTACATGTACATACTGAAATCTGAAGAAAATGCAGAATGCAAAATTAAGCATAAAGAGAGCCGATAAGAATGAAGCTAGTGAATTTGAGTAAAGCCATTTCAAGACTTGGTGATTGCTGGCATGTTCTAATTATTGTATCAGGACATCTGAAGAACAATCAATAGAACTAGAATAACCAAATAATTGCCATGATATTCATGCTCAATGCAAAGACACTGTATAAGTAACATTGTCGCACTGCTTTATTTATTTCTGTTACATCCTTATGGGTTGAATCTTGAGGCAACTGTGACAATTTTATTGAATGAAATACCTAAAATCCTATGTTTATCTTGAGTGATTCTTATTCAAGAACACTTATCAACCAAATATACTGGCATCTTAATCAGTCAAACATGTTCACGGACAATCAGGATATGGAAAAACTGGGGAGATCTTTCAGCACACTTAAAAGTTTGAACATGTTGACTTGTTAAACCAGGTTTCTCTTCACTGGCTCAGCAATAAAAAGGCAGAGACACTATGGAGTGTTATCTCTGTAGTGACTAGGATTTCTATAGAAAGGGAAATTCAGGGTTAACAATGCAATATGAAACTAGTTCAGGGACTCTTTCTTAAGCAACTTATAACAGAGGATGAACTCTCAGCTGTTAATGAATTTCTAGTGGAAAAGATGTTCTACAAAAAATATTGAAAGGGAGTATAGCTGTTAGTGTTTTAGGATGTTAATATTCATTTTAATAATAAATTAGTTAAGTTTAATAATAAATAACTGTACCTTTGTTGTAAGGAATCAGTCAGACACTAGCTGATATATGGTTATTCAGCATCATCACATTCAAAATGTTGCAGGAATTCATGGGCTGTCATCAGTCTGAAGAGAAAATAGTAGCAAAGAAGTCATGCCTCTAGTCTTAAATCTAACCCTGTTTTCCTTTTCTTACAGAGCTTTACAGTGACTACTTTTGAAAATTGTAGCCATACATTTTTATTAATTGCAATGGAAAATCCCCTTAGTCAGGGCATCATAGTAAACCTGGGTAAATCAATTGCCTGTTTGTTATAGAAAGCAATCTTCTACCTATCAAACATGTCAGTTATCTGTGAGTTTATGAATAGACAGTGATTCAAGTGTGGCACAATCCTTCCCTAGCTCAGTACACCACTTTCCAAACCTTTTCCTTATGAGCGCCATTTGTCATTGTCTTCTATAAAGAAGGGCAAGTACAAGTTAGTTTGGAATAAGAAGCTTGCTTGTTTGTCCAATTTTCTGGAAGCTGATGGAACCTTCTGGCCTCATGTAGATATGTCAATCTATCACCATCCATGAATTTATCCTACAAGTTACTCTTGTTTCTGTTACACTGTTTGTTTGAAAGCACAAGTTGTCAACACTCATTCATTGTCAGTGAAGTGACCTACAGCCGTGGAAAATTATTTTCCTCTGTATGATGTGCATGAATTACATGAGGTAAATGTGTTTTTTCCAGATATGGTCTTTCACTGAAATAATTTGGCCTAAGTGTTCTGTTAGGAAAAATAATACAAAATGGTTCTTTGAATGTTACAGATATAACTACCAAATTTCTGTGACTCAACATATAGTGCAGGCAATTACGTAATCGTAAATGTAGGCGTAGAAAGCAGCCCTGAATCTTCCTGTGTCCTCTGCTCACTCCTGCCTAGAGGCTCATCTGCTGCATTCAGCTCAGTGTGGCCTACTTTTTTAGAGCTGCACAGTATGAAGGGAGGTGAGGAGGATGAGTTTTGCATGCTGCTTAATATACTATTTCAGCTTTGTATGTAATGCTATACAGGACAGGTAACTTCTATGTTCATTGATCTGCTACCTGTAAAATAATGTTGACAACAATGTAGGGCTATGGAGAGGTCTAGTTAAGTAGAGGCACCGATTGTGTTTTGATTTTGGAGATCGTTATTGGGGGTTTTTTTTAAGCCTATTCCTACAAACACTTCAGTATATTGGATATTTTTAAACTGCCTTTTCAGGGATTTCTGCCTGTTAATGGTCGCTCATTCTGCTTCCTCTATCTACAAGATAATTCAATTTCATGACTGCTTATCAAATCTGTTTAAAAGGTTGTGATCTTTCTTTGATACTGTGGAGAATTATCCATGCCTCTTAAAGCTCTGGATTTCATTGCTGCTCTGTCTTCTACTTTGCACTGCCATGAGCATCTGCTTATGCTATTGCAAAGTCAGTTGATCCCTTTTCTTAGTTGATCCCTTTTCTTAGCAGAGTACTCCTGTATGACTATATCAGGACTTAAATGGGCTTTATGTGTGTCTATGTGTAAATTGACATAGCAGTTCTAACCTACTATTTCATTTCCTCTGCTGTTTGATGACCATTTTAGAGACTAGTTGTGCATGGCTACGATAGCAGACAATCCACCCAGCCTAATTTAAAAATAAAGCAGTGGATTAGTATACACAATAAGGCCCAGACAACAACATACTAGCACTACTTTCATTTTGGACTGATGGACTTTGTCCCAGCTTCTATCCGACGCTTGGTGCAGTTCACAGTGTGGACATTAACCAAGGCACCTCTCTAGGTATCTTGATTTTGAACAGGCTTAAACATGAGTTAAATGTTCAATCCTGTGAAAACTATAACACTTTTGAGAATGTGCAGAAGCACTTCTATCAATAGGCAGTCTGAGAACTTTAAGGGGGTAAGTAGGCTTTCAAGGTGCTTAGAGCAGAGTGTCCAAGAACCTCACCTATCGAATTTGGGTGCCTGATTTGTTTTTTGGACCTAACATTTCCTTGCCTAATAAAGGTCTCTTGTCAGCAGTGAAACCAGACATAGTGCAGAAGAATATTATGCAAGACCACGCAGCACCAACAGTACCTCTTAATCTACCTTGCACCTATTCCAAGGCTGTGTTCTTTAAGCAGGCCGCAAAACAAAAACTCTGGATAGTGTTAGAATGATTTGCAGCTGGCAGAGAGGCGTGGTTATTATTGGTTGGAAGCACCAAGTGAATTTTCACCTCTGTTCCTGTGGTGGGTTGACCTTGGCTGGATGCCAGGTGCCCACCAAGCCATCTGTGACTCCCACTCCTCAACTGGACACAGAAGAAATCTCGTGGGTTGAGATAAGGACAGGGAGATCACTTAGTAATTACCATCACAGGAAAACCAGACTCAACTTGGGGAAATTAATTTAATTTATTACCAGTCAAATCAGAGTAGGATAATAAGAAAAAAACCCAAATCTTAAAACACCTTCCCCCCACCCCTCCCTTCTTCCCTGGCTCAACTTCACTCCCGATTATTCTTTACCTCCTCCCCCTGAGTGGCGCAGGGGGACGGGGAATGGGGGTTGCAGTCAGTTCACCACACAATGTCTCTGCCACTCCTTCCTCCTCACACTCTTTCCCTGCTCCAAGGTGGGGTCCCACCCACGGGAGACAGTCCATCATGAACTTCTCCAACGTGGGTCCTTCCCACAGGCTAGAGTTCTTCACAAACTGCTTCAGCATGGATCCTTTCCATGGGGTGCAGTCCTTCAGGAACAGACTGCTCTAACATGGGTCCCCCACAGGGTCACAAGTCCTGCCAGCAAACTTGCTCCAGTGTGAGCTCCTCTTCACAGCACCCCAGGTCCTGCCAAGAGCCTGTTCCAGCACAGGCTTCCCATGAGGTCACAACCTCCTTCGGGCGCATCCACCTGCTTTGGCGTGGGGTCCTCTATGGGTTGCAGGTGGATATTTTCTCCACTGTGGACCTCCACGGGCTGCAGGAGGACAATCTGCTTCATAATGGTCTTCACCACAGGCTACAAGGGAATCTCTGCTCCGGTGCCTGGAGCACCTCCTCTCCCTCCTTCTTCAAAGACCTTGGTGTCTGCAGAGTTGTTTCTCCCACGTATTCTCACTCCTCTCTCCTGGCTGCTCTTGCGCAGCAGTTTTTTTTCCCCTTTTTAAATATGTTATCACAGAAGCGCCACTACTGTCACTGATTGGCTCGGCTTTGCCAGCGGCGGGTCCATCTGGGAGCTGGCTGGCACTGGCTCTGTGAACATGGGGAAAGCTTCTGGCATCTTCTCACAGAAGCTACCCCTGTAGCACCCCCCACTACTAAAACATTGCCACACAAACCCAATACAGTTCCATGTACCACACTGAGAAACTGAAAAGTCTGTACATTAGATCACTGCATATTTAAGACCCTTTCTTAAGTTATAACAGGTGAAAAGTTGACAAGCATATACCAGAACAAATATGCTTCAAGTTCAAAATGTAACATTCAACATTTGCTTTGAAAAAGAACAGATAAAAGGCTGAACTAAGTGGTTTTGATGTGCAGAGGTCGAAATTATTTAGCAAATCACCTGGGACAAACAGTCTACATTGTCATTTTTAGTGGCGTCTCCATGAATTTTCTGGATGGGCTATGAAGTTAGAAACAGAGATCTGAAGCTGCAGCTCTACATACAAGTTTAAGAAAAAGAAATCATATTATACATCCCTCTTCCTGTACCATCGCATTAAAATCTGTCATAGAATGATATAATCATAGTTAGTGCCTGACAGTTAAACACATAGATGGGTGCATTAAAAAAATCTGGATTTGTGAACTTGGGCCTTAGTTGTAGGTAGAAGCTAAAAAGAATATTCCGTAGTTCTGTTGTGATCCATGATGGTAGCTCAGCTATTGTTTCCAATTGCAAAAAACTGTCTATGACGCATTCACAATATTTGGTTAGAAGGATGGAATCCTCATGAGGAAAGAATGAAAACCCTCCCTGCCTTGAGCATAATTTTGGCTCGCAACTTTGTGGTGCTTTCCCAGCTACTGGGTTTAATGTTAGTCTTCAGCACTGTAACTGAAAACAAAAGTTGCTTTTATTTTTAACTGCTTATCCCATGGTGGAAATGTTAATAAAATGCTGACCTGGAGAAAGGGCCTGGTTGTAGAAATGCTGAACTGCTGACCAGATGAAGTCAATAGGGACTGGGAATTCAGCACTCTCAAACAAAAATCATAGTGGTGAAATTTTGACCCCTGTGAACATAAAACTTCAAGGGGCTTCAAAGAAACCAGGATTTCATGCTAAATCTCAGCAAGTAGGTACCCAAGATGAAAAGTGCCCAAACTAAGAGGCCCCTTTGGAAAACCAGCTTTTGAATGACATGCTAGAATTCACACAAGGAGTCATTGTCAGGAGTGAGATGAACTCATGATTTTCTGGCTCTCACTGATTGAAATTACGTCTTAGAACTGGCTAGCACAGCAATAAAAGCAAATTTTGTACTGCAATCATTTCTGATACTGTGTTCAACTTTATAAAATATCTTCCTTGGGGGTGAAATTAATGAGCAACACATAAAGACTGCTTATTCACACTTTATGCAGCTGCATTTACAAGAGGATTGGGAAAGATGAAATCCAGCCTCAATACAAGGCCGCGATGTGATGTGGCCAAACTTCAGGGGGTTGTGGGTTTCATTTAACCTTGTACACTGGAGTAATAGCTGCTGAATCTCTTCATGTTCTTCCTCAGGATTCCAAGTGACTTGATCTTGATCTAACATTTTGCAGCTCTTTTCCAAGTCCATTCCTAAATGCCTTGCCACAACTCTGTTCGAAGCAAAATCAGGCCTTCTTCCATGGCTTTCATACAGGAGGAATACATTCCTTCTTCTCATAATTTCTTTATCAACAGTTTCCGTGTAGGATTGCACTTCTGTGAGGTTGATGACTTCAGGTAAGTTATGGGCAACCCACAGAAAATGGCTTAAAAAAATTCCCTCTGGCACTGTTACTAGGATTGTTTAGTCTGGAGAAGAGGAGGCTGAGGGGAGACCTTATCGTTCTCTACAACTACCTGAAAGGAGGTTGTAATGAGGGGGGTGTTGGTCTCCTCTCAAGTCACTAGCAATAGGACAAGAGGAAATGGCCTCAAATTGCATCAAGGGAGGTTTAGATTGGGTATTAGGAAAAATTTCTTTGCTGAAAGAGTTGTCAAGCATTAGAATAGGCTGCCCAGAGAGGTGCTGGAGTCACCGTCCCTGGAGGTGTTCAAAAAACGTGTAGGCTTGGCACTTCAGGACATGGTTTAGGAGGCATGGTGGTGTTGGGTTGGCGGTTGGACTTGACGATCTTAGAGGTCTTTTCCAACCCTAATGATTCTATGATTCTACGATTCTATGGATAATACTGAGCTTTCATACAGTGTTGTATCCTATCATTCACAGCCCAGACATTAACATATGTAAGGCTTCTCATTTAGATGTGAGCTGTGGAGAGCAACGAAGTATCAGGGAAGAGTGGCACAAAAATGTGGTTGCTTGCCCTGTTTTTGCATTGTGGGTTCTGTGTTGCACTTCTTTTAGATAGGCAGTCTCAATTTTTAACAAAGAAAGGGGGCAAAAAAACCCACACCATCTTTGTTGAGAAGGGGATGGGAATGAAATGAGAGCTAATACATCCTTCTCTTCTCTGGTTATGCCCTTTTCACCATGCAGGCGAGGGGGTTTATTGCATGATAAATCATAATATGGTGATTCTCACATGATTTGAGAGAATTTTGTTAATTGATATTAATTCATTTCAGATGCTGCCCTCTTTCTTATGAAAGACACACACAATTCCTTTCATCAGGAGTCTGTCTTCTGAGGTCTAAATATTACCAGCTTTGTAAATCAAAATTTCTTCTAAAAATCAATAGGATTTGGACTGCAGAAAGACAGAGCTTGGCTGTAAACTAGAAGGGTTGGATCATATACTCACTAAGGTACAGTAACACTAGTAAAAATGCTTTACATTCAAAATTTGTTTTGTGAATCTCAAATGGAGTACTCTCTTATTCACAAGCCAGACTTTGCTGTATTTTTAAGTAGTCTTCTCCAATGATAACTGTGGCATGATTCCTGTGTGGTAAGATAGCATTTACAGCACATCTACATGATATTTTGCCGGCTGATGGGAACTCAGTCTGCCCCTACTTGCATTTAGCTTGACGTCATATAAAGAGGGATAGCTCATCTCTAAGACCAGGCTAATATTTGCGTTAGCTAATCTCCAGCACTGATACCTCACTTCAGTACCATCGTAATTACAGTAATTGCATGACTTTCAGTACAAGAGGAGTTTGAAGATGGAGAGCAGAATGAGATCATGTCAGTACACTAGTGTAGGCATGTCCAACAGTGTTAATTAGGGTGGGAGGTCCTATCTTCTTGATACAGTAGATGAAGATAAGGAAACATCCTTAAAGGAGGAAGGCGGACGGAGGATAAATGTATTAACACAGAAGAGGCTGAGAATCCCAAGCTTGTCAGTAGCAAGAGCTATACAAAATATTATGAATAATTTTCTCAGAAAGAAAATAAGTTTAATGTATTGATCTTGAAGAGAATTACACCATACTTTCTTATTATTCTATTTGCAGACTTCTTAGGTGAGATCCTAAAAATATGAAAGGTAATTATAAACATCCTATGTTATGAGTGTCATTTGATTCCAAAGAAAGACACCCTGATGAATACAGAGTTAGAGATATAGCTCTAGAAAAATATTTGTTTCACCTCAAAAATAGATCATATCTTTTAAAATCCCTGTTGGATTGTCCCACCTGCTGTGTTTAAGAATAGACTCTCATGGCAGTATAAAAAAGAAGAACTATTTATGACTTCCCATGTTAACCACATTGCAAAAAAATCACTTTAAAAAGTAATGGCTGACATATTTAAAAGAAAAGTATTCCTTCTATAAAATATTCATCTAGAACTTCCTGTTTGACTACTAAGACTAATCATCTACCTCCTGCTTTTATATAAATACTCACAAAACATTTCAGTTATTAGCACTGTTCTTGCTGTTGGTCTGTTCAGTTAAGCATGTGCCCTTATCACTTTGTCATGAAGATTAATTTGTCTTTTCTGTTTATTTTGATGACTTATTTGTAGCAAACAGAAACAACCCTCCCTAAAAAGCTGGGAATCTAAGTTGGTCTTCTAAAAATCAACAGAACAAAATAGATCACCAGACCAAAAAAGATGAAATTCCTGAAAGCTTAGAAGAGAGTTGCTTGAGCAGATTGTTTACACCTTTTCTTATTGTCAGCTTTCATAAAAATCAGGTGAAATAATTTTCCTTCTTTTTTGACAGCTGCATTTTTATTATACATTTATTTCATTTTTATTCAGCAGGCATTTTCTTTACAGTCACTTCTGTGGACCCTTATAACATATGTCATACCATTGGTTTTGGAAGGCATACGTCCCATTCAGGGTTGAGACCCACAGGTGAAATGGAATGAAAATAATTTACTATAATTCTTATACAGTTTTAGTGTATCTAGAAAGTGCTGGAAATGTTGGGGGGTTTTTTTTGGTAACTATTATCTCTTACCAATACTTAATTTAATAAAAAATAAATAGTTCATCTTAGGATAGCAGATTTTTTTTGCGGAGCTGACCTCTGGCTAGAACAGAATAAAATTGATGTGCTTGTTTAGATTATTTACTTGTTTGAAATGGTGACTTTCTCTCTATTCTGAAGATATAAAAGGGATCAGATTCATCTGATTACTTCTGAACATAATTATGTTTTCTTCCTGGCAACATGAATATAGTAAACTAATATAAGAATGCTCCAGGAGAATGCTTACACACTACTTCCTACTGGAAACAAAATAAAGACCCCACTGAACATTTAATGTCATGAGGTAATTTTGAACTCTCCCTTCAGTCTGCAAAATTACTAAATAATGTCTTTCCAATTTAAAAATATGTAGTGCTTTGTAGCTTCTTAAATATTTTCAAGTGTTGTTAAGTTATTATTCAAAATCTTCTACATCATTAAAAATGTAAACACTCCTAAGACAGTGAGGTTTCTTAATTGCAAGCTGCTGAACAGGATGGTTTTCAAAACCTGGTGGTGAAGTATACTATGTTTGTGTAGCAGGCAATGCTGAAGTTGTAGCAATACTAAGACAAGGTGAAAGCAAAAGAATGTCAGTAATTAAAGGTGAAAGAAGAAAAGCTGGAAGAGCCTTGTAGAACAGTTTGAACTTTAGATAAATCTACTGGCCAAATTTCCATCTCTTTCCAGTATTCTGTTTTTGTAGCACTACATGGCAAAGAAGGATTAGTAGAGGACTGATTTATGGCTGTTGTGTGTAGTTGTGCTCTCAGGTTTCATTACAGTAATAAGGAATAAGGTTGTAATGCTGACTTAAATCCTAGAGGACTTTGGTTAGATCTGCAAAAGAGCAAACCTCCATTCAAGTTTTTAGCAACTCAGAACTTCACCCTGTACAGGCAAGTGGACTAAGGATCCTATGTGACACCACCCAGCAACGATTTCTCTAAACCCTCTATGAAAGTCACAGGACTGCGTATTTGGTTAGTCTCCATATAATCAAAGTTCACATGTTTATCAATATGTGACTCTGTTCCTTCCACATGGTATGGATCCTTAACACTCATTGATGACTGAGAGTTTAGAATGCATATCATCCTTCAGTCTGAATTTGATTAAATATAAAGAGATTATGGATCATTAAAGAAAAAAGAAAAAAGTTATTGCATTTGACTCCTCCCATCCTTGAGAGGGCTCTGCTACAAGTTACATTATAATAAGAAAGGAGACTTCTTATCTCTAAATCTAAACATCTATTCCACTATCAGACTGATTAATTCTCAGTTTGTCTGAAGGGACAATGTTTATTGAGTTTAGCAGTGCAAATTCATCTACAGCACGTCTTTTACTTCAGTGGGAGTATGGTCTCAGACAAGGGGAAAACCCAACAGAATAGAAGCAAGATTTTCCCTTTAATTATATTTTATCTTCAGCTCTGGGTAGCTCAGGTGAGCAGACTCTACACATTCTTTTCCATTGTTAGTATTGGATAAAGTACTTCTCTTAATTGAAATGGAGTGATGGATCCTTAGAGTTTATTATCAGGCCTAAAATCTTTCAATCCATCATCAAATTTATGAAATATTTCAAGTAATTTCATTTCTTTGAAATAGATTATGAAACATCAGAAGCAAGCCAGGGAGAGAGAACAATGGTGGATTTTTTATTCATAGCTATCTTTGCAAGAACTGAATTTCATTTTTAGTGTGAGTGTCAGTGATTCATTTTATCTCTTGTTTATCTGGTTTCCTTTCTGCATGGCTTTGGAAGAAAGATATGTGCAAGTGGCATGGAAATGTATGTTATTTGGCTCACTGAAAAGAAACAGTAGGAATTGCATATATTCTTGTTTTCACATGGGAAGGACAACTTTTTCAGAGGTTGCTATACAATGTGACCTTTTTTGTGTTGCAAGTTTTCAATTAGATTTTGAATCTAAGCAGACCTTTAAAAAAAAATGATTGAGACAGAAATGTCTTATAAGCAGAGCAATAAGGTTGAGGTCTCACATGATCTCACATGCAAAGATTTCATTCATGGAAATGCATAAACAGAATAGATTAAAAAGTGTTTGAGATTGGAAAAAGGAGAACAATTTATCTAATGGTGTTGTAGTTTTATTTATTTATTGATTATATTGATTATCTTGTCAACAACGGTGAAACAAGCCACGTTCCTGAGTCAGCTTCCCCAGCAACATCCCATGCAAAATAACACTTTCATTAAAGTATGTATTTACAACAGAGGGAGTACTTATAGCATACTCTGATTCTATTAGGCACATTTGGGAGGTGACCACATATTATATTTTCTCCTGACAGTGAAAATTGGCTAACGATGATAAATCAAGGTGTTGAAAAGAAGTAGAACGTAAATGCTTTTTCCTTTCCTTTCCTGCCTTCCTAAAAGACAGAGAAGGAGAAGACTTAACAGAGAATACATCTCAAATTGTGGGGATCCAATGCTATTTTTGCTCACTGTAGGGTCTTCTACCTTCTGAGAAGTCAACAGGACTTGACAGAGTATAAGTATGAAAAAGATGGGTCTCCTTGTAAGGACTCCGAATGTACAAATTTCACAAGTGGGCCTTCATCACAGCTGAGGCTGTTATAGCACCAATGTTATTCTGAACAGCTGCAAATACAATGGGTTATTATTTGTATTTATAACATACCAGTACAACTTTGGACCTAAAAAGTCTGCATTTCTAACTTGCTGATTCCCATAATAATCATATATGGTAAGACTGGCAATCCTTTTCTGCATATTCATCTTTGTGGGTGTATATTAATCTGTTATTCTAGGTGTTTCTACTGTGTTTTCCACAGTATTCTCTAGTTTCTACAGACCTTTTGTGTTCCTTGGACAACTGTCATGTCACACCCAAGCAGACTCTATAATATGAATGCAGAAGATTGTTTATAGGCATCTCTTAAAGGATTGAAATCTTGGATTTTTATGTAAGAATTTTGGCTGTTGTCAAGAAATGTCTTTTCATAGATGATTGTTGCCAGTCTAAATGACATCACCGTTAAATAAGTTTTTTCTGTTATACATTTGAATTTACTGAGGTTAACCAAACACATGTTTATACTCCATGCTGAACAAAACCTTAACACTCTAGAACCTGTATTTTCATTGCCAAACATGAAAGTTCTTTACCCATATGGCTGCAAAATTAATCTTTGAATTATGAATCAAATACATTTCACACAGCACTATCATTTTTTTTACATCCTTTTGCTAAAGAGGTTTTCTTTGCAATGTTCTTTTTCTTTATATAAAGATGAATTAGAGGTGTCGGGGAATCCAGAAAAAGAATATGCCGTTTAGCATGGTAGACTATGTTTTATCAGAATAAATGTTGATATCCTGTCTTATAAAAGTCCATCCATGATCATCAGACATTATGAACGAACACACTAAATTTAGTATATTTTTAATTAAATAGAATCCTTATGGTATTTAAAATATAAATTCCAAGAACTTTGGTGACTTTTCCAGTTAAAATTGAATATTTTTCATCATAATCAGGCTTAACAGGATAAGCAATTGTTCTTTGCCTTTTGTTTTTCTACCCTTCAAATGCTTACACAAGGTAATCATATAGACACGGTTGTTATTTATCTAAGGTAATCATATACCCATAGTTATTTGTTTAGATTACACAAGCCCAACTTTACTTCTTTTTTTAGTTCTTTTTTTTGTCATAAGCCTGATTTTCCATCATTTTACTCATTCCTGTTGCTCTACTCCTGGTTCCTTCTGGTTTTTTTCTGTTTAGGATAGCTAAAACCGAATGAAGCATGAAAGATACAATTTAACAGGAGTATATAGAAATGGACTATAAACCTTCAGAATATATAATCAGAAGGAGACAAAAATACCTCTTGCCAACATTCAGGATTCCAATGCATTAGAGAGAGTCATGTAAAAAGTTAGCTTTCTGATTTACTGCATATATGTCCTTTACTGAATGTAATAAAAGAATCTCCTTTAGTCATTAATGCCATGCAGCCTAATACAGACCATATACTGTCCTTGATCCATTGCTGAAAGGTCTGGCAGAAGATTAAAATGTTTCATGCAAATGTCAAGGTGCCTATGTCCCTGATGGTTTGCCCGGTTAAGTAGTAGGATAAAACAGGGTAATTGTTGTTAGCCTTCTCTGAGTGCAGTTGTTCTTAATAATCCCCAGAAATAAATCCTGCCACTTTTCAACAAAATAAAAAATGGACAATAATAGAAAGCTGGAAAACTAACTCTTTAGAGTTTCACTGGGCTAGGGCATTAGTGTAAATAGGTGTAGCTTCATTTAATAGAGTCAACTTTGGTGAACTGAGAGTCTGACCCATACAAGCAGATTTGCAACACGCTAAAAAATTAGTTTGAATACTGGACATCTTTTAGAAATTGCTAAAAGGTGGCATTTGGGATTACATCCAATTTTTGAACTTAATTTATAAAGTATGTTAACTAAAGAAAGATTGTTTGGACAGATTGAGTAGGGAGGGGTGATATTTATTCTTTCATTGAAGGTCAGCTCTGGACTAGTATGTTTCTTACTCCTGCAAATAGTATTCAAGTGAGAATTAGGTAGTGTTTGGAACAGAAGTGCCAAGAATCAAATTCCAAGGTGTCTCATAGGAATTTATTTCTGAGATCACAGACACAAAAGAAAACCAAGGGTTTGTGCTCATCTGCAGAAATGTGATCCTGGAAGAAGTCAGCTCTATCTCCAGCAATGAAGTTGCAACTAGAGCAGGTTGATGTTAACCTTGGGCTGGTCTACTAAATTTACATTAATTTTGCCCTTTATGGGTAATTGTGACTGATCAGGTATATGTGTACAAGAGTTGTAGAAATAATACAAGCTTTGTAGGGAACAAGTTCTTGATATGTAGATAGCAGCCCTTCCATATCAGATGTGTATTTCATTTAAGAAATATGGGCACATCTTGCTCCCTGTGGAACGTGGAACACAGCAGCCAGTAAAAAATGTACTGCTGAGGAAATGGGGACATCAGATGAAGATGGACTGGGCAATAGCATTAGTAGATTTAGTACAGGAAATGTAAGATATTATGTTTATTATGCAGAAATGTTTATTCTATTGTCTCAGTTTCATTTTAGTGCGAACAATTATTCCAGCCTCTGCCATGTCAAGTAGAGAAGAATAACTAGCCAAGCAACACTTGTGGTTTCAGTGACACAACACGTATTTCCTATGTATTATTTCCTACCTCTTGTTTTTCACAGTTGATTTGTGTTAGAAAATTCTTGCACTCTGCCCCAGGGAGAGATGCACTTCAGAAATTCCTTCCTTCATGAATAACTACCTACCTAGTTCAAAACCGTGTCTGCAGCCATGGTCATTATTATATATGTCAGAGAAAGGTGAAAAACCTCCTCTTATTAAATGGTTCTCAAGCATTTTGTAGCATTTGAAGTGCACATAAAAAATATCTGCAGTTCACGAGTCCAAGGTTGATACTGCCTTCTTTTCTTTTCCTAGGAGGGACTGGTACTTTACAAAGCTTACTAACTTGGTATGTTCCCTGCCTGTATCACCCAGTTTGGGAACTGCTTCCCTAGATGAGAATCATGAACCAATTTATCTATCAGAAGCTCCTCCCTGAACTTGTCTCTTCGTGATTACTTTACATACTAGGACACGAGAGTGGTATTTTTAAAATATACCTCACCTTTAAAATTTTACTCACCTTTCGCTGAAGCTGGATCACATCTGGCAGAAACCAACAGACTGTCTAACTCCTACTATTATTTCTGTTGGATTAAGAAACAAGGGTCCTGGTAAGAAGCAATGTGCAAATAAAAAGTGGAAACTTTTTGTTTAAATGACAGGTACATATATATTCTCAACATCAACAAAAAAATCATGTTGCTTAACATCACTCAAAATTCAGGAAGATTTGTCTCAACTTCTTTGCACATGTCCTCTGCACCTCTCCTAGTGAATATTGCCATTACTGAGTACTATAGCACTGAGTGACTTTGGTGATTTTTATACTATGTCAAAAATACCTTTTAATGTCTTGCTTCTTAATTTCACTGGCAGGTTCTTTCTCCTTGCATTAAAAGAAAAATCAAATAGGAAGAACTGGTTTATGCTTTTTCACACTATCACCAAGACTGTGTTGAGTAAGAATCCTGAGATGAACTTCAGTGATATCTCACGATGGCTGGAGAAACAGCCCAGCATACAATATTTGAGTCATCCTGTAGAAAAAATGTTGTCACTGGAATAAAGCTGATGTAAATATCCTCTCATCATCTTCTTCCTCTTCTCTCCCTCTCTCTCACACACATTTAAAATCTGATCTTTATCTCTTTTCATTAATTCAGGCTATCATTTTAAGTAGAAAATGGACAAACATTCTTTAATTTTTTCTAAATTTGAAGCTCAGACTGCACGATGACATAGTGAAATCTACCGCTTATGCATTACACAGAGAAAAACTGTGTTTATTTTGGGTTTTCCCATCTTTCAATTAATCACATGTCCTCTTTTCATCAGTTATGGGAAAAGGGAAAAAAATTAAATATGTCCATTTCTTTAAATACTGTTTTTCATTTTACATGTCTTATTTAGCTGCTTACTAAACCTGGCCTTATTTTTTTGAGTTTGCTTTCATATAGTTGTTTTCAAGTGATTATTTTTCCTGTCAGTGTATCTTTGACCTCATTAACATGGTGCAGCTCACACTTCTCAGTCATGATCACCTTCAACCAAAGCTCCAAAATGAGTGACCAACAGTCCTGCTCAAGTTTTTATGTTTTCATTAGACCACATTCCTTCTGCTTTCAAATCCATCAAGACTTCAGGCAATGGACTCATGACCTGTACATAGAATAATATTCACACTTATATTAAAGTCCTGAAAACAAATGTGAACTGCCAAAGAGAGGCAATTGGATCATCAGTGCTTTCATTCTCAGGTAGAAAATATCTTCTATTACTTGGCAACTGACAGTGAAACAAATGCTTAGTGTGAATTATGTTTTATGTCTTATCAAAACTGTTAATTCAGTTTCAGGAAAGAAAAAGAAAAGAGAGTCTTTAATTGGGAGGCTAGAAAGCAACTGCTCTAATATGTTTCTGTAACCTTTGCAACAACAGAGAAAATATTCAAGAATAAGTTACCCTTGGAGCACAACCCCATGGAAATAAATGTTTGTTTGTTCACATACATTAATAAGGCTCAAAGAGACATTGATTTATTAAATGATGGGTCATTAGTAGTAGAGGCAACGGCTAAACAAGCTCGCATGGAAAGAGTATTACTCTATGACACTGTAGTTCTTGTCATTAGCATACGTAAATCAATTTAAACTGAATTACTGAAAGTTTGACTGTATTTAAGATATGCGGTTTTGTACATTATTTCTAACTTTAATGTGTACATAGTTAATATAAGTTGGCATGGTTCCAGTCTTTCCAACAGAACTCTGCTGATTTACCCCACCTTAAGATCTTGCTCATTAACAGCAGTTATCCTCCATTTGTTATAATAATATTAATACATGTCTATTAGGAAAATTTTTAAAGACAAATATTTAGAGAGTCATTGATAACTTGCTTCTCATAATGCCTATGGAAATGTATGTTGTCTAGATATAAACAGACTCTGAAAATGAGAGTAAATGTCCAGCTGGAGAGAAACTTTAATTGGTAATAATGACTTTTACCTGTCTAAAAATTTTAAAAAGCAATTAAATGTTATGCTAAGAAAACAATAATTCAGAAAATGTCATCAAGTAGGCCCTTGTTCTCGTGGGGGACTTCAACCTGCCG
>WAAD01015297.1:0-105877 GCA_013389945.1 Fregata magnificens | reverse complement strand
AGGTGCGGAGCCCGCGGCCGGCCCTGCCGTGAGGAGCCGGCGCTGGCGCGGGCTGTGGGACGGGGTGTGAGCCTGGGGGCGTGAAGCGTGAGGTGCCAGCAGTTGGGAGGCTGAGCGCTGGGGTCGGAGGCTGGGGAGCCCGGGTGCTGCCCGTTTGCACCTCCGAGGAGGTGGCTAGGCAGAGGTCCCTTGGCGTGTGGAAGCTCAGAGGGTTGCTTTGGTGTTGAGGCCGGGGCCGTGTAAGAAGGCTCGTAAAGGTATTGGAAAGGCGTTCTTCAGGCAGGATGCTTCGTGTGGAATAAACGAAGCGTGGCCCGTGCACTGAGGTAGAGGTGGGGTGCTGGGGGGGCAGAACCCAGCCAAGGGCTTTGTGCCCAGCGAGCTCCGGTGTTCCTGTGCTGGACGTGGGGAGCAGGGTGTGTACCTCAGCCCCGAGCCGAGCAGGAGGTGCCTGAGCAGGCTTGGTTGTGGCGTTGGCCAGCTTTGTGGTGCTCGGCTGAAAAGGTGGCGCGGAGTCATCTTTTCGGAGCAGTGTCACAACTGTGCCTTTGCAGGTGGGGCGGGTGCCTGTTGCTCTCGCATGCCTGCTGCTCGCAGGGGAGGAGGTGAGGGGCTTTCCGAGAGGCCCCCTGGGCTCACGCTTGTGCGGGTCTCGTAGAGTCTAGCGTAGAGCGCGCTGGCTCGCTCGTTGCTTTGCCTCTAAGTAGCCATTTGCAGCATCTGCTGTGTTCTGGCGTTTGGCAGCCCAGAAGTGAATCTCTCTGCTTTCTTTTTCTCCTGGAAGGGACTGTAGTAACGCGGCTTGTCTCTTGCAGCCCCTTGTGACGAGCTTGCAGCTGAGCTGAGGAGACTAGAGCAGACTGCTCAGCAAGTCGGCTTCTGTGCTCCGTGCAGCTGGGAGCAGTTCTTAGGTGCCTTTCCAGCTCCAGGTAAGAACGACAAGTTGCAAAGACAGAGTGTTCTGAAGGTGCCAAGTTGAACGGAAGCAAAGCTTGGTAGGACCGAATGCCTGGCTTAGCTGACAGCTAGTCCAGATTCTGCGAGCCAGCGTAGCAGTCCCTGGTGTTCACGCTCTGCCCCCGCTGCTGCCGCCCTGCCCTTCAGAGGCGGGTGTCTGATTCCTGTACCTGACTGAAAGGCAAGCGTAGCCCGCTCTGCCTTCTCCTAGCTTTTGCGTATCCTCCAAGTATGGGTACGTGGCTTCCCTGTGCCGGTAGTAAGTGCTGGCCAAAGTGCCAGAAAGTCACCCCGTTAAATTGCGTCCTGAGGAAAGGCCGTGCTCTTTGCAGCAACCCCTCGGGCAGCCGGGGTTTGCTCCCGGCTTTTTCTCAGGGCTGTTCTACGCTTGGCAGTGCCAGAGGCCACGCGTGTAGTGTGAAAGATCAGAATGTGAGAAATGTCAGAATGCGGAAACTTTTGAGAGCCGTTGGAACTCTGAAGATCCAGATCCGCAAGAAGCTGGAGCGAAACGCGCACCCGGAGGAGCCCTTCGTCGTGTCACGCCCCCCCCGGAGGAGCCCTTCGTCGTGTCACGCCACCCCCGGAGGAGCCCTTCGTCGTGTCACGCCGGCCCCGGAGGAGCCCTTCGTCGTGTCACGCCGGCCCCGGAGGAGCCCTTCGTCGTGTCACGCCGGCCCCGGAGGAGCCATTCGTCGTGTCGCGCCGCGGGACGCCATCATCCCGTCACCCTGCAGGAGCCTCTCATCGCGCCACCTCGGAGGAGCCTCTCATCGCGCCACCTCGGAGGAGCCTCTCATCGCGCCACCTCGGAGGAGCCTCTCATCGCGCCACCTCGGAGGAGCCTCTCATCGCGCCTGCCCGGGAGGAGCCTCTCATCGCGCCTGCCCGGGAGGAGCCTCTCATCGCGCCATCTGGGAGGAGCCTCTCATCGCGCCTGCCCGGGAGGAGGCCCTCATCGCGCCATCTCGGAGGAGCCTCTCATCTCGCCTGCCCGGGAGGAGGCCCTCATCGTGCCATCTCGGAGGAGGCCCTCATCACGTCTCCCCAGAGGGGCCCCTCGTTGCAACGCCCCATGGAAACTTTCATCTCGTCACGCTGGAGGAGTGCCGCATCCCGTCGCGCCAAAGGAGCCCATCATCGCGTCGCGCTGCATGATGCCATTCTCGCTTCGCCATGGAGGAGCCCTTCACCACGCCGCCCTGCAGGAGCCCATCATTGCGTTGCCCCTGAGCAGCACCTCGTTGCGCCGCCCCGGCAGGACCCCCTCGTCGCGTCGCGCCGTAAGAGCCTGTCGTCGTGGCGCTCCAGAGGATCCCTTCGTCACGCCTCCTCTTCGGAGCCCTTCATCGTGACACCGCAGTGGAGCCCTTCATCGCGCTGTGCCTGAGGATGAATTCACCGCACCGTGCTGGAGGAGCCCGTCGTCATATGATGCCTTAGGAGCCCTTCATCGCGTGGCGCCGGAGGAGCCCGTCGTCTCGCCGCCCCGGAGGATTGAGTCATTGTGCCGTACCGGTAAGTCCTTTGTCACTTCCGCACCAGAACATTCCTTAATTGCGTGTCCCGGCTTGTCTTGCAGCGTTTCACCACGCCGTCCCAGAGGATCTCTTTGTGAAGCTGTGCTGGAGTATCCCTCCATCGCGCGTCCCCAGAGGAGCCGTTCGTCACGCGGCGCCAGAGCAGCTGTTCGTCACGCTGCAACTGAGGAGTCATTCATCGCACCACATTGTTGGAGCCTGTTGTTACGCCGTGCGTTAGGAGCGCTTCATCGCGTCGCCCCTCCCTGGAGAAGTGCTTCATCATGTCGTGTAGGAGGGGGCCATCATGGCGTCACCCCGGAGGAGCCTTTCGTCGCGCCGTCCCAGAGGAGCCTTTCATCGGGCCACGCCCGGGAGGAGCCCCTCATCGCGCCGCCCGGAAGGAGCCCCTCATCGCGTTGCCCTGGAGGAACCCCTCATCCATCACCCCGGAGGGAGCCCCTCGTCACGCCGCCCTGGAGGAGGCCATCATTGCGTCTCCACCGAGGGGCCCCTTGTTGCAACGCCCCATGGAAACTTTAATCCCGTCATGCCAGAGGAGCGCTTCATTGTGTCGTGCCAGAGGAGGCCATCATCGCGTTGCGCTGCAGGAGGCCATTATCGCGTTACCCCGGAGCAGCTCTTCATCGTGCCGCCGAGTAGGAGCCCCGCGTCGCGTCGCCCCGGAGGAGGTCATCGTTGCGTCTCCCCCGAGGGGCCCCTTGTTGCAACGCCCTATGGAAACTTTCATCCCGTCGCGCCAGAGGAGCGCCACATCGCGTCGCGCCAGAGGAGCGTTTCATCGCGTCGCAGCAGAGGAGCCCATCATTGCGTCACGCTTCAGGAGGCCATTCTCCCATCGCCCCAGAGGAGCCCTTCATCACGTTAGCCCGGAGCAGCACTTTATCACGCCACCCTCGGGGAGGCCCTCATTGCGATGCCCCACAGGATCCCTTCACTGTGCCACCTCGGAGGACCCCTCGTCGTGCCTCCCCGGAGGACGCCATCAGTGCGTCACCCCGAAATAGCCCCTCATCGTGTCGCCCCGGAGGAGGCCCTCATCCATCAACCCGGAGGAGCCCCTCGTCGCGCCGCCCCCGGAGGAACCCCTCATCACGATACTCCACAGGAGGCCATCCTTGCGTTGTACTGGAGGATCCCTTCACTGGAACGCCCAGAGGATCTCTTCATCACGCTGCCCGGCAGGAGCCCCTTGTTGCGACGCCCCAGAGGAGCCGCTGATCGCGTCGCGCCGGGGGAGCCCATCATCGCGCTGCCCCATAAGAGCCCGTCGTCGCACCGCTCCAGAGGAACTCTTTGTCGTGCCTCCTCCTCAGAGCCCTTCATTGCGCCACCCCAATGGAGCAGCTTCATCGCACTGTGCCTGAGGATCGATTCACCGCACCGTGCTGGAGGAGCCCGTCGTCACACCATGCCTTAGGAGCTCTTCATCGCGTAGCACCGGAGGAGCCCATCGTCTCGCTGCCCCGGAGGATCAAGTTGTCGCGCCGCACCAGTAAGTGCTTCGTCGCTTCCGCACCAGAATGTTCCTTAATTGTGTGTCCCGGCTTGTCTTGCAGCGTTTCACCATGCCGCCCCAGAGGATCTCTTTGTGAAGCTGTGCTGGAGTATCCCTCCATTGTGCGTCCTCAGAGGAGCCGTTTGTCCTGCCGCCCCAGAGCAGCTGTTCGTCATGCCTCAACTGAGGGGTCATTCATCGCACCACATTGTTGGAGCCTGTTGTTACGCTGTGCGCTAGGAGCCATTCATCATGGCGCTGCCCCGGAGGATCCCTTCATCGCGACGCACGGTAGGAGCACTTTTCCACGCCGGAGGAAGCCATCATCACGCTGGGATGATCCCACGCTCGGTGGGATTTTTGGAGTAGTATTTTCGCTGTTACTCAGGAAATAAATTACTGGGATTTGTTGTTAGAAAGGTGAAATCCTTAACTTCTGTATTGCGCTTGTAATCAGGAGATCCCAAAGAGCTCGGCAAAGATCATAATTTATATATGGGGGCTGTTTTAGAGATTAACAGATGGCTTCTGAATATGTTTGGTGTTTTTTTTCTCTCCGACTGTAACTGGTTATTAATATGTCTCTTAACTAATGCGTCAACGAGACACTGTCTTTGTGGTTCCCGCAACAGGTATTTTGCCTGTGCTGAACCAAAGTTGTGCCTGGAGAGCGAGGGAATGAGATATTTCCGTAGGCTCAACTGCAGAGTTTTAGCAAGTTTATTGCCAGTGTATTCCTGGATGGTTTTGCTCAAGGCAGTCAACGTGAATGTTGTTGCTACTGGTGTGGAAGAGCGTTGGAGGGCTTGGCCGAATGCCCTGTCTGTCTGCGGCGGGGTGAAGGCGCTGCTGTCGTCTTTGTGGCCGCCGGTCAACGGCAAGGAGGACTCTGTGGACATGGTGCCCTCTACAACGCTCACGCCGCGTGTTTTGACCGACTGGTGTGCCCGTCTTGTTGTGAACAGGCTCCTCTCAGGATGGGGGGTGAAGAGCCGAGAGGGAACCAAAGCCGGCATTGCCTGGGCCTCGCCACTCCCGTACCGAGCTGTGCGTGGCCTCAGCCCTCCCTGCAGCCCTGAGCCTGCACGCTCCACCCGTGTTGGGTCTGTGTCGGGCCGGGCAGTGCCGGGTGGCTTGTCCTGGCCTGGCCTGGGCTGAGGCTGCCGAAGGGCAGGGCTGGGCAGGGGAGGGCGGGGCAGGAGGCCCAGGGCCCAGCTGGGGTGCACCAGAGGATTCCTTAATCGCGCATCCTGGCTCCTGTTGCAGTCCGTCACCGCGCCGCCCCAGGGGAGCCCATCGTCTCAACGCCGCGGAGTGTGTGTGTAGATATATATTCTTGAAAGAGATCTGTTTAGATGTATCTCTGTATGTCTATCTGTATATGTTCTGTATATGCTTGCTGCGCGTTTTATGTGTAGATTGTATGTGTATAAATCTATCGAGATGGTGTCGTAGCTGTGTGTATTTGATATCCAGAGAAAAATTGCCTCATGCGGGCAATGCAGGACTTGTTCTGTGTGCCGAGTGTGTACTACCTATATGTAATGTAAAGGAAATGAGAAAAGCTTCAGCTAAGCAAGGTGTAAAGTACATCCGCTCTTGTTCATGCCCCGTTGAGAGATACAAAAAGCTCCGTGAAACTTTTCCGAGCATACGCAGTAACTCCACTGCCAAGTTCTAGTCAACCCACAGGTGGAAAACAGGAAATAGTCCAAACCCTTTTGTGTGTGTGCAGAGTCTCAGCTGTGTGAGTGTCTTGTAGCTTCAGGCTGGGGTGCTCAGCTGAGTCTTCTGAGTTGACCCAGGTGTGGAATTTGTGCTGCTTGTGAATCTGGTTGTGTAGCAGGCAAAGAGCAAGGGTGAGGTGAGGGTGCCCCCAGGAGCAGAGAATTGGCTCTGAGGTGGACTAGGAGCTCTCCAGGTGGTCATGTGAAGGGGCTGAGGGGAAGGTTTTGGGAGGCACCTTGTGTCTGGGCCAGAAGGGGCCTTCTGTGAGTTGCAAATGTCTTCAGAGGCAGAGAAGTGGGTTGTGCCCTTCTGCGGGTGCCACCCGTGAAAAGTGAGAGCTCTCTAGGAAGCATTAAGAGAGGTTGCCCGCAGAGTTGCCTGCTCTGTGTGTGATAGCAGGGGTGTGGGAAGAGGTCCGGCGTCTGCGTCGCCATCAGGTGTAGTCCGGCTCACCCCAGGCAGGATTTCTGTTGTGGGAATGTGCGGTGTGTGGTTCTCTAGCCCGGCAAAAGCAGTGAGAAATGAGGAATTTCCCAGGACCCCGTAGGAGACGATGAATTTGGACGCCTTCAAGAGCTTTCACGCAGCTTGCTAGTTTTCTTCTCTGTAGAAGATTGAGAGGAATGTTGCACAGTTGTTGGTTGGGAATGTCTGAATGAGTACCCACAACAGTTTTGAAGCACGTGAGGAGTGCATCACCACGTGACCCTGGAGGAGCACTTCACGGCCTGTCTTTTTTGAGTTCCTCCACCGCCTGGCTTTATGGGGTGGTCCACCAGCGGGATTTTTTGGGGAGCTTCACTGCATATGTCTTCATCAGTGCTTCCTCATCAAGCTGTTATTAGAATGCATCAGCAGACAACCCCGGTGGAGCGTATCACTGCGTGTGCCCGGAGGAGCTCTTCCCTGGCGAGGTTTTTTGGGGTGTTTTGCCGGAGGGTGTTTCTTGAGTGTTTCACTCAGCTGCTTTTTCTTCTGGAGTGCCTGTGCTGGAGTATCCCTCCATTGCCCTTCGTGACGCTGCCCATTGGAGCCCTTCGTGGTGTCGCGCTGGAGGAGCCCTTTATCGTCCGGCACCGGAGGAGTCCTTCATTGTGCCGCTCTGGAGGATTCCTTAATCGTGCATCCTGGCTCCTGTTGCAGCCCATCACCACGCCGCCCTGGAGGAGCCCATCAACTTGATGCCAAGGAGGAGCCTTTTGTTGCTCGGCGCCCGAGGATCCCATAGTGGTGCTGTCCGGGCGGAGCCCATGATGACGCTGCCCCATAAGAGCACGTCGTCGCACTGCGTTGGAGGAGTCCGTCTTTGCACCATGTCGGAGGAGCCCATTGTCACACCGTGCCTTAGGAGCCCTTCATTGCCTCGCATTATAGGACCCGTTCGTCGCACCGCCCCAGAGGACCCCTTCATCCCCTTGTGGGGGGGATCCCAATCGTCGCTGCGCCCCGGAGGAGCCCGTCGTCGCACAACCCCAGAGGAGCCCTTCATTATGCTGCCTCATAAGAGCCTGTTGTCACGCGGCTCCAGAGGATCTTTTCGTCGTGCCTCCTCCTTGGAGCCCTTCATCGCGCCGTATCTGAGGATCCATTCATTGCACCGTGCTGGAGGAGCCTGTCGTCACACGATGCCTTAGGAGCCCTTCATCGTGTAGCACTGGAGGAGCCCGTCATCGCGCCACTCCAGAGGATCAAGTCATCGTGCTGCACCGGTAAGTTCTTCTTCACGCCACACTAGAGCGTTCCTTAATTGCGTGTCCCGGCTTCTCTTGCAGCGCTTCACCACGCTGCCCCAGAGGATCTCTTTGTGAATCTGTCCTGGAGTATCCCTTCATCGTGTATCCCCAGAGGAGCCGTTCATCATGCAGCAGCTTAGGTGTCATTCATCGCACCACGTTGTTGGAGCCTGTTGTTACACCGTGGCTTAAGAGGCATTCATCGTCGCGATGCGCCGCCCCAGGGGATCCCGTCGTCACGCTTCCTCCTCGGAGCCCTTCGTCGCGCCGTACCTGAGGATCCATTCACTGCACCACGCCGGAGGAGGTCGTCGTCACACTATGCCTTAGGAGCCCTTCATCGCCTAATGCCGGAGGAGCCCCTCGTCACGCCACTCTGGAGGATTGAGTCATCAAGCCTCAGCGGTAAGTCATTCATTGTGCCCCACCGGAACATTCCTTAATTGCGTGTCGCTGCTTCTCGTGCAGTGCTTCACCATGCTGCTCCAGAGGATCTCTTTGTGAAGCTGTCCTGGAGTATCCCTTCATCGCGTATCCATAGAGGAGCCATTCGTCACGCCACCCCAGAGAAGCTGTTGATCACGCCGCAACCGAGGAGTCATTTGTTGCACCACATTGGTGGAGCCTGTTGTTACGCCGTATGTTAAGAGCCATTCGTTGTCGCGCCGCCCCGGAGGAGGCCACCATCGCTCTGTCCTGCAGGAGCCCCGGAGGAGCCCCTCATCGCGCCACCCTGGAGGAGCCCCTCATCGCCCCTAGCACGCCATCATCACACCGCCCCGCAGGAGCCCTTCATCGCGCCGCGCCAGAGGAGCCTGTTATTGTGCCACCCCATAAGAGCCTGTTGTCGCGGTGCTCCAGACGATGCCTTCGTCGTGCCTCCTCCTTGGAGCCCTTCATCACGCCACCCCAGTGGAGCCCTTCATCGCGTTGTGCCTGAGGATCCATTTACTGCACCGCGCTGGAGGAACCCATTGTCATACCATGCCTTAGGAGCCCTTCATCGCCTCGCGCCGGAGGTGCCCGTCATTGCGCTGCCTCGAAGGATCGAGTCGTCATGCCGTACGGGTAAGTCCTTCGTTGCCCCTCACCAGAGCATTCCTTAATTGCGTGTCCCGGCTTCTCTTGCAGTGCTTCACCACGTTGTTCTGTCCCCGGGCAGCCCGTCATCCCGTCGCTCTGGGGCAGCCCGTCATCGCGTCATCCCGGAGGTGCTGGTTTTCCTGCTGCCCTGGAGGAGCCTGTTGTTGTGCAGTGCCTGAGTCGTCACTCATTGCACCGTGCCAGAGGAGCCGTCATTGCCCACCCCCAAGGAGCTCTTTGTCGCCCCGTGCTGAAGGAGCCGTTCATCGTGCCAGCCGTGAGGAGCCCTTCATCATGGCACCCAACTCTTCTTGGTGCCCTTCACCGTGCCACCGCAGAGGAGCTGTTCATTGCACTGCTTTGGAGGAGCTTTTCACCGTGCTGCACAGCTTGTCTTGGAGTCCTTCATCGTGCTGCCCTGGAGGAGCCCTTCATTGCGCTGCTTGAATTTTCTTTGAGTCGTTTTCCGTGCTGCCCCGGAGGAGCCCTTCATTGCGCCGCCTGGCTCTTGGAGTCCTTTATCGTGCCACCCCAGAGGAGTCCTTTATCGTGCCACCCCAGAGGAGTCCTTTATCGCGTCGCCTGGCTCTTGGAGCCCACCGTGCTGCACCAGAGGCATCCTTCACTGTGCCACCAGGCACTTTTTGGAGTCCTTCTCTGCTCCCCCTCAGAGGAGTCCTTCATTGCATCACCCAGCTGTTCTTGGGAGTCCTTCCCCGCGCCGCCCAGCTCTTTTTGGAGTCCTTCACCGACCTTCTTTAGGGCATTGTTCGCTGTCTGATTCTTTTGGTTTCTTCATCACCTGGAATTTTTTGGAGTGCGTCACCTCGAAGCCCTGGAGGAGTCCTTCAGTGCTCGGGTTTTTTTTGGGAGCGTTTCCCCATTTGGCTTTTTCGGAGGCCTCCACTGCATGGCTCTTGTTGGGGCATTTCACCCTGTGGCTTTTTTCTTGATTTCTACAATGCCTCGTGTATATTGGAACGCTAAACAGCGCCATCCTGGAGCAGTGCTTCACTGCCTGGCTGTTTTAGAGTGCTTCAGTGCCTGGCTTTTCTTGGAGCGTGCAGCCCTGCAGTAGCCCTTCAGCGCCCTGCTGTCTGGAGCACTTCAACACGTGTCTCTTTTGGAGCTCTCCACCTCCTGGCTTTTTTGGAGTGCTTCAGCATTTGGCTTTTTCAGTGCTACATGCCCAGATTTTATTGCTGTGCCTCAAGGTGCTTCCTGTGATGCATGCTTTCTGTGTGTTACCTTCCATGTTTTTTCTTCTAGACCAGCAGATGAGCAGGTGGATGAGTTTAAATGGGGTTTGTATGTTCCTCCGTGGTCTTTTGAGCTTGGGGATGTCTTTTTCTGGGGAACATTACCGTCTTTGTGTCTTCTGTTCTGTCAGTTTTACCCAGTCCTGGTTTTGAGGGAGGCGACTTTGTGTTTGAGCAACTTTGTGCTCGGTGTTGGTTCTTATTATTCATGATTCTTGTGGTGGTTTTATATCAGGTTTTGTCCCTCGTTCTCTTGTTCCGGATGGTATTAGGAAGGTTGCTTTGGAAGCTGCAGTGATCCCTGTCTCATCGGTGGTTTTGGGGCTTTTCCTGGCAACATGTGTTAGGGTGGAGTCTGTAGAACAGGATCCTAACAGAGCGTGAGAGAGAACAGGATCTGTGGTGAGTCCGAGGGAGTAGTGTCTGTCTTGTCTCTGTTTTGCTTTCTTCTGCTCAATGGTGTGGTTTTTTTCAGCACAGGTGATATTGAGTGGAAGGGGGTAGCCCAAGCACCCGGCGAGGGTCACAGCCCTGCCAACACAGGGAGCGAGGGAGGATGCAGGCACCAGAAGTGTTGGGTAAGTGCCTAGGTGCCTGAGTGCTGAAAGCTGAAGCATCTGTTGCTACTTGTTGGAGGCATGGGAATCCTGACAATATCTGCATGGCCCTGTCACCAAGGTGGCTGAGCTGGCGCAGTTTTCAGGGCCGTGCAGTAGGCGTGTGATGCTGTGCTGCAGAGGCAGCAGCTGGAGGGTGCTGTTGCCACAGGAAAGGCTGCCAGGCTGAAAGAAGGAGCACAGTTAAGTCTGAGCTCCTGAGTGAGTCAGTCAGTCCTCAGGGAAATTTCATGTCCTGGCTATTGTGACCTACCGTGGCCTGGTGTCTTGCAGGTAATTCTTCTTTGGTAGAGGGACAATGGTTGGAGTTTCTTTTCCTGCTATTGCTTTATTAAAATACATACTTTTATTTTCTCAGTGCCTGTTGCTGAGAATAACTGCTTTTTCTTCTCTTAATCTTCTCTCAGTCGTTTGGGGTCACCATTTTAGTTTCCAGTTACATCTGGTTTTTTGTTTTTTTCAGAGAGCCAGTGTGAAGGAGCAGGGACTGGATTTTACCTCCAGTTATCCCTGGAGGAGCTGCTGCAGAAAGAAGCGAGCCTATGGTTTTGGGAGTTGTGCCACAGGAGGACAGCTGAGCAGGAATCCAGTGTGATAGCACCGCATTTTTGCTTTTGGCAATAAAAATTGGAGCAAGCCACAACTGAGACATGATGACATCTGGTTTATTCACTGCATGGTTATCTAAACCCTGCTAACAGCTCTCAGGAGGATGCCTCACCCCCACCCACTCCTCATCCTTGACACATTCCACAGTTCCTGCACGGTGAAGTCCTTATTGCTGCTGTGCCACTGGAGCTAATAGTGGGGAGCTGGTGGCCATAGAGGTCTTGCTGCAGTTTTTACTGCCTTCCAAGTGGGTAAGAGCTTGTGCTGGAGGGGGCTGCTTCTCCTCTGTGACAGATGCTGCCTTCCTCCCAGCTTGTACTTTTCTTTGTCTGTTTAAGCACGGCTCTTGCAAGCAGAGCTCCAGGTAGGTGCAGTCGGTATTCAATTTCCTCACTAAATGTTGCCATTCAATGTAAGTGAGAAAGTGTTTCTGCAGGGAGGGGCTGGGCAGGAGGCAGCAGGGTAGCTCCCAGCTGACAGGGAGCCGAGGGAGCACCCATCTCTGGAACACCCACTGGCACCCATGCTCCCTAGCCTGAGTTGTGTGGGTATGAAAAAGCCTTTCTGTTCTTTTGTCCCTGCACAACTCAAGCTATTAAGAGAGTGAGATCTGGCCCCCTCCCTCGGCTGCTCTGGTTGGACTGTGGCCTGCCTGTTCCCCCGTGCCTGAGGGAGCCACTCGGGTCAGGGCCTGTCCCCGCTGCACACTTTTGCACTTAAAGGGAGTTTTTAAGTGACTTTAAGAGTCTTGTAAATTCTCCATTTAAGTGCAGTCATGGATGGCAGGCAGGCCCTGGCTGACGGAGAGGGCTGTATCCTGTCAATCCCTAGATGAAATCAGTTCTCTGGGGACAAAAAAGCTCCCTGGGGTTTCTGTCCCCATGCAAGGTCCTTGGGCTCACTGCCCTGGGCCTGTGGTTGCTGGAGCTCAGTTTAGGAGCAGACGTTGGTCCCTGGAAGTGAAGCCTGTGACCAGTTTTGGGGTGTTTGGAGTTGGTGCAGACACAGGCTAAGGGCGATGTGACTGCTTGGCTGCTCTGATCAGGGAACAGGGGACCGCCACTCTTCCTTAGTGGGACTCCCCCTCTTTCTGGGTATGCTTATTACAACAAATGCAGTTGAGGGCAAAGCAGAGCTTTTTCTCCTGCCTTATCCAGTGTTTCAGGCTGAAACACTGCTTTGCTGCTGGGAAGACCTCAAAATGTCAAAATACAGCAATGTTGCAGACCCCAAAACCTAGATCTGCAATAGGTGCTGTGGCAGCTGCTGCTTTACTACCCTTTGCAGGGACAGGGACGTGGTGATGGCTGAGAACACTGGGCAGGCCAGACCAGAAGAGCTCTCTTGGACTCTCAAAGTGATTTCCAGAATTTTAAAGCAATTCTTTCCCCCAATTTTTGCTTGGTACTAAATTGCTTGGTGGGGTTTGAGCTTTTGTTTTTTAACTCAGCCTGAGATGGATTTCCAGGTGTGGAAAATTGTTGGCTGTTTGGCTTTGTTGCACCAAGAAAAGTCTAGGAAAAACAGGTGGAAGGAGTATCAGGACAGTCTAATAACAGGTAGTATTGCTAGCTAATCCCCAATAACTAATACAGGTTTCAGGAGATAAGTGTGGGTTCAGAAGAAACCATGAGATTTCAGGAGAAGCTACAAGATTAAGCCTCTTGATGAAATACTGCAACTCTCTGGTCCTTTAAATTTCTTTGGCAGGCTGGGAAACAAATGGATTTAGTACTTATTCCTATTCAAAAATGTCATTTTGAAGAATGATTTCAGTAATTGTTTTGCCTAACAGAGCAAATTATGAGATCCTCTCCAATGTGTATTTTTTAAGAGCAGCTAATGACGAGAGGATTTGAGCACTTTAATGGATTTGAATATCCTTTTGCCATTAAATTTAATTGGTCAGCCTGGTAGTTCTTCTTTAGCAGAAATTGAATAATTCACATTAGTCACTTGGGTAGGAAAATTATGGCTAAGGGAAAAATATAAAAAATAATTCACAATGCTGATATTGACTCCATGTTTACGGTTTTATTAGCAGGATTTGCTGCTCACTTTAAATTCACAAATAGACTATTTACAAAAGCCATTTACTCCAAAGGTAGGCGGTACCACATACTTTAAAACAGGAAGCATCTGTCATCACAATAGAAAAGACTTGATTTCAATACACAAAAGTCTATGATATCTTAGGTGTAGTTTAAATGAGTAGGTATTACTGCTACTGTCATCTGCTTTATCACGATTATCAGTTAAGAAACACCCATCCTGGAGTTGCACAAAATCAGAATAGTAAAAACAACACTGGGGGAGGCAATGCAGAATTCATCTTGAGTTGTTGCCTCACGTTTGACCAGACAATGAGCCACTCAACTCAACTAGTGACTGGCTTGCTGAAGCCTAGAGTCTGTCTCCATTGCTTGTAGAAGGACAGATCGTCTCAACATCTCTATGCTATTTTGGCCCTACTTGTACTTTATTTTGAAGGTGTACACAGACTTGATAAGTTATCTAGGCCTGGTTCAGCAGGGTGAATTTTTTCCCACGAACGTGCTATTCTTTTGTATGGGTCATACTGAAAAACAAGTTGAAACACATGAAACTCTGTCTGAATGGAAGAAAACACTTTTTTACTGCGAGGGCTGTTGAACACTGGCATGGGTGGTCCAGGGAGGCTGTGGAGTCTCCATGCCTGGAGTCAGTCAAAGCCCAACTGGACACAATCCTGGGCAACCTGTTCCAGCTGACCCTGCTTGAGCAGAGGGGTGGACTAGACAATCTGGAGATGTTGTTCCCCACCTCTATGATTTTGTGATTGATTCTGTGAAGAGCTCAGTGACTCAAGGCAGCAGAAGCTGCTGTAGGGTGCCTGGAGGTGAGAGAAGGGAAGAACCGGTCCCTTCAATATGTAGCTGTGCCATTTCCAAATACATAATAAAGAGTAACACTCTACATAAAACTACAGAGTGGAATGTTGATAAAATATTCTTAAACAAGGCGTTACAGGAAGAGGCTTGAGGTTTTCACTAGACTGTGAAGCAGTATTTAGCTTTGTAGAGAATGTGCCTTTCATACGAGCGTGCTGTACATTGGACAATAGAAAGCTGGTGGTCTGTAGACTTCAAGGAGCTTCATTGTGAGGGGTAAACTGAGAGGATAAAGTGTGACATGAAGCAAAATGGGCTTTTTTGCCGTCCTTCCTCTTGTGAGCAGGAGGAAAAGGACACCAAGTAGCTTAAAGGTACAAATGATAAGCTCAAAGGGGTTAAGAGATTTCTCTTAAGAAGAAACAAAGAGGCATCATTGCTAGGATCAGCAATCAACTCTTCCGTCATTGTAATATGCTTTAATGCATTCATAGACTTTTTTGTTCACCTTCAATTTTAAACAACTGAAATGAGTGTCCACGTCCCAAATTCACAGATGAGTGAACTGAAGCACAGCATCAGTCTGAGTTACAGGATTATACAGCAGTCCAGTGAAAAGAGTTTTCGTGGAAATGAATAGTCGGCTGCTTTTTGAGCGCTCTCACCATTGATGGGTATTCCCACAGACAAGGGAGAAGCTTCTGAGGAGGCATTATTTCCTCTTTACCCCCTCTCCAAAATCTGTGATATTAGAACTGCAGAAAATTTATTTCAGTTTTATGCAGTCTACCTCCTCTGTGACCGGCATTGCATTTGTTCTCAGGTCTAAATCTGTGCTAGATTTGCTTCCATTATATGTTGATCTCCATCTGAGCAACATGATCTTCTTGAAATACTTCATGGTGTTATTTTTTACAGTTACAAAACACATGGTGTTTATCATGCTGTTACTCATAGCAATGCATTCAACTATGTAAAAAGCAGTAAGATAATGCTTCTCTTTCACAAAGATGGTGGGGAAAAAGTCACGGACAATTGTGAAGCCATAGAAAGGTGCCCAGCAGAGAACATAGGCAGTCAGGATGCACATCAGTACCATAACAGTTTTTCTTCTGCATCGAAGCCTCTTTCTGATCTGTTCCGTCTGAAACCCTGGTACGGTTTTAAACCAAAGCTCCCGAGAGATCCTGGCATAACACAAGGTCATCGTAATCACAGGTGCAACAAATTCAATGCCAAAGATGAAGAGGAAGTATGATTTATAATACATCTGCTGGTCAACTGGCCAAATTTGACCACAGAAAATTTTCTCCTGGTTTTTCACTATAAATAACACCGTTTCAGTAGCAAAGTATGCAGATGGGATAGCTACAAGTATGGAGACAATCCAGACCAAGGCGATTAGGAAGGTTGCTGTTTGATAATTCATGCGTGGTTTCAGTGGGTGAACAATGGCCAGATACCTAGAACAGACAAATACATTCAAAATTAAGTCTGAAAACACTATTAGTCAGAACACACTTCAAAATACAAGCAGACAGAGTTAGGCAGAAGGAAATTGCTGTCATTCTTAAGGAGAGAGCCTGACAAATTTGTGTGTGAAGAGAGTTAAGAAAGTTTTCCAAAGCAGCAGCCTAGGGCTGAGTTCCTAAATCTAGGAGCGAGTGGCTGAAGGGTTTGTTAGGACAGTGGGTACTTGGCAGTCTGAAAATCTGAGCGTATGCTAGGGTGTCTGAGGATGGTTTTAAGACCTCAGTCTTAAACTCCCACCTGTTAACAAGATCAAACTGGAAAAGTTGTAATTTTGTATCACAAACCTTTTAACACAGATCACATGTCTGGGAGTTACAGAAAAACTGAAAGAGGAAAAAGAGAGGAAATATTCCTATTACTGACAAATACGTTTGCAGGACTTAGCACAATATGCAGATGATGTCGTATCCAGGATGTGCCATGATACAGCATCTGGAAGTTCTCTGGTGGACAGCACATGTTCAAGTGAGAATTTGAAACATGCAGTAATATACACCTAGTCAGGTGCAGGTAAAAAGACAAACATGTAGGAACATGAAAATATTATCCCTAGACAGAGAACTATTTAAATATGCTTTTTTTACCAAGAGGTCAAATATACGTAACTGTTTTTATTAATTTCTTGGTTATTCCATGGGGTGCAAACAGCTGAAGCTGATGCTAGTGAATGGTTACAGGTGAACATGTTTTCAAGCCACCAACAAAGGACTGTGTATCCATTTTCTGCCCATGAAAATTTTTGGGTTGTCTGCTGGAGGTGACTTGTTAATTAATCTTAAATATGCTGTGTTTAGTAATGTGCCAAACTATAAAACTTGAGTTAGGTATTTGCACTCCTTATGACTGTAAAGCTGCAAGGTGTACTGCAGCGTTTCACAAAGAAGTGTGGAGAAATGGAAATACATTACTTGCAAGATCCATCAATTGCCCTCGATTCAGTTAAAAAGGAGCTAGGACCAAATAGCATTCACTCCGGGGTTTTTTGTTTGGTTGGAGTTTGGGGGGGGTTGATTTTTTAAGAAGCTGTAGATGTAAGAAGAGCTTACGTTAGACTACACTGTCGCAGAAGGATTAGGATGTTTCTGCTAAAAGGAGATTTTTATCAGAGACGCTCCAGAGGTCCCAGTACAATTGTATTTGACACAAAGGATTGTTTCAAAAAGTGGAATTTCTCATTCATTCAGAGGCTTTTCTAGCTGTATATATTCTGTACATAGATAGCATCCACAGGATATATTCATTCTAAAATAAAATGGAAAGTCAGTGGCGCTTTTCATCAGCCAGATCTTGGAAGCAGATGAATTGTTCATCGCTCTTAATAGTGCAGGCTAGATGTCAAGGGACAGCAGAATTACTCAGCCTCATTGTGAAGCTGATAAATGAATACTTTTATATCGGGTCCTGTGGAAATAAGGTTGTGGGATAATGTATGTGTCTGCATTCATAAGTATGCATATCCGCTCAGCAGAACATTTGGCTGGATGGGGTAAATCTCTACAAGAGAATCAGGAGGGAGCTTTTGTAGTGGATTTCCTGATTGTCATAGCTTACCACACTTGGGCTGTTACTGCGGGGTGCTCCTGGGGCACATGAACCGAGTTCAGATGAAACTGCCCTGAAAGATGTGCTCCAAAAGTATGCAAGTGCCCATGGGTGTTCAGGCCAGGGGACCCAGCTAAAGCTAAACCCCTCAAAATATTTACAGCATGGGCATTGGACCCTTAGCACAAACTCTTACTCTTCAGATCCTCTCCTTTCACATTGCATTATTTTCTAGTATAGATGTGGCCTTAAATATGTGAAATTCTTATGTTTCGTGTGAATAGACGTCAGTGAAGATGAAAGAGAGCCCTACCTGAGGGAAATCCTGTGGGACAGGCTTACCCTCTCTACATAGGTGAGCCCTTTTAAATGATCTAAACATGGGAAGACTTTTGTTAGGAGCCTGTTCTTTTTAGAGACCGAAGTCAACCACCCACATGACATAACCAACATGGAATGGTCGATCGTTAAATGAACGAGGTTTCTCTCTGTTTACCAAGTCAAAAGCTCACAAAAAAAAAAGGCAGTGAAACCAAAACAGTGTGTTCTTACAACAGACTTCAGTGATTAATCATTTCCAGGATTGTTTTTAAAGATGCATGGGGAGATATGCTACAAATCTTCTGATTTTTTAGCAGGCATGAGGGCTGAATGACCCATGTTACTTCATCAACCTGGGATGTATTAGCAGAGCTTTCCAAGAAAATTTTTTAGAAGTTGGAAAAGATGAGTAATAGAAAATGGTAATGCATACATGATAGTGTTTAGAAGTTTAACCCTGAGTCCTCAGCTGCTGTTCAAAGCTTGTTTTGTTAGGCACTTGTTAAGGATTTGCTTCATAGGAGCTGATTGTCCTTTCCCCCACACCAGGCAGAACATATCTGAACTTCCCCAGAGTCTTTCCACAGACTTCTGTTGACGTCGGTAACAGATGAATCAGCCACGCATAAGCTGCATCTATACAACCATCAGCGGGGTTAACTGCTCCCGAGTTGTCTTTTGGATCAGGTACCAAAAACTATGCAATGTTAGACTACAACATAAAATGGCACACGAGAGAAATTGGAAAAAAAAAAGGGAAGGCGGGGGTGGGAATCATACAGTGTGTATATGCAGAGGGTATACACAGACATATATTGTGTTTATACACAAAAGATGACTTCTTGTGATGGCCTTTCTGTAAAGAGTTTATTCTGTGGGTCTCTGGCTTTCTGTGAGTCAGTCGTGTCAGACTTTTGTCAGCACGAAGCTGATCCTCAGCGCCTGGGTCTGTCAGAGTCTGCGGTGCATGAGGCTAAGAGAACAGGAGTTGTAAGAAAGAATACAATTAAATTGTATTGTTAAAATTCCTGGAGTGAGAGGCAGGCATAGAAATATCTCAGGACTGCAGTATAAAGCAGGTAGTATAGCAGGTAGATATCATTATGTTCTGCTTACCCTGTTAGGAAGGCTGTAGGAAAATCTCTGCTAAACTGGGTTGGTGTAGCATTTTATCGTTTTCTGGACAGTGCCATAAATATGGGTGCCATAAATGACCTGTGGGTTTTGACTGGCTTGCCACTGTGCCATCCTCAGAGAGGTGTGTAAAGAGAGAGGAGAGTATTTTAATGGAGAGGAGAGTGCTGGCCACACTCACCGAGCATCCACTTCTGGGTTGGAGCACCCAGCTAAGACCTCCATACTATCAAATGGTTAATTTAATGATTGTTGGGTTTTCTCAGTACGGCACAACAGAGAATAAGAACTCTATTTTGCAGGCTAGACAGAAGTCTTATCTTTTACTGTCTTTCACACCAAAACAAAAACTGGGAAAAATACCTTAGAGGGAGAAAGAAACATCCTGTAAGACAGTAACCCTGTTGGAAAGTCACCTGTCAAATTCTGTATCACCAGTCAACTATTTCTCTTGCTGTAGAGTATTTACTTCACTGTTTATAGAAGAGGTTAGACTCAGAAAAGCTGTGTAGGCCAGTAGAGAAGGTTCCTTAGCTGATGAACACCCTTGTCTCTGGGTGTTTCTGATTTGTCTCTCTTTCTCCGCTTTCCCTTATTTTATAAATCCTCTCCTGCACTTGAATCAAGCATATTTTTAGGAGAAAAAAAAATTCATTTTAATAAATGAACATTCTTTTCACCTGAAAAGTTAAATCAAGAAATTTCCACTGACTTTTCTCTGGGGTAATTCTATGACCTCATGTGATTAAATTTTTAGGAAACAAGATGCCCAGGTCTGCATAGTACCTACCTGGACATCAGCAAATCCTGCAGAACAGCTGAGCATGTTAAAAACCTAGAAATCTGGACAGCCAACCTCAGAAGCTCTGGCCACCTCCTTGTGCAGTCATAGCACCCCACTTACCTGTCAACAGCTATAGCCAGGAGAGCATTGGTAGACACATAGAGGGAGACGGTCCGTAGGTAGTTGACTGAGGCACAGAGGACGTGGCCGTGCTCCCAGGACAGCTGCCGCACCACGTAGTAGTCCATCTCGAAGGGGCAGCACACAATGGCCACAATGAAGTCTGAGATGGCCAAGTTGGCAATCAGCAGGTTGGTGAGGTTTCGCAGCTTCTTGTAGCGGGCAAGAGCAGCAATGAAGATGAAGTTGCCAATGCCACAGACCAGCATGATGCCAACCAGAGCCACGCCGATCACAATCTTGGCTGCAAAGAAGGTGCGGGTTTTGGTCATGTCGTCTTCACTGTCCAGTGGCAGGTCGTAATCGCTGTAACTGAAATTGAAAGGGAAGGAGAAGTTTCGCAAGGAGGTTAAATCCCCATTGTGGAGGCTGTAGATTGCAGCAAAGTTAAGGTTGATGGTAGCATTGGGGTTATGTTCAGCTTGCTCCATGGCCATGTCTGTCTTCTTTTGACACATGTGGCTTGGCTGGCCCTTGGTTTTGTGTTAGAGTTACCCAGGGTGGCAGGGCACGACAGTGGCAGGCGAGAGACCTCATCCAGAGTTCCCTTCTGAGCAGTGAGTCACTTTGTCCCCATGAGATGACAGAGCAACAGCCTCATTTATCTCCTTCTGTGGGAACAAAAAGAGGAAAACATTTCCTGAGAGGAAATTACAGCAAAAATGAGGGAAAGCAATAGCCACCTTATTGCCCCACAGCAACATTGCTAGCTGTGCACAGTGGGAAGAAATACCCTGTGAAAGGATGCTTCTGTTATAACATCCCTTGAGTTGCATAATACGCTGGTTGTGACACCCAGAAGTTTTATTTACCAACGATGAAATTTTGTTTTCAGCACACAGTGAAATGACAATATAGGAGTACAAAATCCAGCTTAAACCTCCGCCAGCCTTCAAGCCCATGGTGCTGTCATACCTGTGTAAGGTAAAAAAACCTAAAATGAGATGACACCTCAATTTGCTGAAAAGTGTCTGATGTGCCTTTTGGACAAAGTTTCTGCTCTATGCTAGATGTCTCAGAGCGATGTGGTAGGTGAGAATGAAAGAACTGATGTCCTGGCTTATAAATACATTTCTTAATTAAGTAAGAGTTGCCAAGACCCAAGAAAACAGTGAAGCCAGCAGTTTCCTTTTTTTTTGGCAGCCATTAATTTGAGTAGGGGGACTGAATTTTCAGCCAACATAATCCATTATTGCTTCTCTCAAACTAGTGGAGCACTGCCAATTTGCATAGGCAAGATTTTGTCCCATGAACCAGCTTGTAGGGCTTTGCTGTGAAGGCAAATCTGCCGTTCACAGGGAGGGTGCTTTTACAAACAGGCTCTTGAGGTGAAAGGGAAAAATCTTCCTTAAGCAAGACAAAGTGCCTTGAATTTTTGAAGACGGGGAGGAGCAGGCTCCCCTCTTTGTACTGCCGGTTGTCCCAAATATTAAAAATTGATTTATTTTCCACACTGAGGAAAAAAATCTAATCTACTCCCTCATTTTGCCTCTACTCTATATCAAAAGGCTGAGAGGTCTGTCTTCTTGCATCTTCCCATGCCACATCTGGGAATCCTCACACCAGACTAGACTCCCAGCTGTCAGGACAGTCCCACCCCATCCCAGAAGAGAATCAGGGGGCATTACCACTTTTTCTGCATTGAGGCAGTAGGTCTTCAGGGTGTCGAATGCTATTGAACAATGTCCATCATGGCTACAAAGGACAATCTGCATAGCGGAGCTGTTGCCCCCTTCTTTCCCTGGAACTGCCCTCAGCCCCTGATGTACCAACACTTAATAAATTTCTGAGAGAAACTCTCTTGTACAACTTCTCTCTCTACTTTGCTTTTCAATCTGAGAGTTGCACAACAACAGAATAACAGAAAGCCAAAGCCTGAAACTAAATAACAGTTCAAACAATTGACTGCTTTACAAGACAACCCCACAGCTGCCTGGAAATGTGAACATTCATTTAAGAGAAGTACTAAATAAATACTTGGATGCAAAATCTGTATGTTGGTCAGAGCAAGGTGTGGTATCTGTTCAGACAGGTTTCCCTGCAAAATACCGAGAGCGCACTTTAAAATAAATAAAGACAACCCAACCATCCACAAACTGACATAACACTGTCAGCTAACTGTACCTGCAGTTGCTCTTGTCTTCTTGGAGGTCTCAGGCACCCTGGGGATAGCCTCCAGGTTTCTCCCCTGCAAATGTGCTGCTGTCACTGGAGCAGAGAAAGGATCACTGAAAGCAGCCAGAGGACTTTGCTGAATGATCATTTCTCTCCCAAGCAGGTTTGCCCTGCAGCTCAGGGGAGGATGGCTCCGCTGCCTCTCTGCATGCATCTAAAGCCTTTTCTCAGTGGGAGGCACCTTGAAGCTGTCCATGCATTTCAGATTTTAAAGAGGCAGTGCAATATGGAGACAATAGAGCACAGCTTCCCCCCCCCCCCGTGCTTTAAACCCCCTGAATGCATTGAATCAGCGGAGCGGCTTTGTTACCAAGTCTGAGCATAGAAGGTGTAAAACCCTGGTCTTCACTTGCTCTTTGAGTTTTGTCTGCGTTGGGCAGCAGCTGCCTACACCTGATGTGGCACAGAAGGAAAATGCAAACCTCCCGGTGGAGAGGAGGGGGGGGACCTTTCTCCGTGGATCTCTCCCCGGCTATTGTCTTTAGGACTGCCACTGTGGCAGCTCCTGCAGAAGGAGGGTCAAACATTGCATAGCCGTAAATCAGAGGACCCCTGACAGCTTTCCTTGCCCTCTCAGGGAATTACTCAGAGCGGAAAAGTGGCAGTGAATCCTTAAGGACTTCGTGTCCTTTGCTAATGCTGCCTCCTCATTGCTCTGAAGCACTCGCACCCCAGGGAGCAGTTCTCTTGCTTCCCAATTCTCCAGAAGGAAAGGAAATGCACAGCAGATCCCCTGTCCTCTTCTGCACCTCCAGTCTTATTCACATTAGCTGACATTTTCCAAGATGTGTAGTTGGGACACATTACGTAGTCCCCAGCGGATGAGACTGTAGGAGGCTGTAGAAGGTAATGAAGACCATAGAAGATTTGCAGAAAACCTAAAATATGTGGCCTACAATGCACACTCACAAGACCTGGCTTTCATGAGCCGGTGGGCACTTATCTCTCGAAGGAGATAAGGAAAGAAATCAGTTAATGTGCAGTATGTCTGGGGTAAAAGGGCTGCTAATGTGACATTTCCTCCAGAAAACTTGTGGAAGGCCAGAGAGTCCTCACTGTCTGGAGCCAGGAGACAGCATTAAGAATTTCACAGCAAATACTTTCTTGGCTTTATTTTTAACAGTCAGTGTAGTAGGTGAAAAGTCATTAAAGGATTTTTAATATGCAACCAAATGAACAATGAGGAAATCAGATACAATCCACTTGTTGAATTCTGTCACAGAAAATGTAAATACAGTAAGTGTAGGGAGAGGCAAAGTGAACTTGCAGTGTATATCAGAATCACATCTAAAAGATCCCTAAAATGGGTCACATAAACCTTAAATGTCCCTTAAGAAAAGCTAGTACTCTAAAGGGAGCTCTTGCAAGCTTTAGATTAGGAACATGCATGATCTCTTTAAGACTTTGTTTGGCTGTCTCACATTAAGTTATCTAGTGAGTTAATCAAGCAACATGATATCCAAATATTTGTATTCCTTTAGGCTAAAACGTCAGCTGCTGCAGAACAGTCTGTCCCCATTGACTCAGGGCAAGTTGGCATCGGAGCCCTGGTAACTACAGCCCCTCCAGATCTGCACTTCATGCTTGGTACGTAGCTTCTGTCTAGCAGTTGTTCATCCACCATGCTCCAGGTAATTGTGCTATATGTGTCAAGCTGTTCCTCAGAAAGTACTAGTAATATTGTGAAATGATGTGATTTGCATGTGCTGTGCAAGGCAGTGCTTTGTAGTAGTTGAATAGAAGTTGTTGAATAGAGAGTGAAACCACTGGTCCTGAGAGCTGCCCTTACAGCTAAGTGGGCAGAGTGAAAGCGAAAAGCTGGGTCTAGAGCCTCAATAACTGGCCTGGTAACCTGCCCTGCTCCAACAAGGGCTGGGGTGATAGTGGAACGACTCTAAAGACGCAGGAGGATTTCCCAGCTGCAGACACCGTGCAAGAAGTCCCAAAGGCTGCCTTCAAAAACCATAGTCTCTTGTGACTTCTGGTGTAAATGTGCTGAAAGAGCAGCTCCCTGGGGTCGCCAGGCTGAGGTATGGCCTGGGCAGCTGTCTGTGCACAGCTGGGATTTTCGTTGTCCCAGCGTTGCCCAGCGCAGGGGCTTTGCAGCCTACAGGTTTCCTCTTCCTGGGAACGGGGCACTGGGAGGCTTGCAGAGACTGAGTGATCCTTCCCGACAGCCCATGTATGACAGCCATTTTATCACATGATTAGACTCTATTACATTGTATTTCAAAGTCACCATTATTTGTAGAGAGCACATGATTCTGGTGTTGGATTTCTGCATAGGACAAGGTTTCTCCTTGATAGTGTTCATTGGTGATTCCACAATGGTGCCACAACATTTTACACAGTGTCACAGTGCATTTCCTGAGACCAGTGTTACCAGTTTGACGAATTCAGGCTGAGAAAGAAAAGTTGTTTCTGAAACCTATCATGTAAACAATTGATGTTCCTGGTTGGTTGTTTTTTTCATTAGTATGCTCACAGTTTGAACAGGGAAGTTATTTGGAGGCTAAATGATGCAAAAAAGATTGCAATGTAAAGTACTTGTTTAGAGACTTTCAAACAATGAATTTCTAAAATTAGCATTTAGCCTGGGAACAGACTTTAGGACTCTGGCCTTTCATTTCAAAACAGCAAACTCACCAGCTACTGTCTAATTTTTCCTAATTGCTAAATAAATTTGACTTTGAGTGAGGTAATTAATCCTAGAGGACTTACATAAGCTTTGCATAAAGTATAGCTGGAGTTTTACAAAGGTTGCTAATACAAATCAGTTGGTGAAATGTGACAAAAGCATCAGACATCCTGTGATTTTCTGGAAAAACAAACAAAAGGTAGCAGCACACATGGGTTACAACCATGTGTATTTCTGCTCACTATTCCAACCAGACATTTAGCTCAGGGGCCTTACTAAATCTAAGAAAGGGATTATCAATACACTGTGAAAGCCTTATTGCAGGTATTTTCTATGTTGCTGGTTATTTCAGCACACACCTGAAATGAATTCTAACCCAACAGAATAATGCCTAATGGTAGTTTCATTTGAAGCTACTCAGAGCATGAAACTACAATCTTGGTGTCAGGATGAGTCATGAAAAGCTGCTATCACACCTTATTTCTGACTTTAAAAAAGGTTTTGTAGTTCTTCCGATGTCGTGTCAAAACTGCAGGGCCAGATCAGCCGCCTTTTCATAATATTTTTGAAGTCTGAGAGTAGCACTGTAGAAGTGACTGCTCTGACAGGAGATGAAAGGTATGTCCGTGCTCCCCAAACTAGGTAGAGATGAAGCAAATCCATCCCCGAAGGTGCACATCCATGTTTTGGGATGATGGCTGTGCCCCCCCCGGGCACCCCAGGGCTGACTGCTGTGTGCGTGGCTGGGAGTGGGGTGGAGCATGCATGCTGCTGCCTGTCTGTGGCTCTGTGGGAACACAGACAGTTGGGGTTAGGGTCAAAAGGAGACATGCTGGTTTGTCTGAGAGGGACAGCTCAGGGGCACGGATGTCAGAGCCAAGGGCAGAGCATCTCCCTTCCTGGTGCAATGTATAGAGTTAAATACCACGGGGCAGGAGTGACAAAACCCCCACACTGAGAAAGGAATTTCTTTGCTCTTTGGTGCTGCCAGGGAGGCAAACCTGCCCTTCTCTCTGCTGGTGGTCACAGTGATCCTGACAGGAAGACCATTGCCCATGGAGCAGCTAGTGATCCACAAACCAGTTAACCTGTGTAAGCGTAGACTGTGCTGTGCTGCCCTGTGCCCCATGTATAACTTGGCTTTCGTGACTGTGTTGTGCTATGCATATCCCCTGCTGCAAGATAATCTTAGTTGGCTCATTGTAACGAAGGAGCCTACAGGCAGCTTCCCCTCAGTACTAGCAATTATACCACCTGTGTGTCCTTGTCTTTAACTAAAAGTGCAGTGACAAGTTCTCATGTAAACATCCTTTTTGTTTAATAGTAGGAATGATGAACGGAATTGTTTTCTTTTCAGAAAATCCTGTTCAAGCTCAAAAGACCAAAGTGGGGTAACCTTTCTACGGATGGCATCAGCATGGTGTGCTGCGCCATGGTTGGAGACCTGTTCAGTACTGCACAGCTCAGGGGTCCCACCGTCTGAAGGGAGGTAAGATTATCTATACTATCCACTTTGTAGTGTTAGCTCTAATGAATGGCATTTTAGGTGATAATTCACAAAGTTTGAGTGCCTTGCTTGCTGGGATCACAACAAATTAGCACCTCCTGGTTCAAAACAGTGGTGGTCTGCTTTTCACAGAATATTTAGAAATGATGTGGACAAATTAGAGGCAACAGGAGAATGTGGCATGGTTACAACTGTGTGGGAAGGAGCAGCCTTCCACTCCAGAATTACAAGTCCTTGCGGACTAAAATGTAAGCTAAGTCCCAACCTTTTCTAAGGCTGCTATTGCTTATATTTGGTAGAGACCAAAATTTGCAGGGAATGGTATTGCCCTTTTGAAATGAAACCCCGTTAATTGTAAGCATCTTAAAAGACCCACTGTACAGGGCCTATGACACAGTCACAACGCCACAAAACTAGCTCAGGAAGAATGGGCTGTTCAGCCAAAATTGGCATCTCTCAGCTTCATGTATTAATCAGCTAGAATGCAATCTCCAGAAGTTTTTTAGGAAGAAATTTACGTGTTCAGAGGTCATTTGAGCCTGTTGTCTACTGATACCAAAGTAAATTGCTAAGAGCTCACTGAAAAATGTCATCCTGTGGCATATAATGTACAAAGGCCAGCATAGTGGATCTAATGCTGTTTGTGAGTCAGAGCCCAATTTAGCTGCTGTGAGATACCCGTTGGAGGAGTTTCCGTCTGTGTGACTGCAGAGGGAGGCAGGGGAGATAAGCCTTTCCAGACTGGTACATTAGCTGCTGGGCTGAGGACTGTAGCAGGATGGCCTGCTGGTGGACAGCCTGCTCTTTCCCACAGTATTCTTCTGAGCAAACTTTTATTTAAATGAGCTTGAAATTTTAAGCACAAAGTTTTCCCAGAAGAAATATTTAATATAAGCCCAGCTGGCCTTTTCAAATGAAATTGTTTATTAACTGATTTGTTGTCATTAGCCACCAGGAAGCACACCTGTAAAGACTCTTTTAACTATATAAAAAATTCACGGTTTCCCAGTACCCTAATTTATGTAATTTTGCTGCAGGGAGTTCATTTTGAAAAGAAAAGGATGACGGATTGTATATTTGAGTACCATTGAGAAGGTTTTTTAAGGCTCATTTCCCTTTCAGACTTACTAACCCTCTCTCAAATCATTGTCAGATTCTTTTCTATCCAGGACCTGAAACATTATCTTACCACTGGAGGTTTCTACCTTACTATTTTCTACCTTTTGCTGCTTTTAGAGCTAGCTGCATATTCCAGGTCTGTAGCTCCCTGTTGAACCTGACACAGCCTTTAGCCGAAGATAAATACAATGAAAGATGATGAAAAGTTGCCCCCTCCCTACTACACAGGGACATGAAGCAGTGTTCTTTCTGCCAGGGCAAATGGATTTTCCTGAGCTTTCTGCATTGGTTTCCTGGGAAGAGGAACATTTTTTGCTTGTGTTTTTATTCTGTTTGGCCGATTGAGTTAAGAGGTCATTTGCTAAAGCCCACAGAAAACTAGACCATGTATTTATTTATTTCAACCCAGTTAGTGAGAAAGGCACAGACATGGTGGTGTGAAACATTGCATGAAGGAGACCTTTGGGAGGCAAGGAGCCCACTTCTGTCCCCTGCTAAGGAAGAACAATTTCAAAGTTTTGAAAGTCAAAGGACCAGTGCTTCCCAGAATACTTCAACTGCCTGTCTTCAGGGTATGCATTTTTTTACAGTGAGACTTGGCATTCTCCAGACCAATCTAGCGTAGATTTGACTAAAGAGGTTAAGTCATGAAGTCTAACATCAGTCAGATGGAGGTGTGCCAGTCTCCCTCTATGAATGGAGCTCGTCCTCAGCTGCATTTGTACCAGTCATAGGAGAGTCTGTAGATAGGGCTGACAAGCCAGTGAGAGGTATACAAGAAAATATTGAGAACCCTCAGCTATACCAGTAACAGGTCCTAAAGCCAGTGCCACTTCTTATACATTGGGGCTATTCAGAACAAAACCGCCCTAAGATATTTTGATCATTTTAAGGGTTGTTGCAGCAGTGCTTTAGAGTTCCTTCCTCTACTTGTATTGCTCTGCATTACTCCAGCACTGTTTTCTTCCTGAAACATTACTAATGTGAAGAGGAATATCAGACTGCTGCTGAGCTCTGGTACACAGGTCCTCTTGCCTGAGGCAGCCCTTCTGCTGTTTTTTTAAAGAAAATCTCCTGATGCTGGCGGGGTGGTCTAAGGCTTGAGCCTTGATGCTGACAGGCAAGAGTCTTCAGCAAATTCTGCAATTAAAATGGCAGGCAACACAAATTGCTGGTCATTAAAACCAATGCTTTTCTGCTTCATAAAGGTGAACTATTGAAAAAGATCTAATCCAGAAAAGATTAAAAATTAATCAAAGTAATTGCATTGCCTGGGATTGCTCAGAGATGATAAACCTCTCCAGAAGTCACACAGGCAGACAAACAAGCTACTGCTGAGCTGGGTGGGGGTAGAGGGAGGTGGAAAGGGACTGTTCTAAGTGCTCTGTGGATGCTCTGGCACCATGATAAGTCTGCTGTAGTTAACTTTATATTATGAAATGATATATTTGAAACCGCATTGAAGCCCTCACTGTCTGTCAATGGCTGCTTAGCTCCTCTGCCAAAGGAAGTGACAAGATCTGTCTTTAAAAAATTGATGTGATTTAAAATTTAAAGAAAAATTGTTTCGACTCTTGTCCAGCAAATATCACACAATGGATTTCAAGAATGACTCATCTTCATGAGATTATGTGACCTAACACATAAAAGGAAAAAAAACTCCAAACCCTTGAATTTCCTGTAAGTTTCTGGAAGTTGTCAATACTGGACCAAACATTTCTATTTATCTCCTGAAAGGTCAAATTTTACTTTTAATGTGATGATACCTCTTAGTTCCTGACAGATCATTTCCGTGAATCGGATGGAATCGGGGTTAATAGAGCCTATGGGACTGTGTACAAATGGCTGAAAAATTCTACCCCTCCAGCATACATCAAGTATGAATTTCCCACAGTACCAAATTCAGTATTCAGGTATGCATAACTTCTAAAGGTTATCTTTTTTTTTTTCCTCATTCATTTGGTGGGTATAAATGACGAATGATAGGACAAACCTTGTATTTCTCATTCCTCTGTTTATTAGGGTAAACTACTAGGCTAAGATTTCTTAGAGCAGGTGGTGATGTTGATCACTTTGAGCTTCAAGGCAGGCAAAGAGACATACTCTGTAGGGTACCCCCACTGCTCTAAGCACNGAAGTAGTCACATCTTTACATTGAGCTTCTAAAAAAGAGACCATGAAAAATCCCCATTCTTAAAAATGTTGGTTCCATAAACTCAGTATCTGGGCTCTGTAGGCACTAATAGCTCTTAATGACCCTGACTAGCCTCACCTGGAGCCTCCACCCCTGCCCCTGCCCAGGGGCCCAGGAGCCCAATTTCAGGTCAGCTCTGGGCTACGCCCACTGTGGCTGTACCTGTCTGCTACTTTGCCTCTGGCCCTGTCTCCTGGATGCACCTTAGATTTATGTTGATTGTAGTCTTGCTTCAGGATCTCTCTCTTCCTGCTCTGGATGGACCTTGAGTTTTTTGTCTGGAAAATCACCCTTGCTGAAACATTTGCTTTTAGAAGTGTGGTTTGGAAACATGGATTTTATTTGGATTCTGTGATCTTCAGGCTCAAGAAGGATTCAGGTACTTCTTAGTTTCAAAGCCGTTTCTTATCCCCTATGGTCTGATATATACAATGTATAAGCAAATGTGAAGTCACGTATATGTGCTGGGTTTAGGAACGGTATTAGAATAGGGAGGTAACAAAACACTCTTATGGAAGAATTGTGATGCTTGGAAAATAATTGTTATTTTTGAGATAGATATGAGAAAAAAATTACTAAATCTTAAAGGAAGCTCAGTAAAGCACGCTTACTTGATGTTATTGTAATCTGGCATGTAATTTTCCTGTGAGGCAAAAATTCCTCCCAAATCAATGCAAAAGTCTGCCCAGCAAAGAGGGAAAGTTTATAAAAATATGCCACTATATGTCTTGATGTATAAATCAAATAGCTGGCCAAGGGCAGGGAACAGGCTCAGATGCCCATGCTGTTAGTTTTGACGTTAGTATTAGAATTTAAAGGTCACAGAAATTGGTAGAGGCTCCATCATAATTGTATTTACCATAATCTTTGGGTTCTCATGTAAAGCTTGGGACTGGAATTTAAGGAAGAAGTTTTATTCTTGACTTGGTTACTGGCTTAGTGGGTGGCTGTGGTTAACTTGCACACTTCCTTGCTTTCCCACCTATGAGGACGAAAGGGTAATACCACTGTCCTCTGAAAAATGTTTCAATACCTGAAGATGACAAGCACCATATACGGCAGTCATATTATCGTTTAGATACAGAGGAATTATTGATTATAGCTTCACAGTTAACAGGTCCAAACACCTGAAAAATCTTTAGAATTCATCTAACTGCACACTTCCTTCCTACCGATGCTGCAGGAGTCGGTTGGTTTGTGCGCACTCCTGTTTCACAGGTCTGGTGAAAGTAGTTCTCCAGGTGTCTAAAGGTGCATTGGGGTCCCCAGATTCTCTGATAATATATACTCATATACTTTATGTGTGTGTATATATACATATAATTCCTGTGAATAAGAGGAGACAAGGTCTAGCACGGTTGGGTTCTATTTCTAGTACATTACTGCTTTACTCCTATTAAGTCTGTTGTATGTAATACATTTACATTTCCCTTTGAGGAAGGAGCACTTGTTCTTCATTGTTTGCAAGTTCAGGGCTTAGAGTGTAACTGAACCTGACCCATATGCATTTGGGACGTAGTAGTAGCAACAATAATGTGCAACCTTACAGAATTGTATTACAGTGAGGGATTTGTCTGTGGCTGGTGGAGGAAAATAAGGAAGATCTTATCAACTCTTGGTCTCGTGTGAGTGTAACTGATAAGTGATTGACCTATGTTATCCACAGGAAAGAACAGTTGGCCTAAAAAGCAGTGACTTACGTGAAATGGGGTCAGATTTGGCAATGTGTAGAAGTGGGTAGCATTCAAATACAGGTTTTGGATTGCTGGAATATCACAAGGGGAGGTATTGTTTGGATGATATGCTGAATCAAACCAGCGTTGACCAACATATGAATCTGTCTGTAAACTGCTAGCTCAGCAAATGTCAGATCATATGGATTGTACTAAGAGCTAGCATTTGAATTGATTTAACGTTTATTTTCTAATAGTTTGGTACCCCAGCAGGCAGAAAAGTCTCAGCACTTGTTTTTTCTAAAATTATTTTGCCTGGGATAATAACACACACTATTCTGTCCTTGAGATTGAATTTGGTTCCCACAATATGCAGAAGCAACTGCTTTTTCTTTTGAAAGACTGTGGAAGGAAATTTGCAGAAGCTGTTTTCTTTAAGTTCTTCATGGTCCTTCAAAGCTTCAAATTACGTTTTTCTATTGAAATAGCCCTTTAAAGAGATTTCTTTATGGATGTGATGACTGGCCTCTGGAATCAGTGTAGATGCATTATGAAGCAATGACAAGATACTTGGAGATGTAACATTGTTCAACCTCTGGTAGTATGGTGAGTGGCATAAATGCTCTGATGTAAATGCCAAGGATTTGACAACATACTTCTTGAACAAAGCTATTGAAGAAAACAAGAAGTATGTGAATTAAAAGGCAGGCATGAAGATGTGACAGAAGGACATACTGATCTAGCAGAATATTGTTCAACTGTGTTGTCCATACATAACAGAAGACAATGTTCCCCTGTGCCACGCTCCCCCCGCCCAATTACTCTTTGGGAAAATAGTATTCACCTAGGGTTTTTTTAAATATTATAGGAATGAAATTACTTGATTGTCTGCAAAAGAGCTGTAGGAATTTGGCTGACAGAACAGGAGAACTAATATCAGCCTCAGGAGAAAACTGAGCAAATAGGAACTAGTGACTTGGGACAGATTCTGTTCTGAATTTTACACTTAATGTTATTTTGCTCACCATGAGAAACTGCCTTTCCGACGTGTCTTGCTGTGCTTTTACATTTCAGACCTTAATTCCTTGTTGGGCTGTCTTTTCCATTGGAGAAAGAGTACAGGAAACTATTTATGCTTGGCGGTAGGAAAAAAGCAAGCTGTGCACCCTAATGCATCTTATGTTCACTGAGCCCCATTTTTACCTTGAAGAACTTAATCTAAAAACATTTTCAGACTGTCATTTTTAAAAAAAAAAAAAAAAAAAAAGGCAGAATGAGAACTACTGTGAGTTTGTGACTTCAGGACTGCAAAACAAGGAAAGTTATAGGTGATTGTAAAAGGCAAGCTTCGTTAGAGCCAAGCAAACAAAAAGACTGAACACATGGAAGAAAGTCAGTCATCTGCTTTTGTTGGGATTCAGATGATCCTTCTCATTGCTGAAGTATTTTAATAGATATTATGTTTTCACAATAGTCACTAGATGTAGCTAAAAACCCAATAGTTAATTAAGCCAAAAGCAATGTTCCATGAGAGTGCTTTGGCTTTTGGCTGTAAATAGTTTCATATGTTTGGTGCAGGGGCTTGCAAGTGTACCATTCTGCACGTCGCTGTCAAAGTGATCTTGTGGTTGGTGCTTTTCCAGTTGAGACTGCCTTTGCACCTTTCTGTAGATCGTACCACACACAGGCTTTGGTAGTCATTGCTCTGGGCTCAACTAATAGCTGATTTGCCACTGATGCCGAATAATCATGTGCATGCTTCAGGAGTAGCAAACATCCCTATCTGTGGAGGTCAAAGCTCAGTTGCTATCTTCAGGCAGCGTCAGGAGGGCTTTGGAGAGCTCCTGGCAATAAAAGCTGAGCGTTATGGCAACTTCAGAACTCTGCTTTACAAATATGAAAGTGGAGGAATAGTATAAAGGATTAGAAAAGAGGGTTTCCTGGGGAATGGATTTGCCTTTAAATGAGATGGTTGGTCACATAGATGATGCTTGAACAAGTGTTGTGATGAAGCAGTTTTTAATCAATAATGTTGGATGGTACAGAGTGGTTATTACTGGGGATTAGGGGTCTCTCCAAGCAGAATTGATCCAGTATAATTAATGACAAATGCCACTCAGTGTAGACAGTGTGAAAACAGTATATTTTTTCTTTCTTGCCAGAGCAAGTAAAATAGTGCCCACATGAACCAGGCCCCTGGTTTGTGACATTTGCTCAGCTTCAGAAATAGTAGTTTTGTACACTTTAGCATGACACAGGTATCCCTTTACACCTTGAATCACTGAAGCTTCCCTGATAACACAGATTTGCATCAAGTAAAGATCTAGGTGCTCTAAAATGATTCCTCACAATTGCCTCATCTCCCTGCCTATTAATTTGAGATCTGCACTTCTCAAAAACAGGTCACCAGCACAGGACAGGTTAAGAAGCTTGGAAGAATGTCACAGTCCTGATCTCAGAAGGGCTAAGCCTAATTCAGCCTTCACATCTGTTTATGATGCCGAATAAATAGCTCTGTACCTTGAAAAATCATAGCAGGTCATAAAGAAGCCATTTTAAAAAGCTGATTTAAAGGAGAAATCAGAACATCTAGAAAGTGACTTTTTAAAAAGCTTTTTAATGAACAAAAGAAGCAAAAATCAAGGAGCAGGTAGAAAATTGTTCAAGCATCACTAATCTCAAAGGGTGACTTGTCAGCAAATGAACTGCATGGGAGTTAAATGTGGTCAATGGAAGCATCAGTGTAGCATGGAAATGGGGACAGGCTACAGTTCAGGCTGAAGACTCAGAACCCCACTGAGGCAGATGACCTGCAACAGAAACTTTCTTCAATTAAAACTTCTGGTGTGCTACAAAGGTGACCTTGAATATTGCATCAGAAAAGACATTTTGCTCCTAAGGTGCCGATAGCTCTATTATAGGGATAGTGTCTGATGAAGCCAAATGTAATAGAAATCATGCTTATGGCTGGATGGCCCAGTGCCAAGCTGCTGGTTGTAGCTTTTAGTAATGTGTTTTTTTCCCCAAGCTCCAAAATGTGAAACGAATGGTTTAGGGTACCGAACAGCGTTTGCCTTTTCTCCATGAGTTATTCCAAGACTTAGAAATATCTAGAGACCAAGAGCATTAGAGTATATGGACCTGCCATTCCACTTGCAGTGCCTTCTCCAGTGGGTTTGTAGGGGTGTGTTAAAATAGTCAGATCCCCAGTGCCCTGTCATCTGCAGTGCATTTACTCCTGTTCCCAATGATGGTGAAACACTACCCTGGTGGAGCAGCAGTGTTCTGTCCTCAGCTGCTGCTGCTTTTCCTTGAGCATAATTAAACAGAGTGTAGACATAGGGAGAATCAGCCTCTAGAGCCATATTTGCAGCTCCGAATTAATTTGCAAGATAAGTCAGGAAATTTATAGAATCGTTCCAACGCTTCGAGGAAAGATAAAGAAAATCCATGATGCCATAATGTTAAAGCAAGTTGCAGTCCTTCCCAAGGGCAAAGGGATTTTTACAATGCCTATGTATGCACCCTATAAAATTAAGATAGTGCTGATAGATAATGGTATTTAAAACCTCATCAGCATTTTAGTCTTCTGAACTACTTTGCTATCTCCAACCTGCATTACCTTTAGCACTGCAAATGCTGGGATTAACACATTGTGATCCTGAACGTGCAGTAGTGATTAGGAATGTTGTAGGTAAGCTTAGTTGACTGGAAGAGTGGGTATAGAGCTATGGGAATAAGGGGAGTATTCAGTATGCTGAAGACATTATCTCCCTTTGCCTGTTTCAGAAGGGAAGGTTAAAATTCTCTTAGTTCCTAAAAGAGGTTAGGGAGTGCATAAATGCAAACTCAGAAGGCTTCATGCAGGTTAAAGAAAATGAGGATAAACAGCAAATATGATTTGGGCTCTCTTCATAGCATGTTTCTTCTTATGAAGTGTTTTCTATGCTATTTAGACGTCTGGTTGGCCTGTGATGACCATTGCATGATCAGGACTGTGCTGTTCTTACCGGCATCTGGCTATGCAGCTGTGTTCTTTCCTCCTGGGTGAGAAGCTTGCTGCTATCGTCCCTGCCTCAGCTTCATCAGTGTTGTACAGTTATGCTGCAGTTTACTTCAGGCTACACTTGGATCCATTTAAAGTTAAGTCTTGGCAGAGAATATGGCCATTCTTAATGCTTTGTCAGAAAGGCTTCTCTTCGTGTTGACTGACTTGATGCTGAGTAGTTGCAGCTGGCTGCCTCTTGTTCTAGGTGGCAAGAAAAGTATTTGCCTTTGCTTGTATTTGCATTTAGATACTGCTCCCTTCCTGGCCTGGGAGCCCAGTTTGAGTAGGTGCTCCCTTCATTTATGAGAGAAATGCCATTGGAAGGGAAAGCTCCATGAACCTGTTTTCAGTTTGGCATTCAATCACATAGCCCAGCAGTCCACTTAGCCTAATTAGTCACTCAGCAGGGCTGTGGAAGGACCACCAATTTTCTGAGATCCAGTCTGTACAAGAGCAGACATTACCACATTACCTGTATGGATCTGATGGTCTTGGTCCCAGCTGCATTGTTGCATTAAATGATAGATAGTTTTTGTTGCATTTGTCATTTCAGGGAAGTATGAGCAGGTTAAGACTGTGCCATGAGCATACAACTGGCAGAGTGGTGAAGGCATGCCAGTGAAATTTTGCATTGAGAAATTGTGCATGTGGAAAAAGAGCCTGAGGGAGTCTTTTGAAACCAATGTCAATCTTCTCTAGTTTGAAAACAGCAGGACTTCTTAGCAGGGAGATGCCCTTTATGGAGTTCAGAAAATCTACCACAAAAAGGAAACCAGGTACGTGGGTTACATGTTTCCATATAGATTCGGTTCTTTCAGATGGGCTGAAATGTGTTGCAGTCTGGCTAAAACTGTAGTTCTAAATCATGTCCATTCAGTGTCTTCTGCCAGAAGGGAGAGAAGTAGAGGCAGAGCCTCCTTGGGAGCAGAAGCCTTCCTGGAGCTCCCTGCTGTGCCGAGGTCATGCGTGCTCCTGTGGGCTCTGTCCTGGGTGCAACGCTCGCCCTCCCTCAGCACTCCTGGGGGTCCCCGTGTTCCCCAGATCTCTGTGAGAAAACTTAAGGTCCTTTGGTTGCGTGAGATGAGGCACCATGTGGGATGTTTAAATGTGCTGTTGTTTTTCTATGTGAATTTAAGAAGCTTAACCTTCATCTCATTTAAAGTGCACGGTGTCTACGCAGGCTTTCATAAAAAGCCTCAGTCGCCTTCCTTAGCAAAAATGTGTGACTCTACTGCCAGGTAATTACACCTCTTGTAATATACTAAGGTTGGCGCTGCTTTAATCTGTGAAAATGCCGCTTTGGAAAGCATATGTCAATGGATGAACTCGTTGAACTTCTAATTCACTGAAATCTCTTTTATAGCCTATTTTAAACCTGATTTACTGGATTGTTTGCGAATGGCACATTTCAGTTCCTGAGTGCCTGGTGCCGTGAATCCATTCCCTGTCTGTTCATTCTGCATCCATGTGAGTGCACTTGGGGAGTATTCATGTAATCAGTACAGCCATTTCATGCAGGATGGATCTTGGAAGATCTTGTGAATTTTGTTAAATGTAAGATGAACTACTCAGCCTCCTGCTTTAGCGTTCCATTCAGTAATGCACTGCATACGCTAAACGTGCCACTGCTGTGAGCTTAATCTTGGGCACCAAAAATACCTCTTGTAACATTAAAGTGGGACAATTAGTCTAAAATTTACATTGTTTACTCCTGCTGCAAAAAAGAATAATGTCAGTGCTTCATCTCTGTTAATCTGATCTGTGTATTTGCTGCCTCTCCAATTAACTTTTTTCAGAAGTTAATGATAGGAAACATTTTGCTTTCTTTTTCCTTTTAAAGATAAATCTGTTCTGTGTCTTAGAGCTGCCCTTGTAGATTACTGGATAGTTAATCAAAGCTGAGGCTTAACATTTCAAATCCAGCTGTTTTCAACAGTGAATGCTAGTGGGTCACTAAATTCACTTCGCCTAGATTTAATATGCCTTAAAGCAATTCTCTTTGATTGTGGAGGAAACAGTTTTCAAGTTAGCATTTTTCTTCTGTTTATCGTTGCCTTTCCTTAGACTTTTGAGCTAGCACAGATTTATAGTGCTCTCACAAACTGCCCGGCAGGGTTGCAGCAAACAGGGTATATTCTAATACATTATCGTAGAGGAAGAGGAGCAAATCTTCAGGGTGGTGTAACATCACTATTGATTTGCTCTGTTTGCAAAGTACATAGTAGTCTGTCTACTCTTATCGAAACATATGGCTTTTACTACTGCAAGGATTTTTTTTTGTGATTCCTGGAAATTTGAACAGTAGAATAGGGTTCTGATTTTTCGTCTGTGGTTTGGGATTGTTCACTGGAAAACTTGGTATCTTATAGTTAGATATCTGTCAATTAGTACAGCAAAGTCTACTAAATTAAATAAAATTTCAGCTTGTTAGCAAGGGGGTACAGGCTGGGCTTCAGCATTCACTGATTTCCAGCATTTGGGAATGCTGAGGCTTAGCTTGGTCACCTTTTAGCTACACTTTTTGAGGAAATAGGTTAACACTTCTTTTGCTGTGCAGAAATATTCTCCATCATTTACTGGGAAAAAAACAAGAGTGTGCCAGTCTTTCTATGTTTTTGCATGTTTTTATAGCTTTGCTCTGCTATGTATTGCTAACCAGTTCCTCCTGTACAGCTGAAAACATAGCATGAAAGCCAGAGATAACGGTACAAATCCTTTCTTGCTTTTCGACATCTATGATACGAAATGTCATGCTGCTCCCTGTTCAGCTGGTGATGCTTCAGATTATTGGAGTGAGAAGCTGTAAAATAGATCCTTGATAATGCATGTGTGTGAAATTAATGGTTATGAGTAGATTAACCTTGATCCAAAAGGAGTGACAACCTTGTCTTGATTTATAACAAGTAGTTATGTTACCAAAGAGATTTAACTGGCTTTGAACATTCTGCTTTATATATGTATTGTATTGTGTTAGCTGCTATAGTCTTCATAGAAAAATTGTCAGGATTTCTCCAAGTAAACATCAAGTGACCTCTAAAATAGATAGTTGGTTCTATTTAAGTCAGCATTTCTCTCCTATTGGAACATTTGATACAGGTGTTTGATAACTGCTCACTGTTTATTTCCTTAAATAAAGGAAAGTTGTATAGATTCAGAAGTCAGTTATATATTCAGAGCAATTAAGTTTTGTTAGCACTGTTCTGTCCTTTTGCTGAAGAAATCTCACTTTTCAGAAATCCTAGCATCTTGATTACCCAAAATACTGTAGATAGCATAAGCAGTGTAAAGTTAGAGGGATTATATTCCTTAGTAATAAATAAATCTTAATGAAAGAGAGCATCAAAACAAGACATTAGCACTATGATAGCGTATCTGTTAACATTGAGTTTTGCAAGCATCAGAAGGCACCTGACTGTACTACTGTTGCATGGCAGCTTGAATGCTCAGTGACCTCTAGTTTTAAGTGGATTTACAATTTTAAAAGCTGAAATAATTTCACTTGGACTAAATAGGCTATGCTTTGAAGCAAAATGTTACTGCCTATCTTGCCATATCTTCACAATTGAAACCTGCTTATGGCTTCCATGTTCTCATGCCCTTTTTTTTAATTCTGCATGAAGAGTATGTTGAGAGGAATAGCAATAACAGGAGAATGTCTTGGGCTCCTGGGATAAGAGGTGAGAAGCTGTTATTAATCTCTCTTAATAGCTGTATTTTCAAAGATCTCATTTGTTGAAGTTCAGTGAATGGCAAATTGCTTTAAAATGGTAGAAACCAATTAGGAATGCAATCCATATTAAAATAAAAAACTGGTGATAGATGATTTTATTGCTTTGTTCTTACACTCTAAAGTTATGATGTAGATTTTATAGCCTTATTAAAATTGAAAGGACAAAGTAGCACGTTTAGAGTTTAGATTTGCATACTGTTCCATGTTACCTGAAAATAAAATCAAAGATCAAGCCTAAGATGGATGTATTTGATTTCATTTGAGTTACTAGCTGCACTTCAGACAAGCTCACATTGCAATTTCCATCCCTTCTGAACAGCAGTTTACTTGTCAAGAGGAATTTGAAGTTGCTGATTAGGTTTTTAACTTTGCTTTCCACCACCAGACGGATTTAGTGGGGCTGAAAATCTGTGCCTGTTGTCTCCTGCGAGATGCAGGGAGGAGCGGGGAAAGAATAGCCGGGAAGTTACTGGAGGGTCATGGTTTTGTGGGGAGGCCTAAGATGCCCCCAGATTTCCTAAATGCTTGTAAGGATCAGCATGTGAGAGGCTTGTATTTGTGAGTCTGTTGATGGAAGATCATTAATGACAAGTGCATCCCTCAATGTCCTGCGTAACTGCGGAAGAGCCCCAGTAATACTTGCTTCTAATGCAAAAGTTCTCTAAGCCGGAGTATATCTGGCGGAAAGGTTTCTGGTATACCAAAGTAATTTCAAACACTGTAGAAGTGTATAGAAACCATGATCTACTTTTTAACTAGCTAGCTCTGAAATAAGCAAATGTCTTTGTACTTAAGTTTTCTTTATCCATTCTCCAACACAGCTTCCTAGGGATGACTGGCCAGTATAGGTATTTGAAGAGTTTAATGTTTAACACTTCAGCTTTCTATTACATGTTTGCTCACTTTCCCTGTTAAGTAACTGACATATACTTTCTCGTCACTGCCGATATATTGGTGTATCTATTTCTTCCTGATCTTACTGGTTATTAGTTGTAAGGTCATCTTGCATATTTTCATGTATCTTCAACTTTTTTGCTCTTTTCTGTCTCGCAGTTGGCACCATCTGTACCGTACTGTACAGAGGTCTGTCTCAGAGGGATGGGTGCTGAAGAGATGCAGTGCAGAAAGCCAAATTAGCTTCCACACTGCTCACTTTGCAGCCTTGTGGCAGGGGATCATGCCTGACAGGGATTTTATTCAGCACAGAGACATCAAGTGACAGCGTTGGGTATTGCAGTTGTCGCACATCAGCAAGAGGGCAGTCCTGAGTTTTCTGAGCTTTCTTGGCTTCCTTGGAAAAGAGATTTATCTGCGATATAAAAGAAAATATTGGAGCTTAGGTAGATCCTCAGAGACAAAGGGCACGAGTCTTCCTTATTCTGCAGTTACTTAAGAAGGTTTGGGATTTATTGGTGACGCAGGTGAGTTACAGAACACCACTTTTCAATGGCGCTTGTGTTGCCAATAACTCCATCATACACTGGAACTGCAGAAAAGCAGTTACGTGATTATGGTAATGCTTCAGCTACAAGCTACAGGTGAAATAAAACTGCAGGCAGTCTGTCTATAGAAGTGTTATTTATATGAACATCCTTGATAGTACTTTAAAAGCTGCTTTTCTTCTGATGTGGAAGATTTTAAAGGATACGCAGATGGGATCTTTTCACAGCTGGATGTAGGCATAGCACACTCTGTTAGCATTTCTGGCCCCTGTGCAGTCTGCAGAACAGCTCCTGTGTCCTAGGGCAGGGCACAGCTGCAGTTGCGCTGTCTCCTGCGGGCTGTGACTGTGCCTGGCTGCCATGCCCTGCGGTAGGGACCCAAGGAGTGCAACATCCTGGCTGAGGAAGGACATGGGTGCTTGTGAGGTGATGCATCTGCACAGCCTCCTATACAGGGGCCTGTGAACCTCTCCTAAGCCTTTTCCACTTGGCTGACCAGAGCATGCAAACATCTCATTCTCCAAAACCCTAGTTTTGTGACAAAATTCATGAAAATAGGAAGAACTTGCTTTGTTCTCTTACCGACTATGTATTTGTCCGGTTGCAAGCACGTATTTTCACCATTCACTTGTTCTGCTGCTTTATAATCGTGATCGTCTTTGAAGCTGACTGAACTGGATTGCTTGTGCTTTATGCGTGGGAAGCCCTACAAATTATTACCTGGCCTTGAAATGGAAGGGGTAATAAATTTATGAAAAACAGTTTTTGTGGTTTAAGATAGTTAATGTCACAGGACACGTGGTTCACCAGTATTCCCTGTTTTCTGCTAGGGTCTGTGAACTTAACTGGGTTTATGGGATGTGGCTGTGCAGTGAGAACAGTGGCTGTAAGAAATGGAAATCCAGTCTGTAAATAACTTTCTTAAAATCGCCCTTTCCATGCTTGACTTCTCTGACTGTATACTCACTAGTTCAGTTACTGCTGATGGGATTACGAGATGTTACTAGGAGAAAACCTGCTATGTGAGAGGGCAGCAGTGCTGTTAGGAGGAGGCGGCAGCCACATCAGCATTGTAATTTGGGATTTGTTAGTGCTGTTGGAGCAGCAGACCGCCTGCCTTGGAGGCATTATGTAGGTGGTTTCTCTCCTCTTTACCTTCCTGTCAAAGCTCCCAGGCATTGGCCTCTGTTTTGGCATTTTTAACCCAATGCGATTTCCAACCACTGCCAAGTGTATGCTTTGCAAAACTTGTGAAAAAATGAATTGCTAGTGTTAGTTTCCTAGTAAAATAAATGATCCTGTGGCTGTAGAAATGTGAAGTTTTAATCGGTGAGGAAAATATATATAACAGTGAAAACCATTATAGTTTTGTACTCACAACTTTCAGAAGTCATTTTGCCCTGACCAGATAATAGAAGTTCATCTGTTCAATCATAAGTTTAAAAAAATGAAAATAAAATCCATGCTGACTGCAATGTCCAAATTGGACTTCTCGGATAATTATTCTGAAAATTGTCTAAATAGTCTAAAAGCTGAAGGCTTCTGAATGGAATATACTTAATTATATGAAGATGCATTATTTAGTAGATATTCTGAGAGTTTATTTGCCACCCTTCCTGTGTCCAAAGAATTGTCCAGAAGAGACAAGCTAGTATCCAATGCTTGCTCCTCTTTAACCCATGTAGATGTTGTATATTGGTGGTGGATAATTTGTTTTCATACAGAAAACATCCAAAATGAATGGATCATCCCACTAATTCGTGTTCATAATAAAGCAGTGACTGAGACACATTTCTTCATGGTCATCACCTAACTGCTCCTCTGGTTTTACTTATCTACTCCTGCAGCTGTAAGACAACTTTCCAAGCGCATTACTTGAGCTAATCTAGAGTGTACATGGACCAAGCAATGATATACAGTGCTTTTACTGCCTGCCAGACCTCAACAGATCACGCTTTGGCACACGTTTCATCAGGGCTGATAAGCCCCCTCCAAACATGCTCAGAAGAAGTAGCTCAGATAGTGAATTGATCCTGAATGGCAATATGCCCTCCGCACGTGCTTAGCTCTTGGCAGTCATTGCAGCATTGGCAAGGATGGGTTTGACATTCTTGCTTGCTGAAAAGGTAACGGGAAACAGGGTGGGATTTCTAGTATGTTCACGTTAGTGCTGGGCCTGAGCCATGAGGACTGGTACCGCATACGTAGGCTGAGAACTGGATCCAGGGAGAGGGGCTAAGAGCACAGAGCATATAAAACTGAAAAAACAGTCTTTAGAAATATCCCAAACTCTTAGAGAATCAAAAATTAACATTTCTTATGCATATGGTAATGTGACTTTTTTCCCAGGGAGGCTGAATTTCAGCACTTGCTATCTGCCCAGCCTGCTCTTTTGTAATGATCTCATTGCTGTTGATTACTCATGATTGTCATGAAGGGCATGGATATGAATAACTATAACCTGTGCATTTTGTCATTTGGAAAAGATAATCTGTTTATCTCTGAGGGCAGAAGAGCAGCTTAAATTTTCACATAATCAGATATTCAGGAGCAGAGAGCCTTTAAGTTATGTCTGTGCCAGACTAATTGGGATTTGTGTTTTGAGATTTGTATAAATTTTGCATGCAAACCTTTTTTCTTCTCCCTCTCCCATTTTAATTTAAACAAGTGAAATCTTGAGCTTTCATACTTGTATTTAGGATTCTTCCATGGGTGGTGCAGGGGTCATATGAGTAGCTTTCCCTGAATAAATCCTAGAAATACACCTGCTGAAATGCTCCAAGTTACTGGGCTGTCACTGTGCCCCGCAGGTTGTTGCCAGTCAAATCCTGTACACTGGTGAGCTTCTTCAGCAAAGTGCAGAACGCCCTCCATCAACCCTGACTTTGTCTGACAGATGAGGCATTTCAGCTCTTGCCTGTCAGAAGTTCAGACATGAGGATTTTCCAAACAGCACGGGCTGCCATGCTGCACACTTGGTCTTAAAAAACAATACCTTTTTTTTTTTTTTCTTAGGTAGAATGAGAGTATTTAAAGAAAGAATTCTCAGCCCTGAGGAAACTATCCTTCCTGGGCGTGCTTTTGCTGTGCTAGGAAAATTCAANCTTTTTTTAAAAATTTTTTATTTCCACAGTTGTTTTTCTCATCAGTCACTGCCTTGTATTGTCACTAATGAGGATAGATTGGAAGGAGTGTATCCCAAGCTTTCATCTGGATTTACAGGGTGCTTGCATGCAACACGCTGAAACACCCTGATCTGAACCTCTTACAATTTGGAATGATTAAGGTTAGAATGATGCATGTGCTTCATTGTAGCTGTCATGCTATTTCCAAGATTTTCAGTCATGATGTCCTTTTATTACGAATGATAAAATGCAGTGTCTTTGTGCAATTAATGCCTTTTTATCATCATGACAAGGAGTTACCCCAGAATGATGCTGAGAATACTTAAGCTTATTTTATAGAAGTTTTTGTCTTCTCTGCAATTCATGACTGTGAAACACCCATGAACTGCAGGAGCAGTTGCCTCCTCCATTTAGATGAAGACAGCTTATGCCCTCTGCTCAGCCGTTACTTTTTTAGACTTGAGCTGGATGATAGATGCAGGGGGGAGGGTTAGAAGGCAGAGAGAAGGTTGAAACTCAGGAAATAAAATACAGGTTAAAAGTAGTTTCATGTCTCAGTAGACATTTTTATTAACAACACTGCAGGGTTTTTGACAGCCTGGAGTTCTTTGCACAGGAGAAATCCGAGTTACAACTTGACAAACCTGTTACTGTAAAGTGGGGCCAGGGAGTCTTAGTCTTTTGGTAAAGTCTTTCTGTGCCATCCATGTGTGATAAAAAGCAAGCTGGATCAATTCTGGACAGAGAAGACACAGGCAAGACCTGCTCTTGAACTCTTCAGCTGCCATTACAGCTACTTTGTGAGAGATCAGTCTTGATCATTTAGAAGGTTGTGCTGAAGAAGGGCAAACCGTGGGGTTTTTCTGGCAGAGGCAGGCTGTGTGAGCTTGTGGGTTTATTTGTTGTGGGTGGTTTTTTTGGGCTGGTTGGTTGGTTTGTTTTCCTTTTTTTTTTTTTTCCTTCATGAAATAACTGCTACAATGTGAAAAAGTCCATTAAGGGCAGGAGCTGTTCAAATGCAGAGGCAGGAAGGCTGGTGGTTTCTGGGGTGCAGCCTCAGGATGGGGCAGTAATGGTGTGCAGTAGAAGGTTGGGTGCCCCGTCTTGGCAGGGCTGTCTGTTTTATAAATACAGAGTCTGACAGCTTAGGTATTCTGGGTTTTTTTGTGGTATGTTCTTTCATCAGCTTTAAAAACTAGATGGTGTTTTGCAAACTAAGTAGCGCTGAGTGTGGGAACACATTTGTTTTTCTCTTCAGCGAGGGTTAACTCCCACCTGAGCTGACATGCTTTTCAGAGAGATATCCAGCCTCACTGCACGCCGAAGCGTGATGGGCTGCCATTATGGGCCCATATGATACTGGCCATATGCTTTCTCATAGCTTTGAGCACACGGAGAGCACAGCTGTAGTGTGCACGTTGTCCCTGGAGGCAGATTTTCTGCTCTCCTTGAGGTCAGTGCAAACACATTTCTGCAGACTCAGGATCAGCAGTGGCAGAGATGCAGGTGAAATAACTATTGTAGGGAGTGAGGCAACACCTTTTATTCCAGCAGTTGGTGGAGGTGAGAAGAGACAAGCTTTGTCTCTTCTGGATGTATGAGTTGCTCCAGTAAAAGAATATTGCTGCTTCTGCAATCCTGCTTGTGAAGCGCAGGAGCCAATTTTAAATAACCGTTACATGTTTCAGAAACTTTTTAAAAAGATGGTAGCCTACTTAGGAATGAGACATGGCAAACTTCAGTGCAGGCTACCTGTATTGCACAGTCCCAATTACCCAGTCTAGTATTTTTTTTCTTCCCATAAATTATCTATTTTTGCATTATCACTCAGGTACGCTGCATGATCATATAATTACGTACAGTGAGATGCCAATTAGTAGTAATGCTACAGCAGACCTTTACAAGTCAATTTGACATGCATTTTTCCACTGTACACATCAATTATTGGCATTGTATTTCTCAGTAACACCTCCACTGTCTAAGTGACAGTAGTACAACTCACCAGTTCGATATTTCTGTTGTGTCTATACAGAAAAACTGCTGGTAAAGACACCCTATTATTTTGAAACCAGCACTGAGGACTTCCTACTATGTGCATGTGAAGTTATAGCAGAAACACTGGAAAGAGCAACACAGCTGGAGCCAGGTCCATAGCAAACATCAAATGCCAAGCAGTCACTCAAGAAACAGTTGTGGGGAGCACCGAAACAACATACTTTGCAGGTAGGAATACCTGTTGGTGTGTTCTTTGAAAAGAACGTAAGACTGGTGGGGGGTGTTTTGCTATTAATTATAAGCTACTAATTTGTTGTATCCTTAAGCGTCTTTGTTTCCAGTGAAGAATGCAAGCATGTTGTCTAATGAGTGATGATGGGGTTCAATGATGTGTTCACACTGTTCTATAAAAAATTGCTCAAATCTCAACAAAAAAATTATAATTTCTAGTTCTTTAGTCCAAAACACTGGCTACTTCTCATTTACTCAGGGAGGCTTCTGAAAGTGTGAGTGTTCTTTATACATGATATTGAAATGTGCTGAAACAGGTGGGTTTTTTTCCCCCAGTTACTTTGTAATTACAGTTGCTAAAGTAGTAGTAGACCTCAATCTGTTTGACATCAGTTGTGCCTTTTTAAGGCTGAGAATACTGAAAGGAGGAAGTCTGTGACATCTTCATCAAAGATGTACCATCCAAACTTTTGATCCAACCTCATTTCAGCCAATGTGAATCATTACAAGTAATACATACAGATGTACAAAAGGGCATATGAGAGGCTACATGTCCTCAGGCTTTATTCGTATGTCAAAAGGGTAAATAAACACCTCTTCTGTGTGCTGGCTGCACCAGTGAATAGGTTTTATGCAAGGACTTCTAAATTTGTGCTTCTGACACAGGCTGTACCTTTTTTTCTTTCTGAGACTTGATATTTTATATTGTGAATTATCACATAGCTTGATTGAAGTTATTTCTACTTTTGAGTGAAACAATGATGGTTTTAGTAAAAGGTTTGAGGATGTGATTGTGAGGAGAATGCATATATAGAAATACTAATTACACTTCTGTTTTTCAATGAACATCTGTGTGAACAAAATCATTCCTTCTATAAGTGTTTCTAGTAACAGCAGCACCACATGGATTGTGTCAGAGTGGATGGTTATGGATGTTGTTCATACATTTTAAGTGTTTCTCTGAGGTGAGAACAGGTGCAGAACAGCTTCTGTTGGTCTTCCTGTGGCTCTTCAACAACGTATCTAAGATAACCCTTGCAAATTAGATTAAAAGCAGCATGCTTTGAATAGGAGATGGGTCTGATGTCCCTTCCAACCTAAATTATCCTATGATTCTGATATTTATGTGAATTCACATTATATCTAAAGCAGCCCCCTCACTTATTCAGGCCTTTCTAGCTGCCACTTCACTCCATCCTGCAATTCTACCATGACATAATTTCTTAAATACTTGGATAGGATACAAGGGAAGCAAGCAAATTCACACTGTAGTGCTCAGGCGTTGTAACCTAGTACATGCCTGTGTCTTCTTTGTGGCAGATGTTCCACAAAGTGATGGTGCTTGTGTAATGTAGGAAGGTTTTTTTGAGATTGCATGTTTGCTTTTGTCAAATTGAACCATAGCACCCTGCTCACTGAAGATGTACATTTGTGGGCCTTGATTCATGTCCCTGCAGCTTAGCTCCTCGTTTTGCAAACAGAAAACAGAGAACCTGGAGGCAGGCTCTGCTACGTGTTAATGTAAGAACTGTGCTGAAGCGTGGTGACAAAACTATCCAAGTTTAGGATTAGTATCTCTTTTTCTCATTTGTCTTGTAACCCAGCCAAACACAGTATTTTCTGAGGGGAAAAAAAATATACTGATGAATATGGCCTTCAAACCTGTGAGATGCCCTCGCTCCTGGAGCAAGTGCTAATTCTGCTTCAACCCCAGCCAAAAGGTATTGCACTGGGTGACAGAGCATTCTGTCATCTTAGTTCCTGGATCCATGTATGTCCTCTGGGAAAATAAGCAGATCATCTCACTTTTGTTTCTTCTCTTGTCCCTTTCTGTTTTGGTTGGGATGTGCATGGGGATTATGCTCAAATTTACTTAAGACTGTCAGCATAGGATGCTGTAGGATAAATTATATGTTGCTATCAGGATGAGCTCATGTGGACCCTTGTATTTTGTTTCTCGCAAGCTGCACATTACAATGGCTAGCTTATTTCTGTCATCTGCTCCAGCTCCCATACCTCAACACTGTATTGACATCTACAGTATAAACACATCTTTGTTGCCCTTGCTTTTGATGACATACCAGAGAGAGGCCCTGGCATCACATGGAGCTTTTACATGTCCCTGTAAAACAAATAAGAGTTGCTGAACAAAAGAGCCGTGGCTTTACTTTAAAAGGAATAACAATGGGGAAAAAAAAAAACCGCCACCCAAACAAAAACCACTCAAAAGATAGTCAAATGCAGACAGCCTGTGCTTTTTCACTTGCTTCTCAGGGGGACAAGCTTGCCTCCTCCCTCTGTTCTAGTCACCCTCCTTAACATCAGCTAGAGTCAATATTAGGATACATGGATGACAGCTCTGTAATGCAACTGAATCTATTAGTTCTCTGTGGGGTTTTCTGGCAGGCAGTATCACGCTACATTAAGAAAATTCCTGTGAATTTAATAAGAAATCACCAAATTGTTTATTTGCTACGGCTTTCCTTTCATTACTCTGATTAGAATGTATGGTTTCATAGAAATGTCTTCTTTATGTTCCTTCTTAGTCTTATGCATTCCTGTTTTTTTTTTTTTAAACAGACAAACAACAACAAAAAAAACCCCAAAAGCCCCAACCAAAACCCAAACAAAACCAAAAAATCACTGCCTACAACATAAATCAAAGGAGGGTATAATTCTGATTTATGTAAGAGAAAAGGGAAAAAAAAAATTACAGAATGGCACAGAAGAGGCACCAGAGAAAAGAAAGATAGAGGAAATTAGAAAAATACTGGTCTTCTAATGAGTTGGGTGGTACTGAAGCAGATGAAGGACTGTGCAGATAAAGCTAAGTTACTTTATAGCAGTGGATAGCAAGGAACATGTAACAAAACTAATATGCCTTGCGTCCCTCTCAGTTAAGCTTTGTACTGCAAAACAACAGAGCTGAACTGGCATAAACTAGTGTGAGACGGAAGGTGTCACTGGTTTGAAGGGCTTTCCATTCTAATTGTGTGCGCTGCTCTGCTTACATTGTTTGGGAGTAAACTCAGTTATGAAATATGTGGTATTTCATAATTACTCTTTCTGCCAGAGGAGCAGTTCTGGTCCCTGCAGGCTTAGTGCATTTTTGGTGGTGTAATGGCTGGGTTATCTGCCCCAGCATTTTCCCTTGGGAATAAGGATGGCCATTAGATGTTTCTCTCTGAACCTACCTGCAGTCTCTTGCCAAGCATCGACGGTATGCTTGCTCTCTTCAGTAGTATGGCCTTGCTAAAATGCTCACTGGATGTGGGGAAACTTCTGAAAGCTGGCTGTAGCTCGGGACAGAACCGTTCCATTTAATCGTTTATTCAAGTGAGAAGACAAATGATTTTTACGATTAATTCTTTAAGCAAATGTATTTGTTATCCTCCGTAGAGATTCTATAGAAACCCTACTTCAATTATGACATTGAGTTCTCAAAAAGCACAGCTTGTAGGGCCATAGCATACTTTCTAAAGATAGGCCCATGACCTGTAAGTCTATAAATATTGCATTTTTCATTGCTGAACACCTACCCTTTCTAACAGCTTTGCCAAAACTCAGCTTTTCTCCAATTCTGCTGTCAGTTCTCACACACAGCTCAAGATTATACTACACTTCTTAAAACATTCAGGCACCTCAGCTGCCTTCCTGATCAAAAAAACCCAGGCAGGATAGACAGCTATAGGCTGACCACAGTTTTATTTTTATTCAGTCCTGCGGCTGTTATGTCTTCAGATACATAGGCGATAAAAATGAATGTAGGCACTTGAGGGGTTTTTGCTCTTATTTGCCTGTGTGCATATGACATCTGATTCTCATGCCCTAGGGACTCTATGCTACTCTAGCAGTATAAAGGGCCTTTAAATATTACTACCTCATTTTGATGGACTACCATGAAAAGACTTGCGTATCAAGGAGAATCAATTCTGTTGTGATTTTAGTGGGAATTAAGTCACTGTAAATTCATGATAATCTTGTTCTTCTCTTCAAATTTGTGTAGTCATTAAGAAGGGATTTTTTTTACTTCCCAGAATGGACTTTCACGGCCTCCACCGTAGGAGCCCGGCCCCTAGAGTGCTGTGCCATTCACTGGGCCTGCAGTTCTCAGGGGAGATTAATTTTCTAGCAGAGAGGGCTCGAAAATAGTGGGATGAAATTTTGGAAGCTCCTTGTGTCAATCACGTTCTGTCTGTTGCCTCTCTAGGCATCCAGAGGCTGTGTTCCTAACTGAATATGTCTCGTCTTGCAGAGGAGAAGATTAGAAAGGGTTTGCAATGCTGTTATGAATTACCACTTGAATGGCTCTGAGTGGTGTCAAGCGTCATAGAATTTCTTCCCAATCTCCTGCTCCGTTGGTTGTGGTTAGGACCAGTGTTTGGCTCTCAGGATGCTATTGAGAGTAAGGGTGGTCACAGCAAAGTTGAAGGATTTAATCAGGATAAGTGAAAGAATCCTTCAGACTGGCTTGCAAAATACAGGATGAGAAAGAAACCAGCTGAGGTTTATTTCTGTTTGGATAAAAGGTGTCACCCCCACAAGCAGACTAAGGATTAAAAGCTGAATAAAAATGAGGCAAAGAACTGTTGGTATCAGATGGCTATCAGCAGCTAGCTGCACCTTCCGGTGTCTGTAGAAAGTGCTTCTGTACATGATTAGAATCAGCCTTTACTTTTAGTGAAAACAGCTATAATATCACTTACAAGTAGCACAGTTATTTTCTTATCCTGGTCAATGCTTTTCCCCAGTTATCATTTTCCTACTTTGTGCTGCAGCAGTTTGCCTACTGCTAGGTTAAACCTGGGCTCCTACGCTCAAAAATTGCAAAGTTTTTTCCTGTATGCTGAGATAAATTTAATTGCAAAAGAATGCAGAATGTTAACCACCAATCACCTCCCCAAACAAAAAGAACCCCAGAAACCCAAACCCCAGCGACGCTGCTTTTGTAATTTCCCGTTTATCTGCTCTGACAGAGTAAAGCACGTTTGACTGAGATACTTGTAAAGGAGTTGAATTAATCTTTTTGTCTTGAACTTAATGAAATAAACCTTCAACACTCAATACAGCAGATACAGATAGCGAAGTAATACCAGGCTACCAAGTTAAGGCAATAACTGTTCTTCACTTTTCCAGCAATTTTATGCATTTAATCTCTTTATTTTCTGAACGGTCTTTCATGCTGATATTAAACATACTTCCATTTCTGGTAGTAACATCAAAATACTTCTGTTAATATTTTATATGAATTAAAATCTCTAAACCTCTACATTTTCAAAATTGATCCAGCATTTTGCATGGGTAAGATACAGACCAGTTTACAATTTTTTTAATCTATTCATATAAAATGTTATTTTTAAAGCAATAGAGAAATATTTATTCAATTCTTTCTTTTGTATGCTTTAGAAGACAGTGTTTTGAGCTTTGTGTTGACATCAGGGAGCTCATCATTTTGATCATAACAGTGATAAGCATTTTACATGTAAGAACAACAGCTGGCTGCAATGTTTTACAAGTATACACAGTTTTAAAAAAAAAAAAGTACAGAACAATGATTTCTATAGACTTTGCCTCTCTTTTTGTCATGCCTCAGAGGGTACTTCAGCTCACTTCTTTCACATTTGTCAATCCTTTGTTTTGAAGAAAGGAAATCAGTGACATTCTCTCAGTTATGGATGTACTGAGCTGACTCCAGCCAGAAGACCAGCACATCAGAGCTGCTCCTGGGGAGCTATGCAGATTCTTCTCAGCATCATCATTCTTCAACAAAAATCAAAACAATCCTCCTGATTTCGGAGACATCGTTTCTATACTCCCTGATTTCACACACACAAACATGCCACAATGCTTTAAGTGCTGACTGTCCTCTCAACTTTGGAGTTTTATCAACAATCAGGGAAAAATGCTGACTCCGTAATTAATCCACTTTGCGATGATGCTTAGCCACTTTGGGAAGAAAACATTATTGTTTGGATTGAATGCATGTTTACTTAAACAAACTGACAACTAGATTTTCAGAGCGAAGCCAGTGCAATTCCCCCAGAATCCATAGTGCACTAAAGCAGGCAGGAAATTTGCTCCTACATGAATACTGTTCTAATCTTCAAACCAACACCTAGTTTGATACGTTACTCCGGCTTCAGGTGCTTTGAAATAACCTTGTTTTACAAGCCACTTTTAGTGTTGCAGTATCAGCACCTTAAAATCTTAATAGACACCTTCACTCCAGTTCTTTATTCTGTTTATTTGTATATCCACAGTACTGTTTGAACAATTTCATTTTACAAGTCTCTGCAGGAAGCAAATAGCAGTCAGGGAAGCTGCCCTAGTCACGTTGTGCTTGTAATGAACGCTGTGTTGTCCTCTGTCAGTACCATGTTGGAAGATACCCACGAAAGTTCAGGACAAGAACATAAATACTCTCTGGAAAAAAAACCAAACGGAAGTATAGATACTTTGATCCTGATAATTCTGATCCCGATAATTGTGATTTCTATCCATGGTCATATCTGGGAGTTTTTTTCAGAAAAATTGTTTTTTATTAAAAAAAGTTCATAATCTAGAACTGAAGCTTTCTTTAAGGCAGTGCTTTAGTGCCTTGTGGGGGAGTCTCAGAATACCTCTGGGGTTGGAGGATATAACACTGTTCCCTCATTTTATGGAAGACTACAGGTGACGTGCTGACTTTCTGTGGTACCCTGCGATAGGGCAGTGACTGACATCAGATTGCTGCCCTCTCACTGTCCAGTCACCACTGATCTGACCTTCCCTTCATCTGATGATCTTGATGTTAAACGTACTAATGAACGACTAGGGGAAGAAAAGAAAAAAGGAGCAGCAGAATAGTGAAAGAGAAGAAAAATTTAAAAAAAAAAAAGCCTCTGACAACATTTTATAGGGAAAAAAAGTTTAAAAAAGACTGCGATGGCCTTTCTTGGGAGAAATGAGCAAGCAACACAACAGCAAGTGTCACTTCAAGTTCATGGTCGATAAATTCAAGAGATTATAGTTTGGAAGAAATAACTTCAGCTACTTGGGCACCTTACTGGGTGTTACACTAATGGTAGTATAATGATATTTGCAGTAGTAGTGGCTCCCTAGCCAGAAAGGCTTGCCACATAGGCAGCAGCCATTGAAGAGCAATAAAATAAGAGTGTGGTGCGTGAAGAGTGGGAGGAAGATACCAGAGATTTAATGAACTGAAAGTAAAGCATTTGAAATATAATTACATGAAGAACATTTGTTTTTCCTCTTGTGATTATGCTTGAATAATGAGGACTGCAGAGTCTGCAAAGGAATTGGGAAGTAAATAACAGCTAGGGATTTGTTTTCTTTAGTTTCAAGAAGGGACATGATTTAAAGTGTAGTATTTGATTTGAATGATATCTCTCTGAATTTGAGAAGTAAGGGAAATAAACAGAATTCTGTTTAAGTCAGAGGGACCAGATCCCTTGTTAGTGTGTACACAGATATACTTCCAATTAATTTCAAGGCAGTTGTTTTGATTTATTCCAACTGTGCTGTGCAAGAGTCGCAGAAGCACTGGGCTACTTCGCCTGCATGCAATTGCCATTTGTGCCTAGTTTTTAGTAAACCATGGTCATGCATCTGAAATGAGAGAATGAGATTTGCCATGCAGCCTTTGGACATGAGGCTGCATAGCAGGGAGGGGAGAGGGACCAGGCAGTCAGGTAAGGATGCATGTCACTTTTTTCTCTTTCTTCTCTGAGTCAAAGTGTTCCCCCGACCATCACCAAGTGCAGTCTAACCGAAGAGCAGATATTGAGTAAGGTATGGGCTGCCCAGGGACTGTGTAGTCAGTCTGGAAATTACTGCAAGATTGGTTTAATTATATAAAGTATGCTCTTCTGATATACTAGGGTTGTTAAAAAGCCCAATATTCCCAGAAAAGAGGTTGGACTTTAAAATCGAATGGCTGAAAACAGCAATTCAATTAAAGTATTAGTGCTTCTGGGAAGGGTTTTGTGATGTAGCCAGAAAGACTGAGTTTACTTCATTCTGATAGTTTTTCCCCAAACACTGGCTTGCTGGGACCGATGCATGCCAAGTGCCCCCCCTGCATCCCACATTAGGTTCCTTCAGGTGTCCTGCTCATGTCCCAGCTATGTCCTGGAGGCCCTGCCAGCACGACACCCATCCTGCCGGTCCCTTGGGTGCTGCTGATCAGGTTTGGCCCGCTCTCCTTTTCTTGCCTGTGCCTTGTGTGTTGTGGGTGAAAGCGGTCTCCCCTAACCTTATACATCTGTCGATTAGATGCCCAACCCTAAGCAGGCTGTCCGAGGCTGGACATTTTAGCCAAAACTTCATGTCATCCCATAGTAGCCCTCATCAGGCAGTAAAGATGAAGCAGCCTTTGCAGGTTCCCTTTGAGTTGGTTGACCCTAAAGAAGGCAGGTTGCTTGCTTTGTGAAAAGGTCCATTCTTAGCTGCTGTCTTTCCGCTGCAGAGCAGTTGAGCAGCAAATATCAAGATACCTCCCCGGCAAATGCTCTCAACTCTTCTCTGTATCGCTTTAAGTGGTTGCAAACTGGCAGTAAGTTATGTATGAAGTGGATCTGCTGGAGGCTTAAATGCTGAATTTAGTGTTCGCTAAGTACAAAGTACATTTTTTTTCCCTCAGAAATAAATGTATGGTATCTCTCTCATTTCTGAGGTTGATGCTTCTTCTAGGGAACCCTAAAGGCTGAAATAGGTTATTTTAAAACTAAAATATTTTCATCTTCAGTCTATTCCGAGGTGCCACTCCAATACAAAAGGCAGAAAGTGTGACTTGCAGGCTGTCAAAAAATGCCACCTTTAAAACCTCTTGATCTGTTTAATACCCAAAGGCTCTTCTGTCATTGGCTGCAGCACACAGTGCTACTTTAATAATGAACATTAGAATGAATTTTTTTTTTTTTAAATTACAACCTCTCCTCCAGCAGACCAGGAAAGCTTTTAACCACTGTCAGTGGGGCTGGAGGCAAAATTGATAACTACTATTTTCTGGCAAGGTGCACCTTCCTTAGCTTTGCTTTCTAGTAAATCAGAAACTTTCATGTATTTTTCTACGCCAATTCAGGATCATGACACTTTCTCTCTTACGCAAGAAAATGTACTTGATCATACTGTGGATTAGTACAAAATAACGAGTTTTACTAATCTTACCTAGCCTTGCCACAGGTTTTTGTGCTTGCAGTTGTGTTAGACTGGAGTGAGAGAGTTTTCTGCCTGAGTGTACTGGGCATTAAAGCAGTCAAAAAGGTCTGGGTAGACGTGAAGTTGTCTGCCTGGACACCCACCCCAACGTTTGCTTCCTTCGGTCTTTTTCTGTCAACCCCGTTGTGTTACAGTTTTGCAAAAATCCAAAGGGGGAAACTAAATCTGACAGACTTGATCAACAGGGATTTCAGTATAGAAATGTTTGTAGCTGGAAGTTATCCAGGACCCAGATCACAATGACTAAAAAGAGGGGGTAAGAGGGATTTTTGAGGCTGGAATGTGTGGTTTGCTGGAATTTCTTATGCTGGGTAACAGAGAAAGATTAATTGTAATAATAATACAACTACAGTACTATGACTAACGATAACATGCGAAAATAATATCTAATGAAATTATAGTATTGATAATGAATGTTGAAGGCCGCTTAGCCTGAATAGGCTTAAGGGCTCTCTACTGCCTTCCTCAGTTCCTCAGGGTGGTATTCCTGGACTCTGCAATCCTCCTTCTGTCAACCCTGTTAAGGTGGCCTAGAACAAACAAAACTGCTTTGCTTTGCAGCAAAGACTGCTGAACATCTCTATTTCTGTGAAAGATGCTTAGCAGGGCCAGCAAGTATTAATCGGGTCCAATTTAACTTCAGTCCAGTCTGGCAGATCACATAGGCCCAAGTGCATGTTGGCACAGAGCTCTTGAAATAAGGGCCATATATCTCAGTCTCCTGCGTAGTGTCCTCAATCTGTCTTCACCAAAGAAATGCTATTGCCATACTCTTTCCACTGATCTTCTCGTGCAACAAGCCTTCAGCATTGCTGGGGGGAGCAGTCTATCTGACAGTGTGGAAATAATACAGTGCATTCTGTGGTCTTGCATTTCATCCCCTTTTAGAAGATTACTAACTTTAATTTTTTTTAAATACATTTAAAATCTTTTCATTTTAAAAATATTTTCCTGACTTATAAGCACGTGAGGAGTATTTACTTACTAGACGTGTAAAGCCCTTTCATGGTTTTCCTTTATGGCACCTTCCAAAATATTGGGAGTATTTAGAGTTGATATTTTTCACTTACCCACCCCAGCAGAAGACACACCACTTCTGCTTGATATCTAGTTGCAGAGGATCAGGGAAAGAATAACATAGGTATTTATCTACTGAATAGTTGTAGTATCCTCTGCTCAGCACAAGCTGACCTTGATTTCTAAAACTTTTAAAGAGACATACTTAGCTGTTGTTGGTATCAGTGTGTTGAGTACTTTTTTGTAATGGTAGCACTGGGGAGATGGTACTCTTGGTTTCTATCAATGAACAGTTCACGACTTTTAGTGGGTACATGAAATGGTAAGTGGAGCCTAAAGCAGCCATTTATGTCCTTTAATTCTCTGATTACACATTAAACTCTGTGGATGGAGCAAGCCCTAATGTCCCAGAAGGCAGGAGCACCATGATATTAGTCAGACAGAACAGACTGCGTGACATATAATAAATGGGTGCTCAGGAATGGAAAGGTCAGAAAATGTCTTACACTTCTGACTGCTGGCTGCTAAAATACCTTTTAAATTTCAATTTTAAATTTCAACCTGGGTGAAATATATCTTTTTCCATCAGCAGACCTGCAAGCCCTTTGCCACAATGGAAGGTGCCAGGTCTGTGCCAAAATTCATAACTCCAGTGCCGTGTCTCCCTCAGGGCAGGGTTTGGGGGTTCTCCATCCTATGGGGAGCCCTATAGCTCCTCACACTTCCTGTGAATTGCAGATGGAGACTCCAAATTCCTGGAGCTACATCAAAGCTATATGGCCCAGGAATGCTTCTCTCTGCTTCTCTGCCCTGGTTTGTGGTCATGCGGATGTAGACAGTGTTTTAAGCAATGAATGCTGGCAAAAAAAAAAAGGGGTTGCAAAAGTAATGTATCCATTGCACTAAGCAATTCTTCCTTCCCGATTGTGCCTGGCAGGGAACAGGTAATGAACAGGCTGTACCTCCACAGGAACATGCAGGCGGTCAAACATTTGCTCAGTCCAGGCTCTGATCTTGCATTGATATGAACCAGTTCAGTCCAGAAGCTAAATAATTGGGTTGGTGTGGCGCTGTGCCCCCCAAGCAAATGTGTTTTACCTCCCAGCAGCACAACGATATTGCAGTCACACAGCTCGCCAGCCAGGGCTGCTCATCCCTACCTGTTTTAGAAGCGTGAGCAGAGCAAACGCGCATCAGTCTGTCCTCCTCGGAGTGCACGTATCCTTTCTGCTGACATGGGTGCATGGTCACAGGCAGGCTTAGAAACAAAAAGTAGCAAAGTGCACTTACCTGTCCGTCCCTGAGGGTGTTAAAACAACGGGTACTACAAGACAGTCCTTCAGAATTGCTTGGCTTCATTTCCAGTGATCTTTGAAATGCCTTTGCCAATGCCTGGGCATCTGTGTATGGTTCTAGCATAACTCCTTCATATTCTTCCCCCCCTCCAAAGCATGTAGGTTCCTCAGGCACTTAATGCCTTAAGCCATTTAAAAGCCCCAGAACACATTGACAGTCAGTGGGATTCAGGTTGTCCTGCTGTTTTTGACAAGGAGATCTGAGCATCTTAATCATCAAGGGTATGTCTGAACAGGTTCCCACTGAAGGGTGCCCTAAATATCCTGGCAGAGCTGGACTGAGACCCTCTGAACAGCAGACTCTGCCTAATATGAAACATGCCTAGGTTCTTCATGAAAAATCAAGAACATAAGTAAGCACAACATTAAAACAGCCACAAAAATCAGGGAGCATTGTACCTCGCTCCTTTACCCCGACAGTATGTTCCCTGCTGGGTAAAGCACCAGACGAATCCATCATTAGCCACCAAGGGAGTCAGTTGTTTGCAAAGAATCTCTGTCAGAACTGGCTGAAAACTTTCTGTGCCCTGAGCCCTCCCTCCAGCCCTTATAGCTGGCACTGGTCTTGAGCAGACACTAGCATTCTGAGCCTAGAAGGGATGCTAATGTTGCAGTGAGGTTATTTTTGCATGCCCATGCAATATAGGGGTAGCTGAGTCACAGCCTGCATGGACACGCTGACACCTGAGTGTCCTCAGGTCTGCAGTGGTACAATGCTGTAGAGAGGGGTTAACCAGAGTCAGGTTATTTCAGTTTTAAGCAGTTTTACTTTTTTTTTTCTTTTCAGTTTTTAATTTTGTTTCTGGGTTACTTTTTTTTTTTTAGCTTTGGTTCACACAGCCACGCTAAATGAGTGTGTGAGTGATAGGGGGTCTCGCTGGGCAGTGGCAAGACTTGAGTCACATTAAAGAGTCATTGAATAAAGTGCACAAATAGTGAGATCTCCTCTTCCGCTGTGTGTGCAGTATTAATTCATTACTTGCGGCCCCAGGAAATCAGACAGGCTGGTGTCAGGAACCAAAGTGGTCCAGGATCAAGGGCGTCTTAGACAAATCTTGCACCAACTAAGATTGGAATAAATCCAAGTCCTGAGCCTGAGCTTCCCTCTGCAGAGGGGAATTTCTCTGTACTTCAGCTGCTGTGTACAGAAGGTGCTTGTGTGAGAGAAGCGACGACTTCTTATCCCATCCTGAGCTGGGAAAGGGGGAAGAGAGGAATATAAGTAGCCTTTGCATCCAGAGTAGTAGAAAAAGTCTGTGTTACACTTGCAAATCGTGTTTCTCTGAGGATCACTGAAAGGTAATAAATCATTCACAGGCTTATTAGAGCAGCTGTCTGTGGCACGCCATCTCTGTGGATGTAGCTGAACTAATCTTTATAAAACCAGCTTTTTGAAAAGTGGGAATTGTTCCTAGCTAACATAATAGTTGGTTTCAAAACTGTCACTTCATAGCAGATATCTGGGGTTTTTAACCAGTCTTTTAAGTAAGTCCTTTCTCTTCCATTTCAAATGGATGTTTTTCATTAAATGCTTTCATCACTTTTTTACACAAGTCAAAAGACAGATATCTGTTTCTTTGGAGACCATGTATTCTTAGATTCATGTTCAATGAAGTACTTTTGCACATTTTTAATAGAGTAGGCAGAAATATTTTTCTTGTTTTATGATGTTTTTAATTGAAGTGAAAAGGCAGTGCTGAGCATTTTTATAAAATGAAAGTTAAAAAAAAGCTGACTAGGTTTGAAACATTTTGCTTTAATTCTGCTCTCTCTCATTTCTAACATTTACTTTCCTTTTAAACAAGAAGTGGTTTCGAAACAGAAAGGAAGCAGAGTTTATCAGAAATATGAAGAGAAACTGTTTCTACAGCTTCACAGCTGAAAGCTCAAGTGAGGAATTCCTCAAAACTGACTTTTGCTGGGTTTAATTTGTTAAAAATAAAGCAACATCTTCCAATAAAAACTACCTATTGAAAAGATTCTGACCAGCAAAAGTACCACAGCTTGTGCCTGTGCGTTCCCCTTGTTTTCCAAGGGGTTTCTGCAAATCTCTCTGCTTTGTTTTCCAAGGGGACTCATCCCATGCGTGTTTCAGATGCAGTTTTCCGTGGGTAGGAGAAGCTGGGGCACACCCTAAATGGCAAAACATGGGATCTGTTCATTGCCATCTGATTTGAAAGGCTATTCAGCCCCACTGTACTGGTGGGATTTTTTCATGGGCTGTGGTGTCTACCCAAGTAGCAGCATGTGCCCTATGCTGGAAGGGCCAGCGTGGCCCTCTGTGAGTGTGGTGTGAAGAGGCACGTAGTAACATTAAATTAACTGAAGGGAGAAGAGCACTTAGCTTTACCTAGATGTCATTTGAAATTTTTAATGTGTTACACAAACATGAATTATTCTTTGCATTTACTGAAAAGATTAAAAACTACCACTATTACAAAGCGGACATGGGGTAAGAGCCATGATACAGTTATTACTGCTGCTATCTCTCTTTCAGATGTAGGACTTATTCCTATTAAGCTGCAGCAATCCCTATTAATATGAAACTTCATCTTGCATCAGAAAAATGGGATTTTTCAAAAACATTCTGTGTCTGTCTAAACTGTTCCTGTTGAAGTTCTGCCAATGCCATGTGCTTCAGAAAATTAACTTGAGTGTTTTATACTTTGGGCATCTTGGCTGGGTATGAAATGGGAGAAGAAAACAAGAAGCAAAGAGCTGCACTGCCAACCCAAATGACTTCAGCAGAAATCTTTAGTATATTTGTCAGAGCACTGTCTCTTTAGAAACTTGTGACAGAAGAAACTTTGAGCTCCCAAACCTTATGGCTCTGGGAAAAATGTAATTATTATTTCTAGAATAGTTTGTTACAAAATTTTTTAAATCAGTCATTTTTATGGCTTCTGTGAGGAGTTGCCCTCTTGACTCCTCAGGGCTGGTAATTACTGTGTCTAGAGAGAAGAGATCTAGCAGTCAGGTAAGCTCATCCCTGAAATGGAGTGCTGCGGGGAGAGGACTGAGATGCAAAATTAGAAGAATTGAAAATGGATGGAGTTTAGTTAAGTGGAGACTTTTGCCTGCTGAAAATCTACCTATATTAAAAAAACCCCAAACCTTACAATAAATGCAACAATTGTATGATGGCTCTTGACAAAGGCTGGCTTTTTAATGGTAGTCTAGACTTTAAAAGATCTAGTTTTTTACTTCAAATGAATGTGAACAGAAATCGCCTCCCCTGCCACACATACAAGGAAATTCAGGCCTCACTGAATAAGGGAGAGTGCAAGACTATTTTGCAGCAGAGCTATGAAATCATGAGGTGGAAGTGCTTCTCTGTAGTATCTGTCTATTTAATTAAAAATCACTGTTATACAAGATAAGTAAATCTATCTGCTAAAATGCGTGGAAAGTAAACCAGGTTACAAACATTTTTTTTTTCAGGCTGTTTAGATACAGCTTATGTTGGTGACTGTCCTATTCCAAGTTAGAAAAGTATGAAAGGATCAACATTTACCTAAACAAAAGGTTAATGTGCAGTCCTAATACTGGTTGCATTTCTTGTCTCTAGAAAGCAATGAATATCTGGGTAGTTTTACCTCTAAATTTAAAGGTTCTACGTATGGGTGGATGTAAAAGTTTGTACTTGTGCAAGTGGAGGCTTATTCAAGAATAGGCTAAATATACGGCTCTTCCTTATATTCCAGCTATCCGTGGGACCAGGAGGGCTATTTTTTTTTTGTATAACAGGGGGATGAATCTCACTCTAGTCTGAGTGCATGTGCTAGACACTCTGCCGCAGGAAGTGAATGCTGACCTGTGCATGCAGCTTACAGACCACTAAGCACATAGAGCTGAGTATTTGCCAGAGCCACCTCTCTGCTGGCAGCTTATATTCAACGTTCAAGAGAGACTAAATCATGGAGCTGTATTTATGGAGAAAAAAACACAGCCTCATCTTCTGAAGCTATTTCATTGGGTAATTTGTTGCTTTTCTCCCTTCAGAAGTTTGTCGCCGATGCTGTGTTTCTGGTTTTGTGCTTTGACATCCTGAGAGTTAATACACATCTTAAAGCAACCCTGTTTTTCTCTCTGTGTTTCTCTCTGTCTTTCTGGCAGTCTCGGAAAACAGATGCATAGAGTATCATTCTGCACCATATCACCATGCGTCTGTTGCTGAGAGCTCTTTTTTTGTTTGATTTCTGGTTTCTGTGGTTACCATCTAGTGGAGAAAAACACAGCAGGAACATGAATAACATACAGTGATGTTAGAAAAGCTATTAATAGCGATTATAAAATTTATGCTTTTTATGCCTTGAAAGTACCCAGAGCATTAGTTTCCTCAAATGCCCAAACCAAATTTAGGTTCCCCCGCCCCCCCAAATTTTCTATTGTATCTTAATGTTTGTCATCCTCTTCCTCCTATAGTCTGGAAGAGGCCCACAGCTGCCTACACCTTTCCTCATCTTCCTGTTGAGTACCACAACCCACTGCAGTGTCCCCACCTATAAAATGGGCAGAATGACCCCACCATGTGTCTTCAAAGTCATAGGGAAAAAAACCAACATGTGTGAGCTGAGATGATGACGGATGATGCTCAGAAATGAAGAAAAAGTAACAGCGGGGGGGAAAAAAGGAAATAATTGGAGGGTGCCTTGCGGTAGGAGGTTTTTTTAGAGTGCCATGAAATGAGTGGAGGAATTCCATGTGGTCTGCCTTTATTAATCTTGTGGGCTGGGCAGTGCTGAGGAAAAGTGATTGCCTGATAGATATTTGCCATGACATCAGTGGGGTAATGTTAAGAGCAATTAAGCCCTTTTTAAGAAGGCAAACATGAGAAATAAAGAAATAAAAATTGCTAGAAATGGAGCTCTCTTATTACAAATAAGGGGGAACTGTACAGTATTAACTGTTTTATCTAAATTTGGCAAAGTGATAGAAATGCAAGTTAATAAGCTTACATCACATACATGTTGTAGTTTCATGTGGTGATTTCATTGTGTATAAACTTCTTTCATGACAGGTGGGAATAAAAAATGAAACTACGTTTAGCATCCTTTTATGTGAACCTGCTGTAATTTACAGTAACTTATTTTCCAGTGCCTCACATATTCATTTGACATGGAGATCCTTCAGCTTTGCCTGCCTGGCTCTTTATCAGAAGAGGGAACAAGCATATTTTTTGCATAAATGAGTCTATATTGGTTTCCTGTTTGGCTTCTCATTATTAGCAATAAGTTGCTCTAATAAATACTTGGGGCTTATGCATAGCAACAGGCAAAGAGTAAACAACAAACTTGTAGTAGTTAAATATCACAAGACCCTGTAAAGAGTACGCAGTCTGATTCCACGTTTGCTTTGTCCATACACCTTTCTTACATTGCTTTTTCACCATGTAGGGATGTGGCCAGCAGAGCACTTTGTCCACTCAGAGGCAAATCAGAGGCTTCATCCAAATTCTGCTGCAAACGATGCAAATGTCCATTTACCGTCTAGATATTTACTGTATTTGCTACAGTAAGTCCTACTATCTGTGTACTCGTGAAGAAGTCCAAGGTGATATCCTGGATCTGTGGAAATCAGTTGGAATTTTGCAGCCATCTTCAGATTCAGATTTCTAGACAGCAGCAGTGTGGGGAGCTTAAGAAGTCCAACTGCCTTGAAAATAGGATTGAAGTTGGCACCTAGACTATATACATTGTTGTAGCTTAGAGCAAACCTCAGTCACAGAAGGTCACGTATCTGTCTTTCCTTGGAAAACAGGTGTGAGAAAGGCACAGAAGACAGAACAATGGTTTTCAGTTATTTTTTCCCCCAGAGCACTTAGATAATTCGTGGTCACTGTCTACAGCAGGCAGAGCAGATCCACAAAACCCAATGAAGCTGAGTTTGGTTTTTTTAGGAAAGCAGTGAATGGGAAATGTTGATTTCATTTGTATTAATTAGAGTTTTGCCACTGTCTTCAAGGCAGACAGATATTTATCAAGCTTTCCTTGTAGCAGTATTTAAGCTGTGTATGTATGTTACCTAGCTTTGTATGTATTTTATCTAGGTACCAGCTGACAGCTTTCACTAGCACCATTGTAGCCATAAAGTATGTGAGTTGCAATAAGCAGAGAGGCAGGGAAGACTAGGAACAGCACTTAGGGAAAAGGTCTATGAAACCTGTCTTGGCTGGAGGCCCATGTGAAGATCCTTAGGATCAGATTCGCTAGTGCTCCGACTCTTTTTCTGTTGCTCCAGCAAAGCAAAGCAGCTATAAAACCATCAGAAATAACTTTACAGCTACTTTGTATGACTATAAGAGACTAAAATTCCTGACTCTAACCTTTAGCCATTATAGTTTTGTTTGTTTGTTTGTTTTTTCTTTCTTCTACTGTAGGAAAATCAGGAGAATGATATTTCCTTATTGCCCAAGGGCTTAGGGAGGCCAAAAGTCATTCTGCAAATTGTCATGTATGTGCTTCAGGTATGACCAAAATACGGGCGTGACTGGGTCCCTCTGTGTCCTCTCTGCTGGGAAACAAATGGCTGTGCAAACCCAAAGCGCTGGATGTATGCTATAGCATGAATGACTAAATTCGAAGAGCATCACCTTGTCCCACTCTGTGCATAATTTGTCCTGGCATCGTGTAAGAGGTGGGGCCTGTCAAGTTGCAAGGCAGGAGGATATTAGCAGTTTTTGAGTGAGTTCAGTGAGAGGATCTGCAGAGCCATGGCAGCGCAATGCAGTAACAGCATGGGATGCGGGAGCTGTAGCTAACTGAGCCCAGGGCCTGTGCAAGTTATCTGTGCCTCTTAGCAGGAAATGTTCCCATACCTGAGCAGAGCTAATAATATTTGAGGAAACACGTGAAAATTTGATAGGTTTATTTGTGAATGAGGGCATTTCTTCATCTGTTCAGGATCCCAAGCCCGCTGCTGTGACAGTTGATCGGTGTCTTGCAGAGTCTGGCCGCCATCTCCTTGTTGCATACATGTGCTAGGGTCTTTGCTTTTGCTTGCTCCAGCTTTAACACATAATGCAGCCCACGGGATGATGACAGTATAAACCCCTGTTTTTAATTCAAGGGCTTGCACGCTGTCACATAAACTAGCTGAGCCATAGGAGCCAACAGCATGTGTGCCCTCAACCAGTAGTCTCACTGGTAGAGGCTGGGAGAGTGCTTGGGAGATGGTAATTCATATTTACTTGTCCTGACCTCCTCCTCCTCCCAAGGCATCTGATTCCACGTTTGCAGTCAGAGGCAGGGAAGTGAGCCAGATGGCCATCCTTCGGTTCTTGAAGCAGCAGATAGAGTGGTTGCAAGTAGCGTTCAGCTTTTCATTCCTAGAGGGCATGACTCAGATGAAATTTGCTGAGGCTGAAGAGCACACACAAGGATAGACTCCACAGCTCAGGGGACATGTGAAAGTGTGTAACTCCATTGTGTGTCAGGCCCTGGTCACAAAGCCTGGATTTTCCAAATGACTTCAGTCTGCCCAGCTCTGAGCAGCTGGGGTTGCATCTTAGCTGGTGTAATCCCATGTAAATAGATTGATAGATGCTCCTGGGAGTGAGATCCCAGTCCGTATAAAACCACACGGGTATTATTCACAGCTATGCTCTTTTACACGCGGCCAGGACATGCCCCACTATGGAAGAAGCCTCCAGTGTTTTAGATCAGCTCTTGTGTGTTTGCATCATTGCTAGCTGTCGACTTGCTGCGCTCAGGCGGTCCACCGTATCTGACACGGCAGGAGGTAGCCGGGAGGTGCGTGTAACCCTGGCACAGCGCTCGGTTTGGCAGGGGTTCTCAGCTGGTGTCAGATGATGCTTGCGCAGTGAGCACGTGCATGGCTTTCATTGCAGCTGGCCTCAGCCGCATGTGCTCTCTTGGTACTCTACACTGGCCGTTTAACTCTCCACTAACTGTGGAAAAGCAGCTGACCCAAATTGTCTCAACTAAGGGAAGATTAGCTAGATGGAAGCCTTCATTAAAAAAAAAAAAAAAAAAAACCACGAACAAAAAAACCCCCAAACCAAACAAAACCCCTAGCAAAGCAGTTGGGAAAGGATGGCAAGTCATTTAAGAACCTAAAATTTATTTAGCAATCTAAAAATTCATTTAAAAGCTTAATACCTTATGAGCCTACAAGATATGAATAGATTTATTTTTTTCGGAAACAACCTGTTTAGCGTTGCTCTGCAGTATTTTGAGAGAGGTATCCTTGGTGCATTCTAGCCTTCTGGAAACCAGAACAAATATGAAATTCCTCCAAAAGGAACACTATAGAATGCCTGATCTCTCAGACAAGTAAATACTAAACAAATGTATTTCAGAAAGCTTTGAATGCCAAATTCTTGTTCTGGTACATCAGTCTGAGCTATTCATTGCTCTGTAGGTACCTTTGGGAGGGAAGGAAAGGACAAACATCTCCTGTTCAAGGAGTCTCATGGTTATGCTTAGCTGAAACTTTGCAGTTTCTCCTGCTGGGAAACCTCAATGGCACAATCAAGAAGATGCAAACGCAATAATTCAGTTTGATTTTTTTTTTTTTTTTTAAAGCAGGGATATAGGAGGGTTTTTCCTTATTTTGTTGTAAGCTGAAAATTTAGGGAGTAGGTGAGCTCATCACGTTGCTGCAGAGCAAGCTTGGAGGATAAGAGAAACTGTCTGTGTGAAGGAAAGGCAAGAAAATGAGCTGCTGTCTATTTTTCTTGTAATGTCTTGCAGCACAGCCCGCTGCTTGATGGATTGGGTTTCTACTGTCTTTACTCAATCTCATGCAGTGCAAGGAAGTGCACTGTTTTCAGCATCTTTACCCAGCTCAAGAAGGATTCAGTGTGTATCAATCATTACATTATTTACTTAGGTGTGTTTTCAGGCTTACTATGTGAGGTTAAGGGAACCAGGAGTAAGAGTGCTAACCACTGGGCTCCCAGTCCTGCTATACTTTACTGTTATCATTTGCATGTAATTAAAATTTATCGTGGTATGTTAAAATACCACATTAATCAGCCAGGAAGAGTTATGGTATTTTTCAGTATCATTACTCTCAACGTGTACAAATAATTATTTTTGATATTTGAGGTAGATTTTTTTTCTTGGCAGATCAATAAGGCAAAAGGCAACACTTCATTGATTAATCGTTTTCCTCCCTCCCTCTGCTTCCTTACTAGATTAGAAACCTACAGAACCACTTTGCTACAGATTGTTGTATTTACTGTGATTTCTTTAACTTCCTAGTCTGATCTGAAAATTGAGCTGAAAAATAGCAGTCACTTGCTATGTAGTACTACAGTCAGGTTTGTAACCCAGACAGATGTCTGCTACTACTCTTACTTTACCAGATTGCTTGTTCCACTTACTTTCTCTCCAGCTGTGCTTTAATTCACAAGGAATTATTTCCTTTTGTATGTGTAGGTTTCTAAGTTCAGGAAATTACTATCCATCCACATATTTTGATTCTTTGTTGTATAATTCTCTGTTTTGCTTTTGCTAGTTGATCCCTTCTCAGTCTTTGTTATTTAATCATTACTTAACATCTTCAGCTGTTAAAGAGAGGAAAAAGGGAGCATCTGGCCCACCAGAGTGTCATGTATGGAACAACGTTTTGGGGGCTCTTTTGGTTGTTGAATCTTTCCATACTTAAATCACAGTTTTGTCTATGGGCTCTCTCCTACAATGTTGTTGAATTGTAGGCCGTTCACTCTGTTGAAACCATCTAGCCAAGTAACATTGTTGTGATGTAAAGAAGTGCTATAATCACGTTTTACAAACGGGGAAATAAAGCACCTGCCCACACAGACAAACAGCAACAGATACAAACCAAGCTCTGCTCAGTAGTAATAAAACAGAAGCTGCTAAATGCCTTGAGGTATTGAAAACTTTGTAGGAGATACATCTGCTTTTGTTTGGAGGCTCAGCCCTGCCAATACAAATGCTGGATACTTAAGGGAAAAGATCTTTACAATTCTGCTAATGAGAAGCTGCGTGGGGTTTACTAAGAGGTAAGAGTTTGCTATAAAACAGTAACAAACTCTGTACTGAGAGGCAATGATTTATTACATTCAAATGGTGCCAGAGCCGGTAAGCCTGAAGAGGCATATCCATATGTAGTCACAGGTGTCTGAGCCATTTTCTTCACCCTCGCACAGGTCTTTGGCACTGGGTATTAGAGACGTGTAACTGTTGATCTGTTGTTTCACAAATGTGATATTTCAGTGGTGCAGTTCCTGCCCTTGGGTGTGCTTTTGCGAGGCCTTTTTTAGGCCCGGATTTGAAATTTGGTTTTTTAGTGCAAGGCGAAAGGACACTTTTCATACATTTATCAAAAGGAGAATCTCTCCAAATTAGACATGAAAGTCAAGAGGGGGGAAAAAGCTTTCCAGCGTAGGAAATGGCTTCAAAGTTCACAAGAAGAAAGACTTCGCAGCCCTTTCAGCTTAACAAAACCAGGGCTCAGCACTGTCTGCAAAATTTGCTTTAAAAGCTGTGTTAACTCAGAGTTAATTAAAGTGCCAAGCGACATGTTGCTGTGGCTATACAGCTACAGTGGTGCCATGATAACTTGGGTACGTTTACTTCAACAATGGCACTGTGGACACATCCAATAAGTTTATCATACTCGTAACTCTCTCTTTTAGACGCTAAATTGATTCTCTTTCCTCTGCTTCACATTATAAAGCATATTCTCTGGAATCTGGAGGCCTTTTCTTAACTTACTTCTAAAACTTGCCAAGGTTGCAGCAGCGTGAACACTAGAGCTATTGCCTACACGCAGGTAATAACTCCCTGTTGAAATTTGATGGTTGTCTACTTATACGAGGGGATTAATGATGGGAAGAGGTTAATGAGGAGAAAAGGTGGAAAGGATTTTCATAACTGCTTTGTACATTGTTGCAAAAGTTTGAAAAAGGGCAAAAAGACAGGTTTTAATTCTTTTGATGTAAAAAAATGCTATATTTTAAGGAAGACGAGTATTACTGTGAAATTTTTCGTTTGAAAAGTTTAATTATTCTTGAATGCCTTGATGCTAAGTCTTCAGTCAGCTCCTACTATTGATCAAATGGCTGAAAGCCAAGAGTTATTTACTACCCAAGTGTTACTTAGGCCATAGCACACAATCAAGGGCATTATCCCAATTAAACAATGATTATTTTGGAAGAAGAATGTGCCATTTAAATCCATAAATAATGCACTGCACCATCTTAACGTTGCGAAGCGGGGCACTGGCTCTGAGTAGCTGCAGACTTCTGAGAAATTGCTTTGGGGAGGTTTTCAAAGATGCCATCAGGGAGGCAGCCGTCTGGCTCCTGGAAGTCAGATGACAAATGGATATCGTTTGAGCTTAAGCATACCTGATGCCTGGTTACTTCTGGATTGCTGCTTTTTGCTGAGGACCACCATTGCCGCATGGTCTTTCACATACTCTAGAGCAAAACAGGGACTCAGTCACAACTGCTGCTTGGACCTTCTCTGTGACCCGGTGAAGGACACTTAACAGCTCTCCTCTTGGCAGACTCATGTCTGTTTGCTCATCCATGCAGACTGACAATGTTGGAGGAAGGGAGGTTTTCCTGGGGCTGCTTCCCTCCTTGCTCAAAGCAGCTCAGTGCAGTGCTGGAGGTGCCAGTTATCCCCATGGATAGTCACTCATGCCATGTTCTCACAGACCGACCTAAGGGTTTCATGTTGCACCTTCCACCTCTGAAGGTGGTTACTTCCCCCTGCCCATACCCCTGGCTTTGTCTTCCAGCCGATACACCCGTATCAGCTCTTGTGTTTGGGTAGGTGCAAAACGGGTGGAATCAGTCCACCAGGCCAGTGGACAACTCACCTGGCAATGCTGAAGGAGAGAAAGCACAGCTTCATGCCAGATGAACTTGTTGATTTGACTTGCCCTGCAGCTGCAACATCAGTAGACTTAATATAAGCAAAGAGGAGGGAGATGCAGGACCACTTTGATCTGTTACATTGGATCAAGTGCAAATCTTGAGTGTGCATAATGAGTGGCTAATACAAGACACCTAGGGTAAAAAATCTGCAGTAATTCTGAGTAATCTTGTTTGTACTAGCCCCAAAGCTAGTACACTGAATGTATAAAATACTGTAAAAAAGCCACCTAATCTGAAAAATCAGACCTTGCCAGTCTGATGCAGAGCAATGCTATAGCGAGGCATGGATTGCCCACGGGGAAGTTTTTAGTGTTGTATTCAATTTAGGATCTGCAATGATGCTAAGTAATTTAGGCTCTGGAGTCACAGGTGTTTAGTGAGAAGGGTAAAGTATCCAGTAATGATGGGGTGAGGGATCTTTAATAAAATAGTGTAAGATCATGTTTTAGAAGGCTATGTCTTAATGCACAGGAATATGAATTACATTGACATTTCCTGAACTTTTTGCTGAGCTTTAGTACTTGCTATGTATTACTTTGATTCTGTTTAATACTGAGTTCTCTGCTGGCGCATTTGGTTGCTTATATCCTTGGTGTCCTTTCAGCTTTCCTGAATATAAAAGTGGAGGTAACGTTCAAGTTGAACACTTCGAATACAGACTTCAAGATGCAGATTTTTGACTTATATGAGCAAGTGCCTCATCTTTCCATTGTCTCTGCTTGTCTTGGTACTAAACTGGCTTCCCTCCAGTTGGGATTTCCATAAAGAAAAAAATCCTATCTGTTTATCCTTGTTAATATGTACAAAGCTGACATCTGACCACTAGCGTTGTTTGGCCATGATATTTTTACAATAGACAAAAGCCATCCCTGTAATCGCCACCTCATTTCTTTGTCTTGGCTTTTTCAACTTGGGAAGTCAATGGCAAGGTCAAATAGGAGAAATGGGAGAATGCTTCCTAGCAGGAAACTCTGAGCAGGATTAGAAAAGGTCAGATTTGTGTCTTACCCATCTTTCCTGACTGCTCTGGGTCAAGTGACAGGAACATACTGCCATGACCTAGATCCTAACTGGGATCATCCTGGTATCTTCAGTGAAGTTACTCTGGATGTGTATTTGTGTAACTGAGTAAGGGAGACCATGCAAATTTTGACAAGACAAATTAAAGCCAACAGAAATTACATGTGGAATATATAGGCTGGAAGATTGTTCCTAAGGCAAAAGTGCCATATAAGAATATTTTCTATAAGACATTGCCAACATACGGAGAAGAGATCAGCAATGTTGCACCTGTTGCAAGCCTTAGAAACATGTACATAGTTTGCAAATTCTTGTCTGGTTTTGCTTTCTATTTATCAATGAAACCTTGGTTTTGATGAGATCCAAACAAAACCAAGACAAAGTGTAGTTTGTGTAGATTAAGAGAAAGCTTTTCTGTTTATGGACACAGAGGAAGAAAATCCAAATGTAAGAACCCATGCAAGACCTGATTTTCAGAAGTCCTGAACGTCCCCCAGCCACACTGAAACGAGTGGGAGCAGAGTCAAAACTGCTTTACCAGATTAAAGACACTTCATTTTTCCATGTATTCGAAAGTTACAAAGAAAGTTTAGGCATTCTTTGGAAAAGCGGAGACAAATGCGATGTTGATTTACCGTACCATACCTGTTCATTGCCCATGTAACAGGTCACTCTATGTATATTGCATTCGTAGGCTGAGTTATTACCTATTTCTAACTAAAATATTCCTGGAATATCTCTGAACAGTTTCAGAAGTCATCCATTATAGATTCAGGTTGTGGTTTGCAGTCTGTATTCACACTTGGCTTGATGCACAGCAACAAAATCTCTGCTTTGCAGCTCGAGAGAGAGTAAACCCAGATGCTGTAAACATAGGGGGAAGGTGAGGCTGAGACTCCATCCCCTGTGGAAAAGTCTCTTTGCTCTGTTCCTGTGCTCTCCCCTCCGGTCCCTGCTGTATCGTCCTCGTACAGCCAGGCATGAACCTAATGAAACAATGAAGTCTTCCGGGGCAGGAAAGTGCAAAAAAGAGAAAAGTGGAAAAAACAAGGAGAAAACCAACTGATATTGGGATAACAAATAACAATAATAAAGAGGATGCAGAACAGCCTACCTCCATATTCACAATTAGAAAAAGAATATTGACCTGTGTGGACCTTTGGTTTGACACGTTTCACCTACTCTCAAGTTATTACTCCTGAGTCTGGAGGTGGGCAGAATGAGACTGTACATTTATGCAAAAATTTGTCCTTTAAGGAAAGTCTTTTACTCGCTTCTAGAGACAAGAGTTTGGTTATGCTTCAAAGTGGGAGAGGTTACATTTCTTTCTATACAAAATGCATGATTTCACTGATCACTTCCTCTTCTGCAGTTATTAACATTTTTTTTAATGAGAATGTGTATTTTAAGAGTAAATGGAATGAACAGTACAGGAGGTAAATGAGGGCTGTCCCTGTGTTCTCCAGCATGGAAGGACTGGGCAAGAGGAGGGAATACAGCCACCCTTTACTGCAGATAGCCATTGCTGCTTCTCCTTTCTGCAGTGTCACTTGNTTTAATGAAAAAAATATCAAAGGCTAACTGCTGTGTGCTGTGGAGCAGTTGTTGTTTGTGTGCAGTGCTCTACCTTAGGCCACCTCTCATGAAATTTGACATCAGTCAGTTTCAATTGCACTTTCAAATGGGTTTATCATCTGGGGGGATGGAAGCTTGTTTTGTTATGGATTATTATTGCCAAAATTCACTCCTGGCTGCCAATCTGCAGAGGGATGTAGTGCAAAACCATGCCAAGTCTGTTGAGATTCCTGTTCTGAGAGCCATGAGTGATGCAGCAGGGCAGTAGTACCAGATTTCTACCTGCACTGGTCACGCCGTATGTATTCACAGTCTTCTCACCAGCTTGTCTTACTGAAATCAAGATGCATCACCCAAACACAACCCTCTTCATATGTAACTTTTTCTCCGCTCCTGTTACGGTCCTCCTCAACTCCTTCAAAGCCAGGATCCCTCTGTTCTCTGGGTTATTATGATGAGCTTTGTGTGTACTGCGTCCCTCTGACAGAAAAAACAGGTTTGTGCTCACAAGCCTGGCAGAGAAGGAAAACAGCCCCTGGAAAGAAACTTGAGCCCATAATGCATTGTTTGTATCCATTGTCCGGTGACAAAGTTATTTTTTCTTATACTAAAATAGCTCGCAGCAGCGTGTTCTCACCCTGAATAAACGAATGCCATAAATAAAGCATGAAAACATAACACATCCTGCAAAAGAAATGGATTTTCTGCCCAGCTGCCTATTTACAAGCTTAATAAGTGTGCAAAACCTCTACCCAAATTTGGCTGATACTGGGAAGTGAGTTTCTAAGTTACTGGGAGAAAGGAAGTACTGGGGCTGGGAGCCTGGCAGTCACACATAGGCAGTGCAGTTGTACGAGCTTCCTTGCTGCAGGAAATCATGCTATAATTTGGCCCCTCAAAGTCTTTGTCAGAATTTTATTTCATGAGGAAAAGAACTTTCAAGTTTTAATATTTAAGTGTTTTTATTTTTTCTTTAAATTTTTACAGAATATAATAAAAAGAGTAAGTACGATGAAACACATTGAAGCATCACGATGATAACTCACCATTCACGATGTCAGCTTTTTGCCTTGAAATGAATGTCAAAGCTAGTGTCCTATGTTCTGATTTAAGCTAAAACCAAACAACCATATTTCAAAATCATTCACACAGGAAAACTCCTGTCTCTACATAGCAGCAGATCTCCAGCTTTATTGAAACATTAGAATAAGCTAAATGCTTCCCTTTGCTTGAAATGGCTAATAAAGTTCCAGTAAATGTACAGTGGGCACTGCTTTGAATGAAATCATCAGAGGACTACTGCCAAACACAGCCAGGCAGATTTTGCCGTACGGCTGAGTAGGACTGAGGCCTGCCTCCCCAGGGAGCACTTTATGGACCAAGGGCTATCCCTGAGGGTACCTCTGCTTTGGAGGGATGCTAGCGGGGGACGGGACCTCCCATCTGGTCCCAGCGCTGCTTCTTCAGGTTCTGCTTGTTGGCTACCCAAACTCCGGGGCTTCTGCTTTGCTCACAATTTGAGAAATGAAAGGCTGAGTGAGCCTTGAGGTTAATGTTTTCTGAAGGTGATGGGAGAGGAGGAGCTGCTGGGAAATAGATAGCATGAGGTTTTCTCAAGTTTCTGCTCTTCCAGTATCTGTTGTGTGCATCTCATGCCTCAGGCCTGATAATCCTGTACTGTTTGTGAGCCCTGAATTCATAGAAAGACTTTTTAAAGTGCATTTCACAAGAGGCTTATTGGGTAGAAATCATTAAAAAGAAATGAAGGATGCTTTTTGTGACCCTAAAACTGAATTTATCACCTTTGCTCTTCATAACATCAAGTACACTGCCTAGCTGTACCCACAAATACTGGCATCAGTTACCTTTTAAATTGCTCAGCGTATTGAGGCAGTGGGTCAGAGAGAACAAGTGAAAGGTGTTTTCTGCCTGACTTTCAGCAGAAGTATTTTGGAGGAATTCTCTATAAATTTTTTTTTTGCCTGGCACTATGTTTAATTATCTGTTACTTGAAAAAACCAAAAAACTGTGCCTCTGTGTAAGGTTCTGTGAACTGTAGCCACCAACAAAAGCTTGGGTTAAAATGGATTTTAGATATCTATTCCTCTAAAGGAAAACTAATCATTCTGGATTGCTTCTCTTTGGGCACGGGTATTTCCAACTCATAAATAAACAGGAAACAAATAAACATCAGCTGAGACATCTGAAACACTAATCTTCTAGACAGGTGATCATTCCTGAGACCACAAAGCATCTATATTGCAGCTACCTGTTATCATTTGTCTTACAGTAGCAGCTAAAAGCCTCCACTGAGATTAAAAGCAAAGTTCTGTGCTAACATTCCATGAGACGCAGCTCCTGCCCTAAGAGATTTATTATTTAAACAGAGATGGATAAATAACATAGCAAATGTACAAGGAGCCTGTGGGGACCATGCAAATATTTCCCATGTAGAAATGTGACCCTCTATGGAGCTGAGCGCTCCTTAGGAAGAGCTTTGGTCCCTTTGGTTTCCAGCAAGAGTCAAGAGCAACCGTCATCTGTCATGGTGCTGCTAAGGAGTCACACGACCCTTATATTATTCTGCGGAAAACAGGAGTTTGAGCGTTGACTCCGTAAATATCTCCCTCCTCTAAAAGCGAAAACTGCAGCCTGCTGCTATCATTTTTTTATTTTTTCACTTGTAGTCCCACTGATTTAAAACCTATATAAAGTGTTTTTCTGCTCATGCACTCTAGCTTTTAAGCGCTAGCACTTGAAAGACGACAGTAATGTTTTTCAGATTCGCATGAGGTATCAGCTGGGTTCTCTGTTACACAGCTGCTGGGAACATGTTACGATTCAGGAGCAGGAGATACTCATTTTGATTTTTATCATACCAGAAATATCCAAGATTTAGCTAACTGGGAGTGAGCGTGAGAAGCATCAGTGATTAATAGTGTCTGAGAAAGGTCCAGCATTTGAATCTCATTTGCAGGCTATAAATGCTCATTTGCTTTTACCCTGTGCCTGTGGGCCACTTAATGCCTGCAAAAGGTTATAGCTCAAGCAAGAAAAAATAGATTCTCCTTGTGCTGGGAATGCACTACAGAAAGCTGTGAGCAAGGGGATGAACTTACAGTGCATGTGAAGAAACATCTTTGAGTAAAAGATGACTTATTTCACAAAGAGTGCAATTCAGAGGGTACGAGAGCGTTTTCAACAGAATTTCTAATACTGTGAGTCACCTGTTGTAGTTGTAGATGGGTCTTGAAAGTACCCGTGCTGCGATAAGTTCAGGGGTGAGAGTGGCTTCTGACATTATAGCTGGAGGGACAGATGTACAAACTGCGCAATTACCTCACCTCCCTCATCCGTCACCATCCTGCAGCTTGCACAATGCGAATAAGCATTCACGGCCCATTTCAATGCAGAACAGAATAGCGTCATTTATCACTTGTTAGCCCCAAAGTGGATTATAAGCCCTCATGCCGTCACTTACTGCAGCTCAGTAGCTTCTTAACTGCACAAAGGTCTCATTGTATAGAAAGGCTTATCCTGCCTGTAAATCCCATGCTAACCTGTCCAGATGCGCCTGTAGCATCACAGATGTGATTTTCAAGAGGATCTAAAAAGAACACATTCGGGAAAGGCAGGGAGTCAGGGCATGCCGTACCCACGTTGGAGCGAGTGCTGGAGTCAGATGTAGCCAGCTAGGGACTTTTTTTTTCCCCTCCTGTCCTCCAGGCATGACTTGTGAGCCTGTGTTGGTGTGTTGGGTTGCTGGGTAGGGGAGACACTACACAAGGTGATGGTTTGAAACCATTGCAGTGCCATGGTCAACGATATCCTACTGGAAGCTGAGGACTTTGTGACGGTATATGCGCTATATACCTTTACTGTGAAATTCCTATTACTGGTCTTGATGTTGGCAGTTTCTTTGAAAGTCAGTATTGTGGATTTTAGCAAAAGCTGAAGAAGATGTTTTTCTCTTCCAGCATGAATGTTACTTTTCAAGTGGTCATCACCACTGTAAACTGTTTTATTCCTCTACTGCTGGATGACAAAATGAACGTGAAGAAGTAATAAGGCAGCTGGGACCAGATGAGAAAGTAGTAAACTGGAATGAAAGGCATAAATCTAAACTGTGCATGAGGATAATTTTTTTTTCTCAAAAGAAATATGTGAAACCCAGAGAAGAAAAAATAGAACTGGCCAAAGCTTTGATATTGAGTAAGAGTTAATGTGAACCACTGACCAAACCTGAAATGACTGTCTTTTACTGCATATTACAAACGCTTCAAATTTTGGGTTTTTTCTGCTTATTATTGCCTTGCCTTTCATTAGCAAGGACAGCAAACTACAAGACATTTAACTAAAGTCTATTCCCATGAGAAAACCAGTTTACTTACTCGATTTCAAGTTTGATACAGTGTGGAAAAATATTTGTCCTCACCTTGTCATATTTAGTTGATATGTATTACTAAAGTGTCTTTTGCTGCATACTGTTCTGGATAGAGCACGGTTCCTGCTGACCAACACATCCTGTTTTAAAAAGGTTCTGACTACACATGGCAAACTTATGAACGTTGTGGATCACTCCTTGACTGGCAGGAACAAAAAGTCCGTTTGTGTGTTTTCATTCAAATTCACATCTACAAAAATGTCTAGGTGCAGACAGTATAATCCATTATATTAATGTCTCTACTTGACGGAGAGAAAGCGTTCACCTTCTTAGCATGACGACAGATGATTTTCTGATCTGCCTCTTTGCACAGTTCCAAGAAGCCCTGCTGTATCTGCAAGGGTCTAAACTGTCACCAGGGTTTAGGTTCACATCTCTTGAGTTTGTCTCTCAAACTCACTTTGATCCCTTTCCTTCAGCAGAATCCAAATAAGTTAATTGATCATCTGGCTTGTTTCTTACACAAAAAACTGCTTGCCAGCGTGAAGCTATCTATCATTTTGTTACCCTGTGGTGATCTGACAGGGGAATTAGAGCCAGACATTTCTCATCCATTTATATTTAATTAGAAGTAGCCATTAGCAAGTTTGAGACTTTCAATAATTGCGTATTTCCTGCTTGCATTTATTTTTCCTTATCATTGCTTTCCTGTAACTCTTACATTAACCAGTAATGATGTACTAATTGATTGTGAGGTGGTAAATAGGTGGTCAGAGCTGGTGAGTGCTTTTGATTCAATATAGGAACAGCAAGGCTTCTGATAAGTGAGAAACACCGCATAATACGAAATTTTTATGTGTTTACTCATACTGAATTACACACTTTTGTTTAGGTACTTCAAATGGCCTTGATGGACCTTAATAACTATCTTGGAATAAAATATGTCTCCTGAATGCCAGTTAGAGTGTCAGAATCCCAGCCTAAGCAGCTTGCCCAAGACATTTGCACTTTCTGAAAAGTTCATTAAAACATTGAAATCAATTCTCATAAATTTTAGAATAGTGCATTTTTATTTCAGTAAATGCTAAGCACCACAAAAAGGTAAGCTGCTGTTAGCAGTTACTCTAAATCAGATTGGCTTGGATACCCTTCAAAAAACAATCTGCACCCATTTTAAAATAGTGTGATAATGAATTGCATTAATTGTTAATGTTCACTTTCAGTGTCATTACAGAATACAGCCTAAATCCTTCCCCACAGGACAACCAATTGTGCTGAGAAGAGAAATGCAAGAAGCCTGAGTATAATTATTTGTTTGTAATGGCTTAGGCCCCCTTACTTACTTAGGAGAGTGATTTTGCTCATGTGCTCAAACTCTTGCAGCTCAATGACAGAGGTCCCTGGCAGATTTACATGAGCGGCTCACTTCGCGTCAGAAAGATTGACTTCAGCAGGCTTTGTACAGAGCCTAAATTACTTCAGCAGCGCCTAAATGACTTAAGAAGTATCGGCTATCACGGTTCTGACACCATTCAGATAACCCATTTGCCTTTTTAAAAACTGCATGAAGTATTTATCAAAAGGTTATGATATGAAGCAAAACAACAATTTAAATGTACACCCAAAACTGCATACCGTGGGAAGTTTAAATTATAACTGGTGCTTATTTTCATTCATGGCAGGTTTTATACTGCCTAGGGGTTATTCTGGGTGTAATGTTTTTATTCTTTCTCCTGGCTCTGTACCATACTCGCAGGTCCACAGTGCTGGTCGTCTTCATGACATCAAAAATAACTTCCAAGCTTAAAGGACCTTTCTTCTCTTGGCAGTTAAGGGTTCATTGATTGTTAAGTGATTGATTGATTTGTTAAGCGTTCATTGTTTATTGGCTCCAACCATATCCATGAGGGCTACCCACACACACAGACAAAGCACAAGCAGTTTAGGAGCAGAAAAGTGTGATTTGATGGTTAAGTCATAGGATCAGGATTCAGATTCTAGGAGATATTACTGCACCTTCTTATGCTTTAATTTTTCACTTGAGAGGCTTTTATCTGGTGGTTTATGCTCACAAATCATGTTGACAACTGTTTCCAGGACCAGATGAAATAGAGCTTTCCATTCTAAACCTGTTTGGAAGTGCTGGAATGCACCAGAACAAAATCAAGAACATTAAAAGTGTTCTGGTTTTGCTAGAGGTCTAAAATTTCTAAGGGAAAAACTTCTTTAAAAGAGTTTATACCTATCAAAATCTTTTGCAGTGCCTTTGGTAAGATCCCTGTACTGGTTGTCTCCACTTGCATGCTGACTGAATTTATGCTCATCGTCAAAACAAAAAGCCTGGGGAAAGCAGTGAAATGTGAATGTGAGAGGTTTCTGAAAGCAACTCTTCCCATGGAACTGCCAGATACAACTCTAGAGAGGTCTTCTCTGCAAATCAAAGGTCAGGTATTTGGGAGGGCAGGTGGGTAAGGGAAAAGACTGAGTGACATTTGGAAAAGGCAGGGAAGTTGGCGTAGTGAAACAGAGGATGAAGGAAAACAAAAACAAATGAAAACGTGAAAAGTTTAAGCTTCCAAGAGAAGAATGAGGAGTGAGTGCTGTATTAGAACAGACCTCTTACATAGCCAACAGGTACCTTTAAGGCAAGGATTTCAGTCCCTTTGATTAGGTGGCAGGGGAGAGCCGTACAAAGTAAATAAGGAGGGAAGCATGCAGAAAGTATTGTAAAGTCTCTTCCTTATGGAGGAAACATAAGGTACTCACCTGCTGGTGAGTGCCATCTGCCCTGATAGGGGAGGACAGGCAAATTCAGAAAACTGCCATAGCACACCAGAGCCACAGGCTGCTCTGGAGGGTTGGCCCTCACATTCCCTCATGTGGAAGTTGGTCTGTATTCCAGAATGGAATTAAATATTTGCAGAGCAGGACAATATAATCTTTCTTTCATTTGGTTGTTTCTTATAATTTATTGCCTTCTATTACACATAAAACCTCTCTTCCCCTGCCTGCAGAGCAAATACCCTGAAACCGTAGCAGTCAGTGACACAGCAAGACAGGCATGTCTCACTGTCAATCGTGTGCCTAATTGCTTGTCATGGTTAATATGCTCGTTTGCAGACTGCCTGAGGAGTCACAGAAGGAGACACCAGCTAACAGATCCTTGGAACGTTAAAATCTTGCCGTACATCCTGATAGCAGATGCTGGTGTAAGTTGCAACTTATTAAGGGAGTCTCATCAAAGCAGTCGTACTGGAGACAGGGTACCTACTCCAAACAACAGCAGTTCATGGGTGGGTGCGTTTGAAAATCATTTCAGTCTTTTGCAGCTGCTTTACACCACCTGAAGGCCCTGCACATTCTTGATCTGTATAATTATCTGTACTCATTAGGTTAAACTTAGAGTAGGGTATGAATTAGCTGAAAGAAATGGGGCACATTCAATAGATGATGCACTGGAACACTGCTGAGCTTGTGAGTGCACTGAAGTGGCTCATATGTGTAACTCAAAGGCTTTCCTGTTCAATTTTGGAAAAAATGACACCTGGGGGACTAATGACCAGAGGAGACAGACTCAGCAATACACAGTGAACACTCTTGCTCCTATGTCTACCATGATTAGATTTCAGGTAGACTGCAACTAACCAGATACCATAAAGGCTTTTAGCAAAGTTGTGAGTAACACGGAAGCGCTGCACTGTCAGCAGCACAGTTACATTAGCAAAGGGAAGGTCAGTAAGAGCTGCAGGTGTTCAGCATCTCTCGGGGACTTCTGGCTCAGGTGCTGCTTCGGAACAAACAGTCCAAATTTACCCAAGGTCTTGCTCTTTTTTAAGCGTCAATAGCCATGTCTCATCTTGCCAAAACGCAAATGTCTGCTGGTTAAAGATACCAGGCACACATAACATACAAGATACTTTGCTATTCAGAACGATCATGAACATTACAAGAGAGGACTGGAGCTGATCATTATTCAAATGCTGGCCTGGTAGGATACAGTTTATTTTCCACTTTGACTGAGTGCTGTGGAGCCTCGGTATGCCAAGTCCCTACTTCTGTTACACTCTGAACTCAGTGTGAGCATGTACCTACATCTACACTGAAACAGCAAAAATACTAACTCCTGGGTCTTATGACTGTGCCTCAGTTTACCCTCCAAACAGAGATTTTACACCTCCTCATATATTGGACTTCACTTGTGAGGCACAAGTGACAGCCTTAGGGCATGCCCTGTTCTTAAAATGTGGAAGTTCAAGTTCCTCAGCCAAGAGGCAGGAAATTACCTGTAAATGATCCCTGGCTGCTGTGAAAGCAAAGGAAAAGGAGTCAGCTTAACCATTTGCTTTGCCTCAGCTTTGCGAGGAGCGATGTACCTGCAAGGTGACAGTATTGCTTTTCAGCAACAAGTGATAAAATCTCATTTTCTCCAAGGATTAGTTGGCATTCAGGTGTTTTACAGGAAGGTGGACAGCACTGAACTTTTTGGACCAATGAATCCTTGATTCTCTCATGCAGACAGCAGTGGACTTAAGGCTGCTCTCACCTTCCCTCACTGAATGGGTATCCCAAGCATGAGGAAGCTACCATTTCCTTTGAAATCTCACCACAAGGAACAAGGCTAGATCTGATTAGAGCTTTAACAAGTATGTTACCTCGAGATGTTATCTGTCCAGGTCATTGGTGTACTCATGCATCTTTACTGTGGGGAAAGGAAAAGAAACAGCTTTCAAAGGCTGTGAATAATGCATCTTACACAAGAAACCTGTGCCTGTGTCAGTCTGAAGGGGCAGCCTCGCAGAAGGATATGTTTTGAGGAAAGGTTTGGTTGTTCATGAAACAGAGAGTTCAGAGGGTAAAGTGATAAAAGGAAGTTGCCCATATGGAGGGTGGAGTTTCCCTACCTCACCAGTACAACCTTTAAGTGGGCCATGTTATCCTCATATCCCCTCAGTGTAGACCATGCCAGGTCCCATCTCCGGAGCTCTCTTACCTAAGCCAAGCCCACACACTTTTTGAGGTGATCTCTCCCGAATCGCGCAGTCATCCTTCTCATTCTCTAGAGCGAACATGAGGTTTTTCTAACTAAGGCTGTGTCTTGTAACCTCCCAGGAAGGTGATCTCCCTGCTGTCAAAGCTGCGTTGTTGGCAGGGCAGCTCTCTTTTAGCTCATCTTTGCTAGCCGCCTGCAAGGTTAGGGTTGCAATTTATTTCAAAAGTGGATATTGCCAAGCTTTGCATGTTATCTTGAAATACTCAAAGTGCTTTTTCTGGGGCAAAGAAATTTCTTCTGAAGCAGTTTGCAAAAGCAACCCTGAGAAGTAGGGCTTGGCTATTTTAAGCTCAGCAGCATGCTGATGTGCAAGCCTATTTTCAGGGAAAATTTTCTGCATCTAGCAATACTGAGAGCTAGGAGGGCAGACATGCATCTGAGTATATTTCTCCAGAAGCCTAGGTTTTAAAATACATATTTATGTGTGTGCAGGTGTACATATGTACTGAAGATGACTATAAAAAAAGCTCCACATCATTACTTTTCTCAGGAAAACCATAAAGGTTACACTGCAGCTCTGGCAAGGCCACCCTGTACTCCTTTCAGCCATACTGTATGAAAACAAATAAACCAGAACCAAAAACCCAGCCACAAAATATAGAAGATCCATTGCTCCAAAATTAAATGCCTGAATGGTTAGTGCTATCCTCCAAAGTAGGAGAGAGGCCACATTTCCCTCAGAGAAGTCTGAATCTATTGATTCAAATTGCCTGGAAAAACCTCCAGGCCCTCAAGAATTGCTAATACTTGTTTTAACATTTTCAACACATTTAACTGGTGACATGATACAACCGAGGTGTGACTCAGCCACAAATTTACTGGAGGATGGGGAAGTATCACAAAATACCCGTTCTCATCGTTTTCTGCCAGCTCTTGGTCTTTGTGGTAGACAGAGGACAGGACCATTGCCCAGTAAGCCCTTTTTTGACCTTATTTGCGCTCTTGGTCAAAGGACTCATAGCCTGGCTGTCTTGAGAACATCAATAATGCTGACAGCAGCTGAGGACAGGAGCAGAACAAAATATGAAGGATGTTCACTAAAGCACAGGACACAGCGATGGCTAAATAAGCAGCTCAGTTTGGCCTGCGAAAGTCAGAAAATGACTCCTGCGGGAAGCTAGTGGCCAGGTTAAAGCTTCAGCTTTGGGATGAGTCTATTTGTTTTACACTGCGTGGGAGAAATACAGGCTTTATAAATCTGATCTCACCCACTGGATGACCCAGCTGCCCACTCCTCAGGGTTTGTTCCCCAAAAGGACCTGTGGGAGAGCTCTAGTTTGTCTGCCGGGTCCTAATGGCACTGAGCCTGCAGCCTCACAATTCGTGGTAAGGAATTCACTTGGAAATAAGAAATTGCAAATTCATTTCCTTCCTCATTAAGAAAAATTGAATTTCAGTTGGCTTTCCTCCCTCTCTCTCCTTGGATGGCTGCAGCGACTGAAAATGTTCTGCCTTAGAAATAACATCTTCCAGCAGATCAGACAATACTGCCAAGCAATTATCAAAAAAGCACCCTTGGCATAGATAAGAGAGCTTGACTGCACTGCTAGCAAGGCAAACTCCTGTGCCTTCTGGTCTGCCTTTGTTACCTCTTGCCATATCTTTTGATCACGACTCAGCCAATGCAGCTATGAATTTATAGCTGAAACATCGCTCAGACAGTGCATCTGGCACCAGCAGGTTGTTCCGAGTCTGTTCGGTTCACAGAAGGGGAAAGGAAAGTGTCGAGTTGCTGAGAAAGATATGGCCGATACACCAAAGCAGAGGAATAAAAAGGAGCTTCAGTTCAGGGAGGGAGACTGGGGAAACTGAGCTGACCCAAAGACGCGGGGAGAAACAAACATGGAAGGGAGTATACTGAGGGCAAGATGGTGATGAGAGCAAGAGAGGGCGTGAGAGGGTGAAGAGGTTTTGAAACCTTCAGTTTTATGTCCAAAGAGATGAAGCTTATAATAAGGTTGCCTTTTTTGCAGTATGGTTTTATTTTCCTCCAATATTTTGCAATGCATTTAAGACTCTGGAACATGGCAGCCATAAACTATCACGTGTGCCAGGGCTGGAACACGAATAAAAATAAAAGACAACTCACTGAATGGTCAAAGTTACAGGGGCTGTTTCCTTCTGATCACTGCTTCACATCTAATTAGGCCTCAGTGAGTTTTAAGATCATTCTCAGCTGTGATGAGCATATATTTGAGGGGGTTAAATAAAACATTGTGACTCACTTTTACAGGACCTCAGGCACCCTGCTTCAGAGTAAGGCTCGTTGTCAAGTGTGATTCCCTCTGAAACAACCTCAGAGCAGCTGTGCTGGTGCAAACCTGTGGTTCAAGGTCAGCATTGTCACCAGCAGTGGCCATTAAGCAGGTGCATAGAAAAGAGTAAGTGCAAGGCTCACATAAATGAGACTATCCCCTACTTCCCTTCCAGCCTACGGCTACTTCAGTTTGGGTTTTTTATGCAGTTGTTTGGCCGCTTAATATTTCCCATTGTATCTCTGCCTTTCGAGCACTTGTCCAGTCACAATTAAAATAATTTTGATACTATAAAGCAACGTGAGAAACTAGAGGTACCTGCAAAGTGTTGAGGACAGATTGTGAGTACAAAGCTTCTAATAGGAACAGCCAGAAACAGAAACCCATGACTAAATCTAGGTTATGCTTTGGTGGAGGGCTACTCGGGTCATTTCACAAAGGTTTGCCAAGCAAGGAGCAATGCACCAGTTCCATATTTGCAAAGGCAGTCAGCTGCTTCACATCTGGATGCTGCGATTGTGCAGTGCAGCCAATTGCCAAGAGCTTCAGAGGATGCTAAAAAAAATCTGGTCTTCCCACAGGAGTACAGGACCTGGTGAGATACTTTTCCTTTTCTCCCTTTTCATGCTTAGTTTTAGGAGTAGACACTCCAGGAAACTTAATACTCGTCCCATTCTTGCTTTCTCTTCTGTGCACAGTGACCCTTATGTAGGTGTAAGAAGTTTCTTAAGGGAGAGAAAACAAAAAAAAGAGTGATCCTTTGTGTTAAATCCTACCCTCCAAGCTGGTTTCAGCAGGCTGTTGTACCTGAGGAAAGCTGATAAGCCTTATCAAGAGTGGGTTGTGGTTGGACCCACGTGTTTCTCAGCAATTATTAGCCACTGATGTTCAACTAATTTCCAAGAATTTTGCCGCCTAGAAGATGTGAGACTGAAAATGACACTTGTGGTAGTAATGCATTTACTGAATGGTCCCTTGCCTTGTCGTTAAAACTAAGGATATAAAAATGAGACAGAAAATTGGTGATGGCTAAATTGGAAGTTACAAAGGAGAAGGTGAACTTTTATTTTAAATAATTATGCCTTTTCTTGGCCCTTTCTTTGAGCAGGTTGCTTTGACACGCTGAACCAAACAAATTAATCTTTTGGGCTCAGAAGTAGCTAGTAGTAGAAGTCCATTTCTGCAACAAGGTGTTGAGAAGGTTCCTAAATAGCTTATGGGAGATGATGTATGATCAAGGGAGTGAAGACAGTGATTTTTGCGCTTTATTACAAAGGTTATCTTGTTTTATCCTCGCCCACAGCCTTAGGGATCAACTTCAAAAGCTCAGGGATTTGCTGTGAATTATGCAAGCTTCTTCCATGTATTTCTAGGCATCTGCCGACTTTGGAAATCTAGTTATCACATTAGACCTATTGATTTAGCACACAAATCCTTCTAAACATGATGAATTCTTTGTTGAAATCAATAAGCATTTTGTCTTAAAAGGCACTGACAGAGCCTGTCCTGGTGGCTTCTCCTAATTTCCTCTCTGTACTTCTGCACTCTCTATAAAAGCAAAACAGAACCAAAAATGACTCCTATGTATTTCTTGTTAGCTGGTGTATCAACTGACATCTGATTTTTCTACTGTCTTTTTAAAACAACAAATGCAATCTGTTCATGCTGTGCATCTTTACAGAAGCCATTCCAGCATAAGTTATCATATTTATCCAAGAGTAGACATAAAAATACTCCTGCTAACAGCTACCACCTTTTAGAAACAACAGACCACAGATTCTGATCCTGTTCATTTGAAGTGGCTGAAAATTGATCCATTGTTCACTAAGATTTGGCCAATTCACAGGGAAAGAGAAGGCAAGAGTATTACATTATCTTCTGTCTTTCAGATCCCCAGGCATACTTTATTTCAAAGAAACATCAGTCTTTATTATTATTTAGCACTTGCATTGGCAAAATGCTTAATATTTGTGTTTACAGAATAGGACCTGTGGCACTGAATAAGATGACAGTCCTCCTCACAAGAGGTATGCAGAGTATAGAAGAGGCCAGTGGATACAGATCTCTAGGAAGTACTGGGATAATGGAGGGGGAAAAAGGCATATAACAGACTTCAGACACCCAAAGCCAGGCATGTGGAGCTCCTTTTCAACTGCCTTGGAAATTAATTTCCCAAAGCTGTAATTTTAAGCTTTATGACTGCTTCATGCATCCTCTGCAATGCACATTTTAATGTATCCCAATAAAATGGGAAGTTTTAATTCTTTCTTTTTGCACCTGCTTATTAAAATATGAAAGGCTGGTTCATGTAAGCTTTTTGAAAAACTACCAGTTTACCTCATTATGGGTGACTAAGCTGTATCCAGACTGTTTGAAGTGTTACTTTCCAATCATATAAAAATTTCCTGTGGGACCCCTTTTGCAAGGGCAGCTGTTTTAAGCGTGACAGTCACTTTTGTCTGTGCAGGATGGATCTGTGTGAGGTATGTTACGTGTACTGAATGGTGACAGTAATTTTGCCGACAATAGAGAAGTGAAAGCTTCAAAGAAAAACATTAGTGACAAATGTGCTAGAAATACAAAATACCAGCTGACTGGTCCTCCCTGGAGGCAAACAGGTTTTTTTAAAATTAAAAGGTCTTTCTCTTTAGATGGTCTGTTTATCTGTTGTAATTTGACAGTATATGAAAATGATACCTGAATTTATTTTCCAGAAGATAATTGCCCTGGCATTTAGTCTCTGCATCGTCTTCTAAGTCTTTGCAACACTTCATTGTTCTTCTGTTCTCAGGCAGGTTCTACATCTCCCAAATGAAGTGGTGTTTTCCCTCACACTTAGTGGCTGTCACCAAGGGAAAATACCTGCTTGTATGGGGAGGTAGGCACAGGAGGGAATAAATACAGCAGACAGGCAATGCGGCTTGCAAGGCATGTTGGAAACTCTCCTTGCAGTACCTGGGGACTCTCTCCAGCACGCTTTCCACACCAGCTAAAAATTCATTTCTCTTTGCAGCTTTCTTTGATGCCTGGGGAAGTGTTTCTGCATAATGGGTGCCACAGAAACAGCCACAAAGGTCTCAGAAGGCACTGGGAACCTGATGCCAACCCGGGCCATCTCCTGGCCTCCAGTCCATTCATCTTCAGGTCCTCCCATATTAAACTCACCCTAAGGGACCAGGGGGTTGCAGGCACAGCTCTGGGACACCCAGCAGCTTTGGGAGGGTGCCCATCACCCACCAGGGTCTTGATCGTGCCAGTTCCTCTCTAGTTCTCAACGATGATGTGTCTGATCAGGTGCTGAAGGGGATTAAGGTTGCCCCTAATCACCAAAAAATACAAAACATGCAAAAAATTATGTTTGGCACCAGACACCAAAAAGGTTAGTTGTCATGGCTTTAGACTGTGAGCATAAAAAACCAAGCTGTGCTACTACCCTCAGAGGACAAGGATAATTTGGTGGTGAATAGTGTCAATAACTGAGGATCTAAGCACACAGGGTAATGTGCTGTCATTGACCTGTGCAGGATTTGCCCCATGAGACATTTTCTTACACTTCATTATTTTGCCATTCCTAAATCAACACATTTCTCATCTTAGTGCCCCCCAAAATTTTACGACGTGGAAATTTTACTAGGATTGTTTTTGAGCCTTTTGCGGTCAGTAGGAATCTGGCTTTCAGGTTCAATATATATTTTATTCAGGCCTCAAATTCTCTCTGCAGAAGCCCTGGGCAGTATATTTAAGGAATTCCATTTCATTTGTTATCTTATATTGGATTACATTTTGAAAAATGTTTGGTGCTGGCTGGTGGAGTTTGACATTAAGAACTGCTCAGCTATTGTGTAAGCTTTTTAGTAATGTAGCAGAATTTACCATAGTGCTCAGTTTTGAGCATCTGCAAATGTACTTTCCTTATTTTTTTCATAGGAGCAATCATGCTGCTCTGAGGCTTCGCAGTCTGGATCCTTTATGAAATGCCTCAGTTGGTGAAGCTGGATGATGAACCCCCAAAAGCAGGTCCAAAACACGCTGTGATTTCAGTTTTGCTTTTTAAAGCAAGCAAAATTAGCAGGATTGCTCCAGAAAACGCTGTTCTTTCAAAGACCTAGGTAGGCTATTAATACTTAGGAAACTTTTAAAAAATTACTGATCTCTGTTTCTAGTCTTAGGTGCATAAATTCCCTTATGGTTCTGTAATATCATAAACCCTGTCTATTCTCAGATGATTAAATCATTGTGGAATCTAACAGCAAAACCCTTTTGAACCTTTACCCTGAAGTCTCATTAAAAGTTATTGGAATTTCTACTCCTAAATGATTTTTAGAAAGATGGAAGTCCTGAAAAAAATTATTTCTGCAATTCTTTTAAATACTTCTACTTGTTACCAATTGCACGTTTCCTTCTGTATTGCCAAAGTCTTTCATTAGTTTATTGAGATGTTTAAATTAATTGTTTTTCTGTAGAAGAGACCCAGGGATATTGGGTTCTGCGTTTTGTTGGAGCCTGCTAGGGAACAGCTGTATATACATCTCACATCTGTCACGGCAGGATGGAGAGATCTTCAGGTCTCAGGACTACCTCGGTAGATTCACGTCCCGGAAATTTTTATAGGTAAGAGCGATATGAGCATATTTGATAACAATGGGCTTTTATTTCTCTGCAAATGTATCCTGACTCCTGTTTGCCACTCTTAAAAATGACTGGTTTTACAGCTTCTGTGCAACAGGTTTAGTTTAGGGCAGTTCTCCTCAGCGCGTAAGCTGTGGAGATTTAGATGGGTGAGATGTTTATGTATGTGATGCACGGAAGGGATCCAGGGATCTCCACGGCTTGGGCAGCGTCTGCTGACTTTCTCATGCCAGCAAAGACACGAGGACTGGAAAGAAAACGAACACAATGGGGACATGGGGAAGAAANCCCCCCCTTATTTCTACTGCAAAGAAATGCTTATGGGGAATACTTTCATCCCATATGTGATGGAGGAGGTTTACCCAGAACCTGCTCATTCTGCTTATAGTTCTTATTCCATTTCTTAGCAATTCTACCAGGAGCTGCCCTGCATGCAAGCAGTGAGCTATCAATTTCCTGCTGTAAAACAAAAAGAGTGTAAGAATAAACTTCATGTTGAACAAGCCAGTTATTCATCTGTTAGTGGATTTTCCCTCCTGACTAGCTTCACTGCAGCCTTTGGCTTCTCTGCTGGTTTTGTCCAGCTTTTTCCATAGCGATAGGTAACTGCTCCCTGACTGTGATGCTGCAGGGAAGCAAACCCCAGCCCAGGGCAGCAAGCAGGATGCTGTCCCTCATCTCTCAGCCTCACCAGGGAGTTTCAGTCCTGAAACTGAAGTTTTTGTTTTCGTCAAACTAGAGTCTACTTGGGAAGTTCATCCTTTCAGCCAGAGTGGGATGGGACCGTTGCCCTGGATTGTTACAGTACCTCAGTGAGGACCAGCTGGGCTGCAGCGGCTCAAATTTGCAGAATTCGCTGCTGGGGAAGGTACATGAACTCAAAAGCTAATGGCTGGGCAGGCACATACAGGAGCTCAGCTTATCCCCACAATTTTTAAAGTTGCTCTGCTCCCTACAAAAAGCATCTCAGAAGCCAAAAGGTGGAAACGTTAAAGTCAACAGCCAAATTCTATTAAAATCAATGCCAAAATTTCCGCTGACTTCCCCTGCTCCAGCCTGGGTCCGCACTGAAGATTTCGACTGCAGTTTGTTGCACACTGATACATTCAATATAGCTTTCTACTGCTCAGCTTTGGTGTTCAGGAAATGTGTGTCTGCTGATTGCAAAAGACTAACAGCTTAAACTATTTAAGAAACTCCAGAAAGCCTAGGTTGCTGTTGGAACCTTATTTTATTTTGATAACATTCAGTTATCTCATCCCACTTTTAAAAATCTAGACTTTGACTAATCGTCCTCAAAAATTCTGGTTTTCAGAAACATGTGTAGTTGATTGAAAATGTTTAACGTTGCTTTCACTGAACGTAGAGAAAGAGAAACTTTGAAGGCAGAAAAACTAACAGTCAAGGCAAATCAAGGTGAAAGTAGAGTGGCATGTTCAGAGTGCATGGCCATGCGAGATGAGAGCCCAGCCCACAATCTCTGCTTTCCTCCCTTCCATTTAAAGGATTTTAGTCTACCAGCAAGATCCAACAGAGATTCATCACAATACGTTTCCACCCTAAAATGCTCCCCAAAATATCCTTTCTCCAAAAGCAAGGGTAGTCATAACACAGATTGAGGTTTGTGGATCAGCTTCCTGACGGGAAGGATGAGGTGTTCGCATTGGGAACTCTTCTGCTGTTACTATTCAGAAGTACTGCTATACTTCTGAATGGGCCTCTGAGCTCCTGTCTGACAAATATATTATCTGTCATACTCTGAATTTATTTTTACTGCAAGGAACAGTGATGCTCTATTATGGCCAGCACGGGGTAGCAGTGGTCAGAGTGTGTCTGTTAATGGAAAAGGCATACTCAGACACCGATCCTGCACCTCTGATGGATTACTAGATGTAGTCCACAGTGACCACCTTCTGGATCACAACATAGCCCCACAAAAGAGGCTCAGACAGCAGCATCCCATCTCCAAGCACACAGTCCAGCCTGACGGTGCCACATAGCGGTACTTCTCCCAGGAGGCAGCTTGGAGAAAACAACCCCTAAAGCGTGTTATACTGCACGTTATGGATCAGTTGGAATAAAAAATGCTCAAGGCAGGGTAGTGCAAGGGTGGCACATCTTCTGGAAACACCTGGTTGAACCCAGCAGCTGCGGTGTGGTGGCACTTACTGAATGGCAGCAGCTTTAATGGGAAGCCTGTTCAATTAATGCCACTGCAACCAGCAAAATAGCAGACAGCTACTCTGCATGGGAGGGAGGGGGAGGAGTGAATTAGACTCAGGCGATGGTAATTAACAGCTGGCTGGCAGAGAGGCGTTTTGTCTGTCCAGCAGTTGAAAGCTCTTTATTACAGATAAAGTCCCAGCATGGCCCTGACAGGGCAACCTGTCTCTCGAAATGTTGGAAGTGGGGAAGCGAGCTGCTCTTTTGCATTGATGAATGTGCTGCAGTATTGATAGTTAAATAGTATGTTCATTTTTCATTTTCACAAAGTATATCCTTCAGGGTGCAGTTATGAGAAATACACCTTGGAGCTCTCACATGAGTTTATTAGGAAAACAGTATCCTTAGTCCTGGGCTAAAAGCAGAAGAAATATTCTTATGAAACATATAGGGGAGATTGTTTTAGCCTTTGGTAAAACAGATAAAACATGGATTTTGAGTACTAGAACTTTGCTTTCTAAACCAACATTTCTTTGGGGATCTTTTAAAATGTTGCTGAAATTACCCAGGTTTAATCTTGTCTTATGTGGCATTACAAATAATAAATTGATCAATAGAATCAAACTTCTTGATCCTACCTGTTCAAATGACAGAGTTGCTTTCCCTTCAGTTTTGATAAAAGAAGAATGAAGCCTTATTCCTAATCTCTTAAAATATTTTGCAAAACTTCCAATCTTTGACTCTTGCTCATGAATAGGTAAAACGTGAATGCTGCTGGGAAAAATGCTGCTGTACTGAATCCATGGCAAGTTTCAATAATGGAAATGTGGTGTGGTCAGACCATCACTGTAACTGGTGCATCTGCAGTCACACAGCAAGCTGAAAGCAAGATCCTGATCTCAGGCATCCCGGTTATCAGTTTTTTCTTAAAGAATCCTTTCCATAAAAGTAATTTCCCTGGCCCTAAAAATGCCTTTGATTATCAGTTGCCTGTATTTGAACCAGACAAGGCCATTTTTCATCTGAGTGATTTTAGCCTGTATTCAAAGTGTTTGCTAACAATACTATAAATCAAGATAGCACAGTGTTCAAGAAGTGGCACATTTCTTAAGAGTTTGAATATAGTATCACCCTGGGTGTGGTTTAATGAGAAGAGCTCCAGGCTGTGGTCCCACTTCTGGGTGCAGGGTCCAGCTCCCGTGGCAGGGGTTACAGCCCCCCAGGCAGACCTCTGCTGCGTGCAGCCCTCGCTGGCTCGCTGTCTTTTTGTGCAAGACAATTTTCTCTTAGTTGGTGTTACCCTACATCAACTTTGCTCCCTGCATGGTAGAGAGAAGGATCAAGAAAACCCAAAACCAACTAGGTGTCTTCTCTTCAAGCCTCACCTCACTGCTGCCTTACTTTTATGCTTGGGAAATCCCATTATTTTCAGGATGGGTTTACATCCTTGAAGGGAGAATCAGACTCCTAAGCACTGTGGCTATATGCCAGTCTTACATCTCATGGCAGGAAGTGGTTCGGATATAATATTAAGGATGAATTCACCTTCAGTTATCTCCATAGAAGCACCGTTATTTACTCTTTTGTAATTGTAGAGCAACAACATTTAACAGAAGTTGTTCCTCGCTATTAATCAGCAAAATCACTTATCACCAGCTTCAACGTGCCGCTCATTTTCTGCCTTCACGGCTGGGAGGAGGCGGCACAGGAACGAAACTCCACAGAACTGGGTCTTGTGTTTAAAGCCATGGATGCAACTAATGGCTGGTTGGATGCAGGACAGGTCACCACAGCTGCTTCATGCTCCTGCCTGCTGTTTTCCCTGCCAGCAGTTCTGCTCTTTGTCAGCGGAAGGTGTTGCCCAAGAAATATTTGTCCACCAAAATATTCCTCCCACCTGCCTGCCTGTGATTCAGTTACACAAGGCATTTGCATCTGCAAGGCATGAAATACCTGTGTCCATACGAGGAGCTGGAGCTGAAGTATGCCCTCTCTATCTAACTATCTCCTGAGTGTAATGAAATCTAGTGCATAGAGGGCATAACACTCCCTTCATACTAGATTTCAGTACTTTTTTTTTTCCATGGAAATTAAAAATCCTTTATCCATGCCTTCTTGCTCTTCTTTTCCCATCCCACCTTTCTGAAAAGGTAAGCTAGTTTGGATGTACTCAGAGTTAAATACAAATGTAAACTCCACACTCCTTTTAATGTAGCACTGATGAAGTGAAGGCGAATTGAGTTCAAAGCAGTGACCAGAAACCGCTGCGTGTTTCTGGGCATTTTTAAGTTTTGGGGTTTTTTTTTAAATAAAATGTACTCTGTAAGAATGTGCCTGTGTAATCGCCTGGCTGATTCCCCAGTCAAAGTGACCATTAATTTCTGTGCTTCTGAGCATTGAAAAAAACCTGTTCATTTGGACATTCATCACGTGATTTGTTATTGTACATTAAACATTCTTATCTTTAAAATAATGGCCCAGCTTTTGTCAGCCACAAGATTCCCACTTCTCAGTTTAGTTCAAAGATTGGGACATAACTGAGGTTCTCCCAGGATGACACTGAACACTGAGAGGACTATTCGCAGTGGAAAACATTTCTATTTTGTTTGTGTCACAGAAAAAACATGCCTTTTCATTTCCAGGCAGTATTTCAGTATTCATTAAGCAGTAAAGACTAATGGTGCAATCCTTAATCACTCAGTCCAGAACTGATGGGAGTCGGTAAGGGTCCACAGAGAAGTCAAGGATGATGTTTTAATGGAGAGTCTCTGTGTTACATTTTTTGCTGTTGATGCTGTGCAGAGCTTAAGGCCGGGTACTCCAAATGGGGGGGAAGATATGAGGCAGGGGGTGAGGAGATAAGGAAGAGGTAGCTGAAATAATGCAAAGATGTTTTTGGATTTCCTCCAAGCTAGTGGCACCAGCCTCCGCTCAAATCAAAACTAGGCTGTATAGACACCGTGAAGTCTGGTATGCTGATAAATCAGGCCTGCTGCAAAGGTGGATCGTGTTGGAGACGGACCGTCCCATCCTGAGGGGGCCCGGGGCTGAGCTGAGGACCACCACGGAGGTACCCGGGGCAGCACTGGTTAGCCTTGCCTGACTGCTTCTGACTGCAGGTAGGAAGGGAAGGGAACCCTGAACTGGGTTTCCTTCTGGGGGCAAACAGACCAAAACCATACTGGAGCCAAGCCCAGAGGAGAGGGTGGAAGGAAATAGCTGGGATTTGAGGAATGGGGACTGTAGGAGCTGGTTTGGCTTAGCTGCAGGATAGGTGCCTGCTCCATCCTCTTTCAGCAGCCTCAATTACAGGGAGGATGTTTGTGGGGGTCCCCTTGGCTCCAGAACCTCCTGCCCACATCTCTCCATTGCCAGACTTACCACAGCACTTACAAAACTGCAAATGATAGTCATTTCAATGGAAAAATCCTGTAATTTGACAGTCTCCTTTTAAGTTACCATGTTTGCTTCTGCAAGGTCTCCTGCCACTTGCCTTACAAAAATTTATCGGTTGCAGTTTCATCTCTGACTCGCTAGTGAGGGAAACACTGGTCACAGTGCAAAGCCACCCACCTGAGGGTGTATGGAGAATATGAATAATTTTCTCCCCTTCAGCACTAACAGGAGACACTGATTTCTCTGAGGTCAGTGTTCCTTGTTCACTTAGCACAGTGCTTAGGGACCTCTGCTGAGCTTACAACTTGAATGTGCCAAGCATTGTACAAACACATAGCAGAAGATGGCTTATTTACTATTTTTGTTAATGTAAACTTTATAAGGCAGAAGATATATTTTTTTTTTAATCCATCACGGTATTAAAATGCTTTTTGTAATATGATGGTATGCATGCCAGAAATGAACGCTGCTGAGCACTGCTTCCCCCTGCCAACTCCAGCCAGTTCAGTGGTAGAGCAGGAGCTGCTAACCTGGGCAGAAGGTGGCTCCGATGGCTGGCTGTTCCTTTTACATTTGTTCTCTTAAAGCAGTTATGAGAAATTGCCGTGCAAAAAGGCAGCTTGAGTTACTCTGCCTGCAGGCTAGGGTTAGTCCCTGTCTAAGGCTCGCTGTCTATCATGGTGTGCACAGCATGTGTCACTTCTCAAGTGGTTCAGCACACAGTGCTCCAGGAAAAGTCACAAACACCATGTGTGATCTTTGGGGTGTCAGGCACATGATACACAGTTGTTTGCAAGTACGGTAGCATTCAGGGCAAGCTGTTTGAGTCGGGTAGATGAAAGACAAGGCTTCTTTAATCAAGGGATCTGCCAGACACAAAATGCTTTTGTGCTGCTGCCGTTCATTTTCCTTATTCAGCTAAAGAATATTGACTGTTTGGCAATTGTTTCTCCTTCACCTATTTATATAAAACATGGCATTAAGCCCAGATGAGTTTTCCCTTCTCTCTACTTCTCCCCGCCTCACAGCAAGGGACATTTAAAGACAGGTTTATATAAAACACCCACTGCAAAAAGCAGCATACTGGCATGATGCACCCACCCTGTCGTGGAATAGCATCCCTGCAAACATAACTTCTCCCCTTCAGAAGCAAGGTGCTGCAATCACTGAGATAAGGGAATAAGTCAGGCTGAGGTAACACCTAAGGCTCAGCGTTGCACAGTTGGGAAGCTCAGTGGGAAATGTCCTGTAAGAGTTGCAGTCTTTTGTAAGCTAAATAGGAATCCTGTTTTCTTACAAAATAAAGCAGTTTTGCTTCCCAATATCTAGAGGACTCTGGGTGTCAGCAAGTAGCTGCCACTTTTAAGCAGAGGCCTAGTATGAGTCCAGAGATTGCCTGGGTCCAAGCAGTCACTGATGCCACCTGGAGCTCTGGAGAGGTGTTTTTCCTGAGTTAGCCTGGCCAAATACAAGTAAAGATCATAGACCTGCCTCCCAGACTCAGCTTTAAGGCAAACCAAAAAAAAACCCACCAGCCTCTCACCACTGGAGCAGAGCCTGCTTCTCCCTAACACCAGGCTCAGCTCATAGTCCTTTCCTACCAAGTCTCTGCCACCAGTCCATGCCTCTACCAGCTGCCTCACAGGCTTCCTAGAGCAGCAGCTGCAGGAGCCCCGAGCTCACTCACAGCTTCGTTACCCTGGGCAGCCTCACCTGGGGCTCAGCCACACCTGCAGGCTGTACTTAAGCTCAGCCTCAGGCACCTAGAACCTTCTGTGAGCTGAGCTGTGCTGTTGCTGCTCTAGCCTTGTCTCCTGGATGGACCTCAGCCAAGCTAATGGTGTAAGTCACTTTTCTTTTTGTTCTGGGGGCAGAACTTTTTCTTCTCATCAAGGTTACTGCATTTCAGCACAAATGCTTCTGCCTGGTAGTAACTCACCAGTGACAGCAGTAAAGCTTTGCAAAGCATTGGGCTTGAGCCTAGCAGCAGGGGAAGAGGGGGGCTTATTTTTTCTGGTAAGTCATCTGACTGCCTTGTAAGTGTTTAATAAGGTGCATCAAAGAGAATTGCATAAATTAACTGCTTGTGAATTGTGAGCTGTTATCTCGGTAACGTATCTGGAATCCCATGGTAATGCATGTGGTGTGTTGTTATACACATAACTGCCTTGTGATCCAGTGTGTGATGCAACAAACAGCTCAGCTTTGACAGCACAAGATTTTAGTACTGGTTCACTGATAAGCCCTGATTAGTAGTCTAATTTCATTGAAGGAGTTTGCACTAACTTTAAGTAAGGGAAAGTGGACAGACTGTAGTTTCCAGAGGTCCTTTTGTGTGTATGGTGTGTAAGGGGGGTGAGGTGGTGATGTGTTTTGGGTTTTGTGTGGGTGGCAGAGCAGATTTCTCTCTATGCTGTCTCTGCGTACCCCATCTGCAACACAGAGACCCTGGTCCCAACTCACAGTTAAGGTCATTCCCAAATCACTTTTATGGGTAAATGTGCAGCGTATAATTATATCTGAACCAAACATACTCTCTTCTTCCAAAATAAGTGAATACAATATATGTATGGTCTGCCAGAGCTAAAAGGTTCAGAGTCTGGGGATCTGAAAGTGCTGATCTGCAGTGCTTGGAGAAAGGAATTAATATGAGGCATTTACAAAACTAAAACTCACGGCTTTTTAACAACCCTGAAAAGACAGGGCGTGAGGACCAAAGACAGAACAAGGAGCAAGGCAATGTGCTGAGGAAAAATTAAGTTTGTTCATTGGACTCTTGTGTGCCAATTATTCCTTAACCCAAAGCCTTGTGTGCTTTTTCTTGATCAGTGTCTATAATTATGGACTCACCTACCTTGTTCAGACCTGTAACTCTGTTTCTCTTCTCCTCTGTGTCTGGCAGGGGTCTGATTTCTGAGCATGAGAGGACTATGGTTGACCATACTGGGCTGAGCACATGCAGAGCGGGGTTGAAATACTGTAGTTATTAACTGTGGGTTAATCGTACTGCAGCTCTGTTGTTAGAAGGTTCTCAGGCAATGGCTAAATTCAAGGAAACTAAAAAGAAGCCAGTCTTCTTAGCTGATTTATTGGTAATGCAATTCTGATGAGGGAGGGAATCTAATTACCATGTACTGTCGCTGCTCTCCCTTCTCTCACCCCCTCCCAGAGCTGATTTAAAGATGAAGCTATTAGTGTGTATTGGGTTTGCGTGGCAAGGTTTTGGTAGCGGGGGGGCTACAGGGGTGGCTTCTGTGAGAAGCTGCTAGAAGCCTCCCCCACGTCTGACAGAGCCAATGCCAGCCGGCTCCAAGATGGACCCGCCGCTGACCAAGGCCGAGCCCATCAGCGACGGTGGTGGCACCTCTGGGATAACATGTTTAAGAAGGGGGAACAAAAAAACCTTGCGCAATTGCAGCTGGAGAGAGGAGTGAGAATATGTGAGAGGAACAACCCTGCAGACACCAAGGTCAGGGAGGAAGGAGGGGGAGGAGGTGCTCCAGGCACCGGAGCAGAGATTCCACTGCAGCCCGTGGTGAAGACCATGGTGAGGCAGGCTGTCCCCCTGCAGCCCAGGGAGGTCCATGGTGGAGCAGATATCTACCTGCAGCCCATGGAGGACCCCACGCCAGAGCAGGTGGATGCCNNNNGTTGAGGAGGGGGAATGATAGAGCGGCTTTGGTGGGCACCTGGCATCCAGCCTGGGTCAACCCACCACATAGTGCAACAATGACTTCCTAGTTTACTTCTTAGCACTGCAGTTTAAGACGGCTTCAGTGTTTTCTGAGCTGCATATTCATGTCAGCATGAAGACTCAAATGAAGTGGTCTGCTCATGTCAATAAAAAAGAGGTACAGAGGCTACTGTGAAAAATACCCCCCACATTTTTTTTAGAGAAACTGAAAATTTACCAATGGAGATGTGCTTTTCCCCTGTGGCAGTACAGCATGGGCTGTGTGTGCCTGCTGTCCTGGCAGGAGTAGCAGACAAACCCACAAAATAAAGGCAGCACCTGGTAGGTGGCACCTGAGCAAGGAAAGGTGGGGCAGGAAGGTGGCCTTCCTTCTGAGGCACTCAATTATGGACCCTGGTGCAGAATTTAAAAACAAACAAACAAACAAATCTCCAAAAACTCCATCCCCTCAAAAAACCCCACATACGGAAGTCTTAGTCAAAGGCATTAATTTTTTTTTTTTTCCTTATCTTTACCTGAAGAAACAAATGACCTTGCAGCCACACTTTATGTAGTGGGCAGCATTTGAGACATGCCTGAATGGTTCAAGGTGGTGCTGTAGCAACATTAATGAATGATGTGAAAACTGGGTTCAGCTAAAAGCAGAACTAAACGCAACTCTGTGCTTACAAGTGCTTTGTGCAGACATGAATGCAAACAAGGACAGACCTCTCTGCAGAGGCCACACAAACTGTAATAGGAGCAGTGCTGTCAGGGGAAGAAAAAAATCATGATCCCTGACAATCAACTAATACAAAGTGACACCTGCTAAGTGAAGAGCTATGCCCTTTGCTGGTGCCAGCCAGCCGTGCAACTGGAGAATTGCCTCTGCTAGCTCCTCTGCTTTGCTTTACCAACGATGGGGCTCGTGTCCAGAAGCATTAAGCCAAAGAACACAAATCCAGTCAGACAGCATCAGTGAAGTCATCGTGAAACGTGAATAAGGCTGTGCTGGTCCAGCACAAACCCAGAAATGCCTCATTAAGGATTATTTTTGTTTGCCAGTGCCACCGCTGGGGGAAAGCTTTGTTGCATACCTTGGAGAGGAACACCAAGCGCGAGGTGCATTAGGCTGTGTGTAAAACATCATCTACCACGCAGCGTTGGCTTTTGCGCGTCAGCAAGCAATGCAGAGTATTAGCTGGGTGAGAGTCAGAGCAATGACACATATTAATGAACTTTGCTGGCAGACACAAGACTTAAAGCAGCCCCGTATCCAACAGTGCAAATGTGTTATTTCAGACCTGCAGGGCTCCTCCAGGAAGGTGTGATGAGCAGGAGCCCAACCCGTTGGACCTACAGACTGTCCTATGTAGCATGCCTTTGAGCAGCTGCACTCGAGCTTTGCTTCACTGTGGGGTCAATCGCCACACATTTGCCCAAATATTGCTTCTTACTACGTATGTGCATGCCCATGCAATGGGTGACTTTTGGGTCTTAATAATTCACGCTCCGCCATGCTCTCTCTAAAAAGCAAATTGCTGCAAAGCTTCCTACTGATTTCTTGACAGTAGAAGAAACAGGCTGTACACAGAGTAATTTAAAATACTGAACTTTGGAAACCATCAGTATTTGTAGTTCCTCTTGCAACAGCACTGGCCTGTAGTTCCTACCCCTGTCCTTGAGAAACACCTAACTACAAATAAGCAAACCTACCCCTGGCTATTTATCTAAAACTGAAGGCTTGTGACTGTTCCTATTACCGTGATAAACGTGAAGCAGGCACTAGACAGAGACTTTACAAAGAGAGATAGGGAGGAGTGAAAGCAAATGCTTCCCGCAACTCTTGTCCCCATCAAATGATTGATAAAACAAAAGGGGGGAAAAAAAAATTCTCAAAGGCACTCTGTATTCAATGCATAAATAATTTTGGACATCAGGAATGGGCTTAGTAACCGCATGCTGTCAGTGTGGTGTTTTAGCTGAGCGCAGGCAGAAATTGGTGGTGTGGAAATATGTGAGAGAGCAGCAGCCTGGATGTTCAGCAGTGGATGGACATCTGCTGTTAGGCTTCTGGATCACTAATTAGCAACCCAGATTTTTGGAAGTGTTGAGTGCCTGACAGCTCCAGCTGGCTTCTGTCGTAATTATTAGAGTTCAATGTTGGAGTTCAGTGCCTTGGAAATATTTTTTTGGTCTAGCCCTGCATTTAGAAATCGAAGTGTTGGCAGCAGTTTGCTGAACACTACCCGACCGGTGGAACTTGCGGGCTGATCCTGAAAACACAGTATTGCTGCAAGAGCTGGAGGTAGGGATGGTGTGCTAAGGCATACGGATACCTGCATAGAAATGGGTTTTAATATGAGGGCTTCCCGTGCTGCTCTGCCACGTATCATTCAATATGAATATGATAAAGCCCCTGCTCTGAGGGGCTTTAATTACTTGTCTTCATTTTCTGGTCCTCACAAGAAGCTTTCAGCTTCAGTGTTCTGACTCTGGCTCCTATAGTGGGGAGAGACAGATAAACCCTAAGGTTGGCAGGCAGAGATGCTGTAGCATAACTCCCCAGAGAAAGTATTAAGAAGAAAGAATGATCTGTTGTCAGTTTTTGATAGACTCTTTTTGAGAGAGACTTTTTTTGAGAAAGGTTGGTGTCAAAGATACCAGCAACACTTTGGCAGAAGAGAAAGAGGAGCCGGTGACTGGTTTGTCAGCTTTTGGTCATTTATCGGTCTTTTTTGTGTTCCAGACAGAAAACTCAAACATGGTGAATATCTTAATGGAAAAGGGACGGCGCTGAAAGGAAAACCAGAGATTGATAATTTATTACAGAATATACTTAATACATTTTGACTGGTAAGATCCTTGTTGTTAAAGTTGCTAATTATTTCCCACTATAATACTCCAGTTGGATTTACTTAAAGTTTGGTTGAAGTTTATAAGAATTTGGGGTGAAATTTGCAGTGTGGAGGTCTGAGCTAAAAATTTGAGCAAAAACTTTCTAAGTTGTTTGAAGCCATTATTTTTACTGAACTCTTTAAATCTCCTTTTTTGCCTTACACAAAATGAAAAGCCTTGGAAGTTTACAGGCCGCTTCTTGTTGGAAAGCCTCAACTTTGTGTTGAGGTAGCTGAGTTGAAAGCTCATGGAGTCCTTGAGCACTTCAAGATCTATTGATGAAAAAGAACAGGTTATTACTGAGACTGTCCGAGAAGATATCCGTCCAACTTAGCTTTTCCTCTGCGTATAGAATTAAAGCTATAACGAATTGTAATGCAATTATGAATGGCTCTTGGGTACCTGGCTTGTTAATCAAATTGGAGGTGCAGAGCACTCGGCTGCAACCCAGGGCAATTTGTTACGCAAGGCAGAGATTGAAATAGTTATTCTTCTGGTGTCTCTGGTGGTTGCGTCTCCTCTAGTGCATGACGAGGAATGGAATTCTTAATATCAACTCACAAAGTTTTGAAGCAAAAGTCTTGGTTTTCTGCACCTCGAGGACAAGATGTGAAACCGCACATTTATTTTGAAGTTCTTACTGATATCAAGTACTCCCTAATATCTCCTTGGCATTGTTCTCTCAATTTGGACAGTGAAATAAATTTATTGCTTTCAGCCCTTCAGAGACATATTAAGATACCAGAGGCCAGTTATGTTTTTCAGTATGATGCAGTTACCAGTACTTCAGATCTTAAAACTGGAATTCAGTTAACGATTCGGTTGTTCTAGCCTAGGCGCTGTAGGATCTCATTGGTTTTATAGAAAGATGATTAATGGTAGTGAAAGCAATTAATTATGAAATGGCATTATGGATTCCATATGAATTCCAATGGATTCATATGGATTCCAAGTGAATTGCGTCTCGGTTATTTAGGCTTCTTAACGAACCACAACTTTAATGATCAGTGTCAACAGATCTTGCAGGTGTAAGAAGTAAATTTACAAACGAAAAGAAGAAATGTAACTAAACTCAGTTAGAAGGAAAGACAAAGTAACAAGCAGTAACCTCAAAGAGTTTTAAACTTTTAGCAAAGTTGTAAGCCAGGCAAAAGCAAGGTCCTTTTATATGAAATGACAAACACCTTTGATAGGAAGTGTTTGTACCTTAGCTACTTATAACTGAACTTGAGTGAATTATTTTATGCAGTAGCTCATGCAATATTCACATTGGCTGACACAAGAGCTTTCTCAGATGTATTAGTGAATGGCTGAAAGACTCAGCAAAGGATGACAAATGTCAGACCTGAGCTGAGCTAAAACATGGCTAGAGAGATGTTGTGGAAAATGGTAATAGCTCTTGTCCTTTTTAACACTTTGCCTAGCAAACAGGATGAGAGAGTACGGAGCGTGGTGAAACTGCCCGAGGATACTACAGTGCACCTACCACTACAAATAGAAAAGTTAATTCAAGAGGAGATGAAGACTGGCGGAAGATAAGATGCTTCAGCCTGGAAAGGAATGCAAAATCTCACCCTGTGGAGGAGGCAGGTGGAAGCAGAGGAAAGGAGTATGAGCTGGGAACTTCCAGAAAACAGTAGGTGCACATTTACAGATTTTATTATTGGGCAAGAGAGAGCTGGGGACACTGAGAGAAGCAAATCTGTTTCTCTTCCATAAATATAAAAGCATGTAAATCAAATACACAAAAATGCCTTGCAGCAGACAAAAGAGCAGGAGGGAAGAGAGAACTGTCTCAGTAGTGGCTTTGTGCGTGGATCACAAATTGTCACGAGTGTCTCTCCGCACAGCAGCCACCCTGCAATGACACAACAGTTTCTTGCTATTTAATTACCAGGAAAATACTGACAGGCTGGAGGATATTCTGGGAAGAGGAATAATTACTTTGAGAGGGCTGAGGGGAAAACTGATGTAAGCTGAAGGCCTGGGAGGAAGGAGGGGAGGGAGGTGGATGCCAAAACCCAGATCAGGCCGCCAGATCTGGGTCTGTTCTAGATAGGAACATCCTCTTTAGATCCAGTCAGTATTTTCTTCACTACATGTCAAATGTCAAATTACTTACAGCTTTTCAGTACCTTCCTACTTGCTTTTCTGTCATTGCTGCATCTGTTTGAAAGTGTCTTGAAGATGAAGTTATTTCCTGGAGGAATTCTTGTACGTGTTTTCCCCCAGCAGTTCATCATTCTTATCTACCATATTCATTCTCAGGAGGAAGATAATTTCTTTCTTTTTTTTTTTTTTTTCTTTTTTCTTTTTACATATACTGAGCAATTTAAACTACTCTTTCTCATTTTTCTCTTTGGAGGTTTAGTTATTAACTAGCTCCTGCCAACTTCTCTAGAGTCTTGACTTTATTTGTTTCTCTTTTTATTATCATCCAGATACTTGTTTTTTTCCAAGAATTTGTTCGGAATTCCTCTCTCAATCTTTACTTGACTGAAAGGATGCAATGGAACTGATTACTGCATTTCAAGTCCCACTTTCTGCATCAAAAGAAAGCAAAATATTCTGCTAATTCCATCTACTATTTGGGAAACAAAGAAACCAAAGACCAAACATGAGTTGTGTGGAGTATGTCCTAGTGTATTGACACATCCATCCAGATGTTCATTCATCAAAATGTAGCCATCCATGATATGAGATGCATGTCAAGCCAGGCAGTAAGCTTCTTGCATTTCATGTGAATGATTGAATGTCCTGCCCGTGTTATGGGTATCTTCCCTAGAGGGAGCACAGAGGTCACGAGATTCCTTTTCTATACAGAAATCCTTTTCACATATGGAAATTGTTATTGGTTCCCCCTCACTGCTCTGAACATCTAACACTCATGCATTGTGTCCCCATATGATGTTTATCTTTCTTACAAACTGGAGGATATTGCTGACTCCCTGTTTATAATAATTTTGATAATTTGATGTTATCATCAGTCCTTTTCTGCAGAACTGTCAGCCACCTAATTGCTCCTCATCTCACACTTGGGTAGATGGCTATTACAAACTAAATGTAGGATCTTTATTTGCCCTTCTTTTTTCAGTCCATTCCTGTAACTTCTCAAGAGTATTCTGAATTTTGTTCTAAATAGGCCTAGAAAAGTCTATACAAAATGCACATTCAGAATGAGAACTTTGAGGAGATTCATCACTGCAGAACAATCCAGTGGAGTCATTGTTTAGGGGAAATGAAGGGCCCAACAGTGAAGCTAAGAAACACTCAGCAAACCTAATTAACCAGGGAGCATGTTTGATGAAATGACATTTCTAAGTAAATAGTTATATTAAAAATAAATTTAAAAAAAAGCAGCAATAACAGGATACATCATCACAGGAGAAAATCAAAGCTGTAGTCATCTGCATTTTTAGATTATACCAAGTGGAAGCTAAGGAAACAGGAATAAAGGCTCAGTTGATAATGGAACGTGTACTTGGAATGAATCAAGATAGGCGTGAAAATATCGAGGACAAATGACATTCCTGAGAAACCTACATATATTGGCCTTGTTAATGAAGTTCGGAGTCATAGTAACACTTTTCTGCTTCATGACAGTTTGCTTGCAGTGGCTTTTCTAATTGCAATGTGTTCAACCCTTTCAGCCAACAGACGTGGGAGGAAAAATGAAACCCCTCTGACGTCTGTTCATTGACAGCACTGGGGATCCAAATTATACTAGTCTAAGAGGACCAAGCTATGTCTTTGCCAAACCTTAGACCATGTAGTAAAGAGCTTTCTTCTAAAAGGCTAGAATATATAAGCAAAACCATTGATTTTTACCCGTAAAAATAAATGTAGGTGACTTCGCTCGTGTCTGCTGAACCACTGATATTGGTGTAACTTTAGTGCACAAAGTTAGCATGTCCGATGCAATCAGCGTCCTTTCTCTTTAGCTGAAAAAGGAGGGGAAGAAACTTCTGACTTCTGAAAGAAATCATCATATGAGGTCCCCACTGATATCTACAGGAGAAAAGGAAGGATGAAGTGAGGCGTTTATTGGCTTGCAATTTCTAATTTATGGGGCTAAAGGCTGTTTATTGTTGGCAGAGTTGTTATTTGTTTTCAGCTGATTTAATTTGTTGTGATTTGTGATTTGTTGTTTGTGCTTGGGAAGGAAAGGCATCATTATGTTAGTCATAGTAATTGTTGAGGAAGAAACAAATGACTGTTTCATGGAAAGACTGTGAAACAGTTTCTTTTGTAGAAGAACTACCTGAGGAGGGCTTTACATGTGCCCTGGAAGGCAAAGTCCAGATCTACCTTCCATTGCAGCTTTTGTTTTTTCTTTCCTCCTTTCCCAGACTGTGAGGGTGTGAGCAGGCTTGGAGAAAACAGCTCCAGAAAAAAATCCTCACCTTAATTTCATCTGATGCAGCAAAATATCAAAATGATGCTACCTGAAGAATAGAGATAGTTCTCTGATGCCAAATAGAGATGTCAATAGAGAGATACTTGTGATATCAGAGAGATGCTGCCAAAAGAGGGAAGGCTTAAATACAGGTGTAATTTTCTTTTAACAGCAGCAAGAAGTATTTTCTCGATGCGGGGGGGGGGGGGGGGGAAACAGAAAAAAAAGCTAAGGTAACTTGTGCCTAAAGCCTTGAAGGCAACACAGTGGCAGCCTAAAAACTGATTAAAAGCAAATGAAATCCAATAGCTTCCAGGGCTATTTACCAGCTAGGACCAGGCGGACTTGAGTGCTTGTTGTCCTGCAACTGATACGGACTGAAAAGCAGAAGAGATCTTTTTGGGATGCATATTTAGCACTGCAAATCCCTCTGACCTTTGAAGAGCTGCTTTTCCTCCTAGCCACTCTGAGATGCTTTTTTTCCTCCCTTTTGCAAGGGTATGTGGAAAAATGTGAGTGCGCCTGCTTCATTTAGGCTATCTCATGTGGGAATGAGGTAAGTTCAAAGGGAATAATAAGCAACAGGGAAAGCGATGAATGAGCACAAAGACATGAACTGGGCAGGCTAGTGATAAAGGACACGGTTTCCAAGACTAAAACTCTTCAGCCACTAGTTAATGGGCCACTAAAACTACAGGTATAGCCTCAAAGAGGTTCAACTTGGACTTTGTAACTGATGAGAGGGAAAGAATATTAATAGGAGCATTATGGGATACTCAAGGGGGAACTGTGGGACTATGCAAAAATTTTTAAGGAAATCTCCCTGACTTATATGCACTTAAATATGAATATGTCACCATGAGCAACACTAGCCATAAAAGGGTGTGTCTGATCAAAGGTGCCTTGTAGATGCTTGTGCCATCAATAACATCATACATATGTAGGAATTACTACGTATTTACAGCCAGAGTGACTCTGGCCCACCCTTTGACTTGATTGAGCTCTGCTTTAGAAGCAACTAATAAATCAAGTGAAAGGGAAACAGGATCTGCTGGTGCAGGCATGCTGCTTGTTTCAAGTGCGTCAGGCTGTGGCCTCTGCAGCGGGGGGAACAGCAAAAGATTGCAATTACCTGAAACGTGGCACTGTTTTGTGCATGCTGGAAAGGGCAAGGTGAAGGGAATAGCAAAAGCCAGGAACTGCTGTAGCGGATTGAATGCTGAACAGTGTTGCTTTTCACAAGGACAGGGGATGGTTGGAGGGACAGGTCACTCCCAAGTGACAGCGGGATGCGACTACCCCAGATTTAGCTCTTCCCGCCTTACACAGCCCTCCAACACTATATCACTGTGCTTTGAACCCCAGTGTGTGCAAAACACAGTAAGTATCTCTGGGGGGTGGCTCTCAGTACTTTGGATACTTTGAACTTAAACATAGTAAAAATGACATCTCATGGCACTCACAGGCCGTTTTAGGCTGCAGGCTAACAGAAAAGGCACCATTTCTTCCACAGAGTGTAGGAAAACAGCTGCAAGATATGAAAGATTTCTCATATTGATGTGTAAATATTACTTTACATGCACAAGGATAATATTTCCCTTTGTCTTTACAGAAAACCAGCAGCTAAACCTTGGCACACCTTGGGGATTACCTTGCTCTCTGGTGTGGAGAACAGGAAACCTTGCTCCTGGTAAAGGCAGTGG
>WAAD01015294.1:124966-141978 GCA_013389945.1 Fregata magnificens | reverse complement strand
CGTGGGACTGACCGACTCTCCCTAGGCGATCCCCCTAGATCAAATCACCCTAGAAACCCGCCTAGAAACCCGCCGCGCCCTCTTTCTGCAATACATTTTATAACTGCAGAGACTTCAGAGACTCTCCAGCGTGCTGCCGTGTGGAGCAGCAGCCTCGCCAGGGACAGGGCAGACAACTATCTGTCAGAAATACAAACGTAAAGCCAGCAGCTACCTCCTTGCACTGCAGCAAGACCCTGCATGTCAGGCGAGGAGCGTTGGCTGCCTGGAGGCTTGCATGGCAGTTGCGTGGTAGCAGCAGGCAGCTGGGTGGCAGCAATTTGTCTCTGGGCATGGTAGCAAGTCCAAGAGCTGCGCTGTCAACGACTGACCCAAAATCCAGGGCTACAGATGTAGATGAGAACAGTGGAGAGGCTGCACAAGGGGCTATGGGATTGGAGGTCCCAATTTGAGGAGACAGACATAACTGAGTGGAGAATCGTTCTGCAGGGGATTTATAGTTAAACTTCTGTCTCCTGACATAGACCAGAAATCTGTGTAATTATTGTGTTGTGCTGAAAAGGGTAAATGCACCAATTTAATTGGGGTTTTAACCAATTTAAAAATCTTTTAACATGTAAAAACCACTGAAATAAAATGTGAATGGTGTTGCAGTTGGAAAATAAGGTCAAGAATATTACCCCTATCAATCAACATAAATTGGGAAGAACACAGTTCTGGCTTCGAGCTCCAAACTAATTTAAATTTCACGTAGACTAAAGATATCTATCATCTTCAAACAATATTTTCACTTGGAGTAATGTATCTCTTGTATTTATTTGCTAACTTCCCGACTATAGAATAGATGTTTTAGCTATATCTGATTCAGTGCTGTGTCATTTGCTTCAAAGGCATTTTACCTCTACTTCACAAAAATCTGATTTTTTCATGTTCTTATTCATGCTATGCATATACAAGTATAAAAAAATAATAATTAGATGCATCTGCTTACATTTGCCAGGAGTAGATGTTAGACAAATTAAAGTGAACTTAACTATCACTCAACATCATTAAAGAAGCGACCCTGTAATAATTTCTGAACTTTGACAGGCAGTTAAATATTCTACATTGGCATATTTATGCTATTTGCAAAAATCTTATGTACAAAATTATCTTCATATGCAGTTGAATAAAAAACAAATTGTGTAAATGTTCCAGGTCACAACTTCTACTTCCTTTCCCCCTGGAATGATAAGTTGTCAGCCCCGACAGCAATGCTTATTAACACCACAGGACGACCACATCAGCTCATGGACAACGCAGCAGAGTCCTAAATGAGTTAATAGCACACTCCAAGAAGATAAGGACCTGAGAATGGCGTTATGAAGTTAGACCAGAAGTCCATCTTTCTTGGTCGCCTGTTTGCAGTTGTGGGCAATGGTGAAGGCTCAAGAAGAGTATAAAAGTAGGATGACCCTAAATTTTGGTATTTCTTTGATATTTTCCCGGCATCAAACTATGAAACTGCTGAGGGGCTTCCTGGGACCTTTGCATATTTTTGGTGTCAAGCAGTGGGTAAGAACTGCCCAGTTTAAACATGCACATCCATACACATATGCATGAAAATAGAGTAGCCTTCTTTCATTTGTTTTGAGCCCAACATCTGGTAATCTATTTTGCTGCTCTCTGTTTCTTACAAGTGAGGACCTGTGAATAGCTGTTGGCCTCCTCCACAACATTATTACAGGTAGCTGCAATATATTGCTTAGTTGCTTCTTTTTTAGGGAGAAAAGTCCTTGTGTGTTTAGGCTGTCTTTATATGGGAGATGTTCTGTGCCTTTCATTCCCCTTACTGCAGTTCCTGGTACCGCGTTATATTCTGTCATGTTGGGCATGGGGACCAGAACTGCACGCAGTATTCAATATGTAAGTAGACTAAAATGATGCAGCACACTGATTTTTCCTTTTTTCTATTTCTTTTCCAAACAGTCTTAACATTCTGTTTGCTTATTTTGACTTTACAGAATATTAAACTGATCTCTTCATAAAACTGCTGATTAATATTGCAACATTTTTTTTTCCTGAGCTGTTGTAGTTAGCTCAGAACCTACCCCTTGACCCATAGTTAGGACTGGTTTTTCCCCATATGCATTACTTTGCATCAGCATTGAATTTTATCTGTTTTATCACTCAGGCATTTAGAATGCTGCTGTCCTTCTGCACCTCCTCAAACTCACATCTTTCGGTTTTACTATTGTGGGAAATGTTGTAGCATATATAAGCACCTTAATGTGCATCCCCTGACTGTGCCATTTATAAGGATGATGACCAGAATGGAGTCCTGCACAGATCCCCGTTCAGGTCTGCAAGTGACCTCCGCTGTTGTGAAAACTGACTGCTAGGCTCTGTTGTTTGTTTGTTGTCTTTTACCTGGTTGTTAATCCATGGCAGAAACTACTTTCTTATTTTATGAGGCTTTCTTTAAGACCATTTGATGATTTATAATAAGTGTTTATGCCTTTAAAAAATTATTGCTTATGTGTTTTTGGCTTGCCTTTCTATGCTTATCTTCTCTATTTTTACTCCTTTGGATGTGACTTCTTATTTTTGAAGTACATCTTTTTACCTTTGATAAAATTGTTTACCTGAAATTTTAAACATTCTGGGTTTTGTTTATTTGTTACTCAACAGTTATTTTTGATGTACAGAAGTTCATATTATGATGACTATAAGCAATCTTTTCTCCAACTTGGAAACGAGCTGCCTCATTTTTATACAATTCACTTTTTGAAATGAAATACTATTTTTATGTCATTTTAGACTTTTTCCCAGTTCCATCAGGGTTATGGAGCAGTTGTTCTGTCACAGCATTTTGACCAATCACATTGCTCAGAACCAAGTCAAGAGTGTCTTGCCTTGTTTCAGATTTCACCAAAAGCTCCTCCATGAATCAGTCATTTGTGGTGTCATTTAGTCTCTGCATCACACCCCAACCTGACATTTACCCAGTCTATGTGGGGGTGATTGAAGTTTCTGATTACTAATTTGTTTTTTTGCTATCTGTTAAATCTCTCTTGGCACCTCACTGACACCATTGTCATCCTGATTAGGCAGTGACAGCTTATTTCTAATACTTATGTAGGCCTGGCATCTTAATCCATAGAGACAATGTGTAACATTCAGTACAGTTAACTATCTGATGCAAAGCTTTCTTTAACATACACTACATCCTTCTTTTTCTTGCCTATGTAGTTTGTTTTATGTTACAGGTTTCCACTGACTGCTTTCCTTCCGTCGAGTCCCTGATGCTCCTATTAGGTCAATATTCTCACTTAAAACTAGGTATCCTAGTTCCTTCGTCTTATTTAAAAACTTCTAGCATTTCAATAGTAGCATGTATGCATTTGATCTGGTTGCTTATTTTTCTATGCTATCTTTAAATGGTGTTTTTGGGTGCAGAATGAGCTTAACTTGTGTCCTAAATGAGTTTTACCAGCTTCTGTCTTACTTTTTTCTCAAGGATATAAAGCTTTTTTAATTTCACCCCTCTATGATTCATCCCCCAAGCCAGATTTTCTTCTGCACCTGTTGGCTTTCCTATAGTCTTTAATTCGATCCCCTTCTCTGATAACTTTCCTGGTTTTTAGTTCCAGCAGCTTTACCTGAATCCTATTTTTGCTGTACAGACTTTGTACAAAGTTTGTCCAGTTCCTGATGAATCTAAACCATTCGTTCCTATGCCATTGTCTGAAGGACTGATTCTCCAGCCAGCATGAAAAAGCACTGCCAGAGCAAGAGCAGAGGTAGATGATCAAGGATATGATTTTCATATTTGAGGAGGCCATCTGATTATCATAATGAGGTGCTCTGCAGAATACTAGTCTCTGGCTGAAAGCAATGGTATATAATGTAGCTTGCTCATGCTCCTTTACTCAGGCACATTTTTTTCACCCAAAGGCCTTGTGGAGAAAATGATTTCTTGCCTCTTAAATGCACTTGCTGCTTCTGAGGTATTTGACAGTAGTAGATGAATTAGGTAAGTAATTGAGCAGTGGTTATAGTCTGTACCTGTGGTAGGGAAGACTTCGGTTCTTTAAATAACTGGTCTGTGTCTTCACTTCTGAATTTGAGGAGTGCCTTTGAAATCAGTGTGTCCACCTAGCACAGATTTATATGAGTAATTTTGCTGCAGGAGAAGCAATACATACATCAGAGTAACTGTCTTGTGAGAGAAAAACACTTTGTGTGAGGGAGGTGTATAAACCGAGTTTTAAGTTCTCAATGTTTTCACCAAATTTCCAAGGAAATAAAAACATTTGCCTTCTGTCATTCCAGTTGGTGCCACACTAGGACGAATGTCACAATACAGAAGTAGCCCCTTCTACATTCAGTTACGTGAAGCGAACATTCACAGTTTTTTGTCTTTGCAGGTATCTTGTATTGCACATACGTGTTAACATTGGAAAATAGCCTACAATAGCCTTGAGGAAAGTATTGTTACTGTATGTAGATCATAGAACCATAGAATCACAGGATGGTTTGGGTTGGAAGGGACCTTAAAGATCATCTAGTTCCAACCCCCCGCCATGGGCAGGGATACCTTCCACTACATCAGGTTGCCCAAAGCCCCATCCAACCTGGCCTTGAACACTTCCAGGGAGGGGGCATCCACAGCTTCTCTGGGCAACCTGTTCCAATGTCTCGCCACTCACACAGTAAAGAGTTTCTTCCTAATATCTAACCTAAATCTACCCTCTTTCAGTTTAAAACCATTACCCATTGTCCTATCACTACACTCCCTGATAAAGAGTCCTTCTCTGTCTTTCCTGTAGGCTCCCCTTAAGTACTGGAAGGCTGCTATAAGGTCTCCCTAGAGTCTTCCCTTCTCCAGGCTGAACAACTCCAGCTCTCTCAGCCTGTCCTCACAGGGGAGGTGCTCCAGCTCCCTGATCATCTTCGTGGCCCTCCTCTGGACCCGCTCGAGCAGGTCCATGTCTTTCCTATGATGGGGGCCCCAGAGCTGAACACAGTACTCCAGGTGGGGTCTCATGAGAGTGGAATAGAGGGGGAGAATCACCTCCCTCGACCTCCTGGCCACGCTTCTTTTGATGCAGCCTGGGATACAGTTGCCTTTCTGGGCTGCGAGCACACACTGCCGGCTCATGTCCAGTTTTTCAGCCACCAGTACCCCCATGTCCTTATCCGCAGGGCTGCTGTCAATCCACTCATCGCCCAGCCTGTATCATGTTTAGGATTGCCCCAACCCAGGTGCAGGACCTTGCACTTGGCCTTGTTGAACTTCATGAGGTTTGCATGAAGGGGAAAGTAGCCAACACATTATCCACTGCAGGATGGATCAGTTTTGCACTGAGTATTCTAAGTAGATACAAACCCCTGGGAGTGCCTACTGTCATCAGAGAACTCCTCTTTAAAAAATCCAGCTACTGAAACTGGAAGTTTTGAAGATTTGTGACTAAATACGCGTTTCATGTCAGTTGTTTAGACCGTCCTGTTTGCGGCTTCAGGAGTTGGGCAGCGTTGCAGTTTGAAACCCTCCTCATCTTTCTTTATGCAGTGACACATTTTGATTCCCTGATTCCAAAAGATATTAGCAGACCTTTACAGGGTGTTCAGGTCATGTGCAGGAGGGGAGACGCTCCCTCAGCAAGACATTTCCCTTTAAAATCACTCACAGCCTAATTTTTTAAATGGCACTGGCAGGGGACACGCTCTTTTCCACTTCTTTTGTAAGTCTCTGTACAGCAAGAGGTTTGTGTGGGGGTTGAATATCACGTATGCTTGTAATATTTCCTCTTGGATGCAGCGTTTGGCTTTTTTTACTTATGTATTTATTTTGCGCTTTACCAAGTTTTATGAGCATAGCTGTGGCACGTGATGAGTTTATCCTACCCGCAGTAATGAGTTTTTAGCAAATGCGTTGTTTTCCTTTTGACTTAGCATGCATCCCAATTTTGTTACTGCAAGATGTAAAGTCAGATTTGGCATTACTGATAGAGTGAAAGGGCGAAGTGAGGGAAGCCAGCAGTGTTAAGCAACGTGTCTGCAGGGAAGGGAATAGGCTGCGCGGGGCAGTTCACTGATCACCTTTCTGCCTCTCTGCCATTGCAGAGAAATCTCTTCTAGTTTATTTCCTCACTCAAAAATGAACACATAATATCCTGGTCCAAGTGAACTGCCTGTTTACATACAAAGAGCCACAGTTGTTGTGGTCACCCTGTCATGGTGTCCGTAGAGGCGGAGGCTCCTCATGGAGGGCAGCAGGGCAGGGCCTGGCAGCCAGGGCCCATCCCACCCCCAGCCAGGAGCAGGGCAGCCGGGGGGCACCAGGGCAGTCCCAGCCCCGGGCATCGGGCACCTCCCTGGGGACGAGGACGGGCTGAGGCTGGGCTGGGAGCTGGGCCCGCGGGTGGGCCTGGCTTGGTGGGGCCTATGGCCGGCCCGGGCAGGGCTGTGGGGAGCTGGAGACTGGCCCTGCCGCGGCATCACTGGGGCAGGGGCTGACGGCGCCGGGGGGGCTGACGTGGGGTCCTGGGCCCTGGGCAGGGTGGGGGGAGTCCCGGGGGGCTGAAATGGGGTCCTGGGCCCTGGCCAGGGCAGGGGGAACCCTGGGGTCCGGCAGGGCCAGCGAGGTCTGGGGGTGCCCTCCTCCAGGCCTGGCACACCCAAATAACGTGTGCCGCAATACTGAAAAATACACGGATCATTTTTCAAGTTATGTATTTTAAAAACATTTGATGGCTAATGTGTTCTCACTGTCTTTCTCAAAGGGCATTTTGTTCGTGTTGTCCGTCTTGAATAGGATTTCCTGTAAGAATATCTGGTGGTTCAGATAATCACAGACAGCAAGTAGAAATTTGGGAGACAGCCTTGCTGCCCTGCTGCCAGTGAGATTGGCTGGCTCCCAGAGTCAGCAAATGAGTAGCTTTGGAGGTGAGAAAATTTAAAAAGTTCTCCCCACAGTGGAGTAAATATTCCTTTTTTTAACCAAAAGGTGTGGATGGGAACAGATATGTATTTCAGTTTTCATTCAAGGGCATGTTTCCCTTAGCTCTCTGTTCCCAAATATAGTTTTGTTTTATTTGTTAACTCTGGAGCGATTAAAAACATATCCTACGAGTACTGGAGTGCCTTTAGAAAGGCATTTTTATAATTCTATGGTGTCAAAAGGACTGTAGTCTTTTCAGTCTAAAATACAGATTTACTGAAAATTGTTTTGAATGGTTTTCATGTTCAATCATAGCAAATAAGAGGGGCGTGGAGCTATATATATATGGTCACAGTATTTAAAACACATCTGTGTATGCCCAGCTATGGAAGCTCTTAACTACCTCCATAACTGCTGTCCTAGAACACCTTGCAGACACTAAAAGAATGGTGCATGCAATAGTGTAAGAAAGAGGAAGACCTGAACAAATATGACAAATAATATCAACTTATAGGGTTTTCTTTGAGTTTTGTTTTTCCTTTCAGATTTTTATTGATAATTCAAGTAATACCAAAGAGAGATATAAGTTGATATATTTATGGAAAGATCAAAGTAGAAGTATGAGGAGTCCTTCATTCTCTAAAATGGGTACCTGGTAGATCCCAAATTTTTAGCCTCTGTTCATATCTCATAACTGAAAAGAATAATCCCATAGCTTTAAGATTTTAGGGCACTAGCTCATTCCTCCAATTCACTGGTGGCACATCCCGCTACTGTGTAGGAGGTACAATCCATTAGTTGTCAGTTCCCATCTCTCTAAGGTCAGCTGCCTCAATCGTGGCAACCAGCTGACAGCTGATAAAGGTTGATTTTTTTCTTCCCTGTAGGTTGTTAGAAGGATTTCAATTAGTGCAATTAAATGTACCTGTTTTCTTGAGGTCCTGTCAGCTCTAAAATAAATAAATTTGTGCTTCATGAACCAAGTTCAGTGCCTCACTGAGCCTAGCATTTTTCTTTCTTATAAGTCTTTTTTTTTAAGGATATTTGGTGGGTTTTTTTCTGACTTCATCTCTTTTAGAGTTTTCAAGTATAGCATCTAAATATTTGACATTTCTATTTCTCTTTCTTAAGAGGGATCCATCAGATGTTAAATTTCATGTTGTATCTGTCCGTCACCAAGTGGATTTTGATTGCAAATTGCCACATAATCTTTGGGCAGATCTTCAGGGGTGTAGTGAAAGACCATACTTCTTTTAGCTAGTTTTCTGCCACCAGATCAGAGAGTATAATACTCTTGATGCGTAAAGGTATATGTTAGTTTTTCTTTGAGCAGTCCTTTGGGAATAGAAACTCCTGATTACTGAGAAGCCTATGGTGGTGTAATACCTGTGATACTCTGAATCAGAGAAGGAATATTTAAGTATTCTCTCCTCCCCCCAATCTGTCAGGGATAAATAGCCCAGACTGACTTCTTATTGTCCTGACTTATGTCTCTGAACTGAAATATTTGCAGGAACTTTCTTCTGTCTCTCTCCGTATTCACGTACCGAAGGTCAGCCCAAGCATTTGCTTCCTTGTCAGCTGGTGTCCTCTGATGTTCAGATGAGAGAACACTCCACGAGCGGGAAGGCGTCCCCGTCAGTTTGTTGTGGGCAGAGGAACACATAAAGAGAAAAGCCAAGAGTAAGCCCCCACGGCCATGCTAGGAAGGTACCGTGGGGCAGTACCCACCGAGGGTGCCCGGCTGCTCCCTTCTTTCCTGTTGAGAAGCTTCTCTTCTGTTGCAGTGACCACCACCTGTCCCCGAAAAGCTGGGGAGAAGCCGTTTTGGCTGGTTGCTATGTCAACCGTGCTCCCTTTGCCTGCAGAAAGCAGAGCGCTGGTTGGTATGGCAACCCTCCTTGGAGCACGCAGAGATGCTCAGTGGGGGACAGGCTCTTTGGAGAAGGCACTGTGGTTGCGGTGGAGGTGGAAACTCGTGTGCCAAAGGGTATGAGAGAGCAGGAAAGACCCATGCAATCATACATTTATGTGGAAAACTTTATTTTGTAGCATCAAATGGTTTCTTGGAGGCTAAATATTTCCTTGTATCTATTTATAACACCATCCTTGTGTGTTTCAGTAGAAGAGGAAAAAATCACGGTAATTTGGTACAAAGGATACCAAGGCAACATGGATATATGGCGGGTCACAGTGAAATCAGTGTAACCGAGCTGCTTTAGCATTGCATTTTCTTAACAGAAGAGTATTTTAGCCACGTGCTTGGGAAAACATGTGCCATGTTTTCAATCAGTCATTTTGATAGGGTTTTTGAGTGCTGCCAGAGAGAAGCCTGGATCAGGATCTTACAGGTGAGATGCATCTTGAGTATAACAGCAGGTAGACCAAGAAATGTTAGAGGAAGGTGCTTTGGTGGAGTAGGGTAGATGTGTGTGTGTCTGTGTGCATGCGCAAATCTCCTTCACTCAGGCTGCTCATGACCTACATCTAACACCAGAGAGGTTCTAATCAGGCAGTTGTCTTGTAAAACATTCTGTGGTTCTGTGAAAAGACTTTGCAGAAGAATAAGCTTTGGTGATTTTCTCCATTCACTGACAATTTAATAAGTAATGTGTAGTTTAGACATTGGGCAAATCAAAATGTCAACAGGTAAAATGCAATGTAAATTTTTCTTTAATAAATCTTTTCTTTAATAAAACTTTTTTTTAATTTGAAAGTTGCTGAAGTTTTTAGAAAATTTTGAATGCTGAGAAAAATGTTTAAGCGATCGTCTCACACAACTGACTAGTATTGCTGGTAAATTCTGACTTCCTAAGGTTAGCTTTTCTGTCCTTATATCATTATAATATGTCTTTATTATATTCATATTTAACTGTGTGAATTAATGTGTGCATGAATATTTCTCAGGTCTCTTCTGTGTATAGTAGGGGGACAGATTTACAGCTATGTTTTCAAAGCATCGGATTCATGAGTTTGGCTTTGCAACTCACTTTGGGCTTATTGGGAAAAATGTAACTCAATCATCAATGCTTCAGAAATAGCTCCTTATACTACAGCAGCCACATCTAATTTTTGAAATTATGTAGAAGGTGAGGGAAGGGACCGTGAAGTTATATGGAGACTAAGGAATGGATTTTCAACACATCTGTTTATCCACTGAATGAGTATTTGCTTTATTAAGTCATCAAAATTAAATAATCCAAAAGCTGATGGTAATAATCACATTTATCTGTTGCTTAAGAAAACCAGGTTGTGAATTTACGTCCAAATGCAACTCTAAGACAGGAATCTGCATTTCAAGTAGACACAAGGCCATCGTCCCAAGCAGCGGAATAGTTCTTTTTTGCATAACTTTTTCCAATATTTCCATTAATTTTCAATGTATTTATTTATTTTGCATAAATAATTTCATTTTATTAACTGCCATATTAACAGTATTCCATCATAATTATTAATTATAGATTCTATCTAGCAGTCATTTTGAAGAAACACAACATTTTTACAGCTAATGGAAAACTTTAACATCCTTGATTCATAACACACTAAGACTGCAAACAGTGATAGTCAATTTTAGAGCATTGTTGCTGCTATAAGGCGGTTAATATTATTTTGATGAACAAACTATATTTTAAAAATTTTCTTTCCTTTTTATTGAGTGCAAGAGAGAAAAGCTAAAGATAACAAATGTAACAGAAAACAAATTATTGTTTGCTTTTAAGATTACAGCATATTAGTGTTTATTGTTCATTAGTCCTACAGTCAGTGCATTAGGTACTGTACAGTAGCATACTATAATACATTCTGCCTGTCTGAAGTGGCTTTGTAGTCAAATCATAGTTGTGCTTCCTACATGGTATGTTCAGTCTGTGAAGAGACAAATATTATGTAGCAAACACTTTAAAATTTCTTTGTATGTAGTTAGCACCATATAATGTTTGTGAGTGTCTGTAATTCTTGCTTAAGACATTTTGAAATCACAGATAATACACATGAAGAATACAGATATATTATGCTCTATTTAAGTTGCGATATAGGCCTCTTTACTGTTGTATCTAAATTCCTTCCCAAGTATTATCTATTATTTGAGTTTTTACTTTTTTTTTATTCCCCCAGGGAAAACTATGTTGAAAAAACACAGCACACCTTTCTGTGTGCCTTTCCTTACACTAGTGGCATCATTGCAGTGCTAGAAAGTCAAGGATGCTCGTCACTGTTCTTTATGCTTGTAGGGTGTTCCATGGTCTTTGAGTACACCAAAGAAAGCTCATGTTGCCTGTGCAGTCCAGCATTTCCTGTTTTGAGGACATTTCTCCTGCACTTCAGAAGCACTGTGTTTGTCTTTCTGTCAGGGCTTTGAGTGATTTTGTTACCATTCTCGACCTGAAGCATCCATTAGTGTGAGGAACTGGAGAGGGGAAAGGGGGACCTTGGATGTGGCATGGTATTGTATGGGAAAAAAAATATGATTTATGGAGGCCTTTGCTGCTGAGGAAATTGTCCGCTGCTCTCTGTGGTAGTTAGAGTTTCTTAAGCTGGCAGCTCTGTGTCATCTTTGACATAAAATAGCACCCTAATACAGTAGCTGTAGTGGCATTAATCTTTTCTAGCTTTAGGCATCTACCCTCCTGACCTCTATATCAGAGCTAGTCGTCATAAGCTCCCCTGGAGAAAGCTGGCCCTTAATAAACTTTGTAGGCTACTTACCTGGGGGTAGAAGTCCATTTTCTCATTTTACCTGACAAATACCTAGGGCATTTTTCCAAGTCCACACTCAAACTGTTTTTGCATTTTCCTCTGGAGTACAGAAAAGGGGAAAACTTCTTTTATGGGTACAAAGCCTAGCAAATTTGCTAATCGCAGAATGAGAGCTGACATCCTCATGGGTTTTAATAAGCTTAGTTTCTGCCGGTGGTGACTTTGGTAGAGCTGCCCTAAGGAACTGGCCTTTCCTGCTCATTTTATCGCTCCTTGCACAACCAAGCAGTTTCAGTGCAGTTCTAATACAAGTTTGCTACTGCTTTTTGCTTTGAGCTTATCAGAAAAAGTGTGATGATGAACAAGCAAGGTTCATATTAATTCTTTCTATCCCATCGTCTTCAGAGCAGTTCAGGCTGACAGAGCACAATGTACAGTGATCCTTCAAGGTGTGTGGTAGCACACGTGCTTTCTTGGGCACTCTATTTCTGCCATGTCTGTTGTTCAAAGTGCAGAGGGTGGGATTAGGCAGATGTGTCAGTGCATGTGGATAGTATATTGCCATTGCAGAAGATGCTGTGTGAGCATTTTCCTTAGTAGATACCAAGTGAAAAACTGAGAATGAGCTAATATTTTGCATGCAATAATGTACTTTTTTTTAAAATAACTTTTCGGGGTATCATTGCTTTCAATACATGCAAATACAGTCGTATACATTAGCAGACATATAGAAAGGGGTTTTTTTATTTAAAGTTAAGGTGAAATAAGAAGTGAAGGTTAATTGATAAAGCACTAATGAAGTTTGTACCTTAGAGGATGTATTTTGGAAGTTTGTCTTTCAGTTAAGACACTGAAAGTTCTTGATGTTTGCTGGATGTTGCTGTTTCTGTGTGCAGTTTGTCTTTTTTTTTCTCTGTTGTTCCCTGCCATAGTAAATTTTAGTTAAATAAGCAAATAAAATGACAGACTATTATTACTTCTGTTGTTACATATGTTTTACTTAGCTAGTTAATTACTACATCTTAGCTGTTAACATGTGTTTTATCTCAAACCAAAGGAGAAAGGAGCCTAGCCGAAAGCTCTCTTCTGCTCAAATGTACTGCTTCTCTTATATTTTAGGGCTAGTCGGTTCATTTCTTTCAATGCTGTGCAGTGCCACCCCATCTCTTTATTTCTGTTTTGCATTATTTTGTGCATATATTGTGCATTTATACATAGTGAGCTTTTGGTGTACTGCTCATGCGTCCACAGATTTTATAATCCCCGATTTCTTGACATTGATGTGCAAACCATTATAGAAGCCAAGCACATAGCAAATTTTGAACGTTAGTAGAAACAAGCTTTAATTAAGGCGAAATGGAGCTGGTAGAGGATATTCATTCTAATGCATCAGTGTCAGAAAATTGATTGCAGAGAACACGAGGAGAGATGTGGTCTTCCTGATGTGCTAATGGGAGTGAGGCAAGCGCACCCAATGTAGCATGTACCTTGTTCAGCGATGAGCAGGGACGATTAGTCCCACCAAAGAAAGATTCCGAGCAAAAGGTCGGAGCACGTTCTCCTGAGCAGTCGTGTCAAATTTGAGTTTTGAAGAATGAGCTTCCTTCCAGGCAGTTCCACACAGGCTCCTTTCTCCCATCACTGGGGCCTTTTGTTTTCAAAGGTCTCCTATTAGTTTCCTAAAATGGCAACAGCTTGTCCTTGATATCTATAATGATTTATTTTTCTAAGCAATTAAAATTGATTTCTTAAAACTATAGCAGCTCCCTCATTAAAGAGAATGAATCGCTGAATAAAAAATGCAAAAGCTCTGAGTGTGAAAGATGTGCTCAAGTTTCATGTGATTTCAAGGAAAGGCTGTAGGGGTTGAGGGAAGCAGGGCAGGATCAGTGCCTGAAATTGGGTTGTCTCCACACGAAACCCATTACAAGAATGGACTGTTCCCAACAGCCGTGCTTAGAAAGCCTGAGCATCCTTTTCCCAAACAAGCAGCAAGCCTGAGGGGTTTTGCATCACCAGCTTGTAGAACCAGATGCAAATGCAGGTATCCTGTGGCTTGCACACCTGCTGCTAAATATTTAAATGTGTTTGGAGATCACATAAATTTCTCAGTGTTTTGTGAAGAGTTTCATGAAGAGTTTTATCGTTTAGAGCACTTCTGTAATTTGAAAATCAGAGTTTTAATGGCCTGTACTTACTGTCTCTTTTTTTTTTCATTGTTAAATATTATCAGACCTAAAACCAGTGTTTTCTTTAATTGTAAACATTAATTTCCATATATAAGAAAGGATTATTTTCAGATGTTCACCTTTTTTATTTAATGCATAAAAACAGGCTTTCTAAAAATGAAAATGTCCTTCCACACTTCGAAAGTTATGAGGGAAAGAAAAGACAAAGGTTTTTCTTTCCTAACAGGAAATTTTGCTATTTTGTGTGGGGGTTGTTTTTTTCAATTTTTTTGTCACTTAACTTTAAAATGTTCCCATATTTTATTTTTTCTTAATAATACCATGAAGCTAATGAGTGAGGCCTATTGTCTCAGACTTTCAAAGTGTTTCAATATAGCGTTCTTATGACATGACCAAGTCAAGTTAGCAAATTCTGAAATGAAATAAAGAATTTCAGAACGGATGTTTTAGGCTTCCATATCCATGTTTATGCTCTTATGTTAGTGATCACAGCTCTTAGCAGACACCAGGAACCTTAACTGACAAAGTTATGAAAACCAAACATTGACATTAGTAGGATTTTACTGCAATTTACTGTTCTCCTAAGTACCTGTGTAGCCTGTTGATGAGAACACCTTTAGGTCACTGCAAGGTGCAGTCTCACACAAAGGCACATGTGTAGACAACATCTTTGCAGCTTATTTTTCAGATACAATTTTGCATACAACTTCAAAACACTGTGAATGTTTTTCCATTCATCTGTCAGTTTTAAAAATGGGGAAGATGGCAGTATTTACCTATTATCTCATTTATCATTCCACAAACATCATAACTTTGGGTAGTTTTCAGGGGGACTAAATGAAAGAAATGGAGGAGCAGGACAAAACATACCAATAATAGCTGAATTTCTTAAGATTTGAAATGCTCCCTTAGACTAGAATGATACTTGAATCATTAGAATTATTTAATAAGTGATAGGAATATTTAATGTTTTATTAAGCATTTTTTTCAAAAAGATATTTAAAATTAAATCAAACCAACAGCTAAATAAGCTAGTGACAGGGAAAAAAAAATATTTGTCTAGTTACGCCAAGTATGATTGACTGTTGTGCTTCTCTTTTTTTCCTCACCAGGATTACACTTTGACTATGTATTTTCAACAGTACTGGAGAGATAAGAGGCTGGCTTATGCTGGCATACCTCTCAACCTCACGCTTGATAACCGAGTGGCAGATCAACTCTGGGTGCCTGACACTTACTTCTTAAATGACAAGAAATCATTTGTGCATGGTGTTACTGTGAAGAATCGAATGATTCGCCTTCACCCGGATGGAACGGTGCTTTACGGCCTCAGGTCTGTACTTCCATGATGATTTAATAACTGTCATTATGTATTGTTGATATTTGCTTCCTGGTACAAGTTTATTACAAACATTGGGTGGTGTATTATGTAACCTTCCCTGTAACTCTGAAAGATGCCCGTAGAAAACAAATGACACACTTGATGTTTCTTAATTTTGCCAGAAGCACCTTCAGTCAGGTTTTATCTCTTTCTGTAGAGTCACCACATCTGGAAAGCCCGGTGGCTATAGGAAGTAGAAAGGCAAGCATTAATTGTAAACCTGAAAATTTTGTCCCAAATACAGCCAGTAAGATTGAACGTGGGTGCTTATGTTGTCTCTTGATGTCTCTGTAGTCTGTAAAGAAAAAGCCACAAGCAGCCCTGGTTGAATGGAGTCAGCCACAGTCAAGGCCATGACTATGGGTACCTTCAGTGATTTCTCCAAACAGGGAACAGCACTGTAATGTGCTATATTTCATACCAGAGGTACAAAGTGACCTTACATTATCCTACTTTCTATGTATTTTAGGCTGGACCTGTGTTTTCTTTGTTTTCTGTCGTAGCTTTTATGGTTAGGAATGCTGAAAAGTCCTTCCCTTAATAAACATAATTACATGAGCAAAAATCTTAATGGAAGACTCAGTAGTATTAAAAAGTTGCTTTCTTTGGACAGGAGACTCCATTTCCTCCAGTGGTTTAAACTGTACCAGCAAAACAAGTCTTTGGCAGTGAAAGCTCCATTTCCATCACCAGAAGTTTCTTGTATTTTTAAGCATAGGTAATACTCAAGATTGCTGCCTATATGTAGTGCAGGATAAAGAGTCCCTAGTATAAAAATGAATGAGATCTGAAAAGTGGTGCAGATGGATTATATGACTAGTTTACCTGCTTTTGTTTTTTATCAACAGTTGAACTTTTTACCTGACTTGGGTCTTGGCCTCTCACCTCTTTAACTCCTATTACATACCATGTATGGACTACAGTTGGATGAATCTTTCTGGACAAAATAAAAACAGACTCAGCCTATTGTGAAACTTGAAAGAAGTTTAGCATGTTCAGGAAATGTTGTCTCTATAATTAACTGGTTTTAGCAAAAGGAGGCTTTCATCTCACGTGCTATTGACCCAATATGGAACACTGCAGGTTTAGGATTCTTTCCACAAGTAGTTAAATGTCAAAAAATGATGCAAGATATTTTTGTTTCCTTTATCTCAAGAACCATCTCCATATGCAATGTAATAAAAAAGTGATGGAGATTAGAACTCTTGTGATCATAATCTGTAGAAGTCTTTCTGTTGCACTCTAAAACTATTTGGAGTCATTCAGGTGAGAATTATCTGTCATAAACCAGTGTCTTTTAATAAGTTAGCTTCCTCTTCTGCAAAATGTAAATGTCCACAAGCAGATTGCATTTCACTTGACAGTATTCGCTTAGCAGGGATTTCACCAGTAGCTCGTGTGTGGCACGCTTCTTTCCATTCCCTTTGCTCTGAAAGCACGCAAAATCCAGAGTCAGATATCTGTGGGGTGAAGCAGCTGAGTTACTTAATGAAGGATAACTGTCTGAAATTAAATCTTGGCAAAATATAGGACATTGTGATCAGAAGGAAGAAAATATCTGAGCCTTAGCTCCATTGATTTAAGGACTTGAGCTTTATGTTGCTCTAACTCGAGCCTATCTTCTTGTGTTGTGGCTTCAGAGCATCCCCATGGCATTGGCCTCAAGTCGCAGTCTGGAGACAATGATTCATCCTGTGGGCTGAGACCAGAACCTGGGGTTTTATGTGCCACAAAACACAGGGTCACTGAGAATAATAGTGGAAATTTTGGAGGGTTGCAACCGATTATAGAATATCTACAGAGCAAAGCAGTTCCTCAAAAA
>WAAD01015294.1:21198-124781 GCA_013389945.1 Fregata magnificens | reverse complement strand
AAAAATATATAACGAAAGTGATCCCGAGGCCACACTGTCTCTGTGTTCTCTTCTGAACAATGTAGAATTTATCATAGTTTTGAAAGACTTGACCTTCCGTTATCCAAGGCTTCTCTCTACTTCAGACAAAGCAGTTTGCTACCGCAGCAAAAGTCTATGAGAGTGGGGGAATGGGACAGTAGCTTTTTGAAGTTCAACCCATTTCTGGGGAATTTTTTTCTTTGGGCATGCTACTGACTTTGTTCCACCTTGTTCAGAACAATATACAAGACATATGATGGTACAACAGCTTTTTTTCATAACACACCAAAAAAGAAATAACGACATTATAGACTCGGGATCAAAAATAGAGTCTTTCTGACTGCTTGTGCGTTTGCCACGTACAGACCTCTTGTTCTCAGGCAGTACAATGCTAAATGTTATAAATAAGTAGAATGGAGGAATATATGTATTTTATCTGAAAGGACTTACGTAGTTATCACCTGTATTTAAAACATGATGGATGTTTGCAAGGTAAAAAGGTTAGTTGTGATCGGTCAGAACTGCACTTATTTCTGTTCTTTTTTGGATGAATGCCTTTCTGTATCAAGACGAAAAGAGGATCAAATCAGCCATCAGGGCTGTGACCTAGTCACATAAGAAGTATTTATATTGCTTAAACTGATTTATATTGTAAACTTTTGAGGGACAGAAAATATCCTTCTGTCAGTTGTTTGTGTAGCACCTCCCAGCACATCGCAGGCGGGGTTCCTGTACAATATAGCAATATAATCAAAGGCAATCAGCCTGGTAATAAAATAACAGAGAAGGGTAAGAGAAGCTATATCCAGAGGACAGATAACTGGAGTAGGGAATTTTAAACAATTTAAAATATTTCCTCTGTGTATTGCTTTCACTCAAAATGTATGTGTATCTGTGTACCGCTTTATCTTTGTCTGGCTCATAATTTTTTCCCTGTCACTGCTGTGATGATGAGTTCTTGAAACCTTGTTGTCCTGCTGTGTCACACAGTATCCCATCCCATAAAAAATAAACCTGCTCTTCTTTGGAGCGTGCACAAGCCTGAGCAATTAACATTTGCTTTTGGTGAGCATTTGTGCAAATTAAATTTGGTTGCTTGAACGTTCATTCAGGAGGGACCTCTGAGCACTCAACTTACTTTGAGTAAATGGGGTAAATCTGTTTCTGTCTATATCTAGCTGTATCTTCTTTTCTAGTAGATATTTATGAAATTAAAAACATACATTTTGCTGTAGTGTAAAAAGTTATTTGAGCAAGAATGTGCAGTTTCTCGTACTGGAACTTGTGACACAGAACCGCTACAGTATGTGAACAGGCCAAAATAAAAATACATTCCTTAAAAAGTTATAAGGCAATTAGTAAGTTGAATACAAGTTTGCCAGCTGCGTAATTTTTAATAATTCTGTCAAAATAATCATTTGTAAGTGCATATTTTCTGTATGGTTGGCATTTAAAGCTAGTTATACAACATAATAGTTAAGATCCTGGTACCACACTCCCTCTTGTATCAACTTAGCTCATGTGGATTCTGCTGCAGGATCTTAAATGAGCCCTAAGGTAGTGTAGGTGAACGTACTGAAGCATGGGATGGAAACCGCATAGCAGCAATGCCCAAGCGTGCCTGCTTATTTTACTTTGATTATAGTTACCAATTGACTCAGGAGCAAGATCATTTGATTGCACAATCAGTATGGCTTTGTAAAGCTGATCACTGCTAAGACCTTGTCGTTTAAAATGTTCATCAATGATCACAGATTTAAGACTAAATTTTTTCCTCTAAGACCCTAGGCTAGTCCTAGTTTTGTATGCTTAGCTAGAGCTGCTAGTAGTTGTCATATTGAGGAGACATTCATCCCCATAATTAATAGCCCTGTGTATAGCACCTTGCTTGAGGGTCCAGAAGGGTGCATGCAGAGCATGCAGAAATGTTGACTGCAGAGAAGATGTCCCCCTAAACTGCAGAGCAGCTGAGGAATTGCTGTTTGTAAACTATTCCTGTCCACTGGGACATGTGTTAACAGAGGAATCAGAGCATCTCCCAGCAGGCAGCTGGAGAAAGGTTGACCTAAGTATCCTCCTGTGATACAATACTTGGTACCTGAAAGCCTGTGGGACTAACATAAGGATATTCAGAGAACACCCAGAGTGAACAGCAGTGGCAGAGACACGATCATGCCGTAGATAAGGCTGGGAAGGACAAAGATCAGCAGTGTGCCTTTCTGACTGGCTACTGGTAGGAACACAAGTGAGAAGATACGCTAAGTAACAGATCCTTGAGCTTTTTCCTCTCCTAGCTCATCCATTGCCTTTGTGCTCATACAACTGTCTCTCCCTGTGCAAAGAAATTATAATATTTTCTTGCAAAACCACCTTCTCAGTCAGAGAGGGGTGGCCTCTGTTGTCCTATGAGATAGTTGTAATGGTCTTAATCCCTTCCTTTGGATATTACGTGGTTATCCATCTGAAATAACCTATATCTGCTAAGGATAAGCATTCTTTCGTTCCTTTTCTGGGAGATTGGATAGGGCATTCATAATAACAACGGGGGCAGGGGGGGTTGTGTGTGAAAGAGTTGAAGAAAGGCGCCTAACTACTTTTCTCCTGTTGAAATGTTGCCCCTGAATTTTAAAGTCGTTTACCATATTAGAAGACTGTAATTTCAGAAGGTTAAGGGATTAAAGAGAAAGCTTCAAAATGGAGAAAACACATGGACAAAACCTTAACATTGAGGGTTCCAGCTTTTAGACGAACTTTTAAGGCATTTCCCCTCTTGTATTATTAGCATAAATTATCACCAGAATATTATTGGGTGAGGAACTAACTGTGTACACGGTCCAGCCCTTCTTTATATCAGAAAAGGATCAGTAAGGAATGTACCTAGTCAGGCCCAGAAGATAATTTAAATGTGAAATTTATATGAAGCCATTATAAAGAAAATGATGCATAATAATGTACATATTCTTGATGAAGGCTGTGATTCAGCAAAACACTGAAATACGCTGAATGTTAATCATGAGCATATGGCTATATCTGTCTAAAAGTTAGTACAAATATATAAATCCATTAATTTAAAAATAAAGTGCCAATTCTGTGTGAAGCTGTTAATACAATTGTTTTGGTTGTGCATGTGTGTTTTTGACACTCCCTATATGCAAGAGCTTGATTAAAAATGCAGATTCATCGATAGTGAAAAGTTTTGCAAATTAATCCTTAGTGTGCTGAATTGCCTGCATTGAAAATAGAGAAGCAAAAATATATTATTATTTGGGGAGAAAATTTAAAATTCAATATGGTGCTTCATTACAAAATCCTCTAATTTACTTTTGAAAACTAGAGAAATATACTCAACTTTGAAATAAAGTGTTTTGCTGAACTTAGGACATTGTTTCAACATTTCAGGTTTTTTCTAGAGCTGCCGCAAAACCAAGGAGTCAGTTATTCACACAGCTCTAATCATTTTGACATTTGTAGCAGACTTTTTTTGCTTCACATTTTCTGATATAAAGTCATATTTTTGATCTCAGCAAATGTTTGTGTAATATTTGCATATGCGGATAGGTCCATTGAACCCCAAAGGGACTGGTTGCATAAGGGTAAGTAAGTCACAGTGAGTTGTTCCGTTGCAGTCAGTGTAACTGCTGTTGTATCAAGCTGCTGCTCCATGTAAAAGTATGGACCAGATTCTCAATTATTGTAAGCTATTCTTCAGAGAGTCCTCCCTTTGAAAAATAAACAATAACAAAACCTGAATTACTCGCTGTACAGTAATTCTATCTGATGTTTGTATTTCAGAATCACAACCACCGCAGCTTGTATGATGGACTTGAGAAGGTACCCATTAGATGAACAAAACTGTACTCTGGAAATAGAAAGCTGTACGTACATAAGAAAATGCATGTAAAACCTAGTTCAGATGTGGGGCAGTTTTCCTTTTATAGAACTGTGTAATATTTACACTGGTGTCTATAAATGTTATGTGAATCATGTAATTATCACCCTTTGGATTTTTTGTTTGTTTATTTATTTGACTTTTTTTTTTTAAATATAAGGGGTCATCCATTTCTAGATGGATGGATACGTCCTAGAAAAATGGGTTTAGGACAGAATGAATTCATTTATTGCTCCAGCCTGACTTGGCAGAGGCAGTAACTGGATGCTTATCTTCAACACAAGAGAATGAATGTTCGTATTTTAATCAGATTCATTTTCAAGAGAGCAAACACTGTGGTATCATTTTCTTCCAGTATGCTTTATTATGCATGGATGGTCTTGCCGCAGGACTGCCCCCGGGTTTTCAGATCAGCCCTATTTATGATTTCCAATCACGTTCCAAACAGAACCAGATTCTCTTTTCCACCTAGTCATGTCCTAGGATTGCAATATATACAGATGTATATTTGTGCTTCAAGAGTTCCTGCTCCATTTCTGCTGCTGGCTGGAGATTGTGGGCCATGTACAGAAAATACTAGTATATATTCTATATTCAGCTGTAGTCCTCCACTACAGAAGCTAATGGAAATGGTGCAACTCACACTCTTTAGCGTGAGTGGAAAATATCTGCCCCAATTATGTTTGTCTGTATTCATTGAATAATCCACCTTCTTCTGGTGCTTATCAGCATAAATATACACTTGGTTTCAGTGCTAAATGCGTATGATGTCTTAAATCATATTAATCTGCAATTTTGCAGATTATTGGGTAGCATTTTCTGTCTTGTTGGGGCCATTAATCCTTATGTGAATTTTATGAGAGTGATACCAAAAAAAAAAAAAAAGAAAACAGAGTATTTTGCCTCAAATTCCTGTGCAAACTGTAATGGCACAGCTCCTCGGGAGACCTTCCCACGGGCATACAGAACAAAATACCATACACTACTCCAGCTGTTCTGATTTTTTTCATTGTCTCAAATGACAAACCGCATGTACTGTGTTTGAAGCTACATTTGAGTCTGCTGTTACTTCTGACTTACTCTCCTGCTTTGCCTGCAGATGGCTACACAACCGACGACATAGAGTTCTACTGGAGAGGTGGAGATAATGCGGTCACTGGCGTGGAGAGGATTGAGCTTCCTCAGTTCTCCATCGTGGAATATAGACTGGTGTCAAAGAATGTTGTCTTTGCCACAGGCAAGTATTGTCATTTGCCTGTTTAGTGTTTAATTTCCTTGTGTATGAAAATTATTGTTTTATTAATCATAATTAATCATTAATAATCATAACTATATGTAGTCTGTGCTGTGTGTTTGACTAAAGAAATTACTTGATAAAGCCTGGAGGCAGGAGTTCATGAAATAGCATTTCTTGTTTATCTTTCTTTTTCTTGTGTGTGTGTGTGTATGTGTGTGTGTGTGTGTGTGAGATACTTAACCAGACACCTAAATATCTCTGATGTAATATGAAGTCATTCACCTCTGAATCATCAGTTTAAATGTAGCCTACAGGGTTACTGATCATACATAAGTATGTTTTGGCATACTAGGTCAAAAAGACAGCATTTTTATGAACACCTCCCTGCAACTTTTCAGTGCATGTTTGTTTTGTTGTTGTATAGTGAATGTAATGTCTTTTGTATCTTGATTTGCACTGATGGGTATGTAGTACTGTATACAGAGCCAGGGCTTTTGTCATCATTTTTAAGATGCTAAAATTAAATCCCTGGGTTTCCTCCTTGTTTCCTTGAAGATGTAATAGATGTTACTGGTAACTCACAGCATTGGATGTCTTCAGGTGACAAAGCACCTGGTGGTGCTAAATAGCTCCTTTTCAAACTGGCAACCCGTCACAAGTGGGGTCCCCCAGGGATCGATATTGGGCCCAACACTATTCAATATCTTCATAAGTGATCTGGATAATGGGATCAAGTGTAGCCTGATGAAGTTCGCCGGATGATACCAAACTGAGTGGGGCAGTAGACACTCTGGAAGGGAGAGCCACCCTGCGCGAAGATCTCGATAGGCTGGAGGAGTGGGCTAACAGGAACCTTATGAAGTTTAACAAGGACAAGTGTGAGGTCTTGCACCTGGGAAAACATAATCCAGGAGTGCAGCACAGACTGGGATCCACCTGGCTGGAGAGCAGCTCTGTGGAAAGGGACCTGGGGGTCCTGGTGGACAGGAAGCTTGATGTGAGTGAACAGTGTGCTGCTGTGGCCAAGGCCAATANTCCCTTTTTACAAGGAGTCACATGGAGAGGACAAGGGGTAATGGGTATAAGTTACTCTTAGGGAGATTCCGACTGGACACGAGAGGGAAATTTTTCACAATGAGAAGAGTCAACCGCTGGAATAATCTCCCCAGGGAAGTGGTCGACTCCGCTACACTGGATACTTTTAAGACTCAGCTGGACAGAGTGCTGGGCCATCTCGTCTAGACTGTGCTCTTGCCTAGAAAGGTTGGACCAGATGATCCTTGAGGTCCCTTCCAACCTGGTGTTCTATGATTCTATGATTCTATGATTTACATGTTTAGACACCAGCACAGGAAAAAGTTGTTATGTGTGACAAGACCAAAGCAACACAGAAAGCCATCAGCAAGTGTGGGGCCACTATTTGAGACCTCCAGATTTTCTGTACTCTTCAGACCACAGGAGTGTGCTGTTCCGTCTGTCCCAGCACACTAGAACAAATGAAGCACAGCTCTATTATGTTTGTAAGCATCACTTCACCCACTCTTTGGACACAGCATCTGTTTCAAAGTACACAGAAACACAAGTAGTATTTCAGAACAAAATGTAAATATTGCTGGGATTGAAATTAATATGAGGGGTTTTACCAACTGCTACTGTTCTTGTTTATCATTGTGAATGGAAGGGTGGGGTTTTTTTAAAGAGAAATCAATACTCTAATCCTATATCCCTCTGTTCTGTAGCCAGTGTCATCTTGGCAGCCAAGGCTTACCTGCCCCTCCACAAGACTGGATATACTTTTGTGGAATGGCTCTTTAGATAACAGAGAGAACACAGAGAACTTATTTGGGAAGTTTTTACGACAGTCCAAAGCCACCTTTTAGTTCTATGTGAAATATTTCAGTAAAGACATGATTTAGTAATTTAGAGATGAGGCAGATTTGTTAAATTCAGGGAAAAGAGGAATCCAAAGAGCTGTGAGGCAAATATGAGAGAGAATGAAAACTAGGAGCAGACATTTGTATGACTGATGAAATATTCAGAATCATAACAGTTCTTTCCAAAAAAACTTGTGGAAGGAGTAAAGAAGTCTCATACTTCAGGGTTTAAGACAGCTTGACATTAGCGAGTAGGATGAGACGGTCACAGAGAACAGATTACTCCGTGCTTCTCGTACCATTATCTGAAGCATATAATTTGTGTCACTGCTGAAGACACAATACTGCATTTACTATTATTTTGGTACAGGACATTCTGAAAATGCTTGATTAATTATGAAATTTTGCAGCAAGTATTTCCATGGAGGGGAAACATAACATTTGTTTCTCAAACCCACATATTTCATTGTAAATCTGAAGCATGCTAGTGAATCTGATGGATAAAGTCAACACACTCTTTTCAAATTTCTTCTGAAGACCCTACATTTTTAGGGTCCTAGTAATTAGGGCCAGTTTCTACATTTTTGTGGAAAATAAGTCAGGCATGCTTTTTTTTTTTTTTTTTGGCTTTGAGGTTATTGAAGTCTCAAGGGGAGATATTAGTTCTTTGAGTGCAGTATCTCAGTGAACATTTCAGAGATTTCAGTACTAGTGTGCTTTGATTGTATAGAACTAAAAGAAGACTTCAGAGTCATGCCATAAACAGCTTTTGGGGTAGTTATTTCTCCTATCCTCCATGAGGAACAGTGCTGTATAATCTTATGTAACTTATGCAAATCGAAAAATCTGTTCCCATAGTTACTACTGAGAAGCAACGGTAAGCATGAAAAAATCCCCACAGATAATGACATAAAGCTGTGTGGGGCTGCAAGAATACTGGGGGAACTGCATGCATGTTGAAGCATAGCATTGGAGTTAAAAATGATCCTTCCAAGTTAGCAAAATGGGTCTGAAAAAAAGTATAAAAGTCAGTATGGACAAGTATGGCAAAATACAATATTTATACAACTAATTATTCCTATCAAAATTCAGGACAGGGAATGCCAGGTTAGGCCAGAGTTCTGTGTGTAAAAATCTAGGGGTTACTATTGATCTCAGACTGAACATGAGCCAATAACATCTCTTTTTGGGGAAAAAAAAAAAACCCCACATCCTAAAAGGAGTGTGAGTTGCATTGCTAAGGCCTGAGCTGCGTATTTGTGGTCATGGGTAGCACTCTTCAAGACAGTTGTGGAGCAATAGAAGAGGGTCTAGGGAAAATTAGCAGGTACGAAGTCTAGAAAATGGAATACATGAGATTGCTGGAGAGCCCGGTATGATCATGTAGTTTAAAAAAAGAGAACACCTGGTGGGAAATAAAGTCTTCAAGTGTCTAGAAGACATCTGCAAAGACGTGGGGAATAGCCTGTCATCTTTGTCCATGATGGAAAGAAGAGAAAGGAGTATTTAAATTGCTGTGAAGAAGAAAAATCTGGTTTGACTATCCTTCTAACACCAGCTGAAGGCGACACAGGCTGCCATAAGACATCTAAAATGGCACTGGATGCCTATGTGTCAGTAACTGAATTAAGCCCATAGTCAAATGATATCAAATCAGTGCTGGCAATGGAGCCTGAAGAGCTATTCAGCTCTTGAACACATCTATTCTGTCAAGTGAATAGGTCTTAGGACACTATTCAGTTGCCTAAACATAGATAACTGGTGCCTCTTGAGATGCTGTAGAGCATCCTGCTTAGCAGTTAGGCTGGTATTCCAGAGTCTTACAGTCTTGTGTCCTATGTGCCAATCTAGTGCTTCAGTATTAATTACTTAACTAGTATTAAGTTCTACTCTTCAGTAGCCTAAGACATCTCAAATGGCCTTAGACACCTCTGTATAGGCAATTAAATCACACCTTTAGAATCAGCTGGCTGTTAAGTCAGATCTCCATGGTTTACACTGAGAGCTTATGTGCCATCCATGTGTAAATATCTGCATGCAAACACCAGAAATTTAGTGCCTAGACCTGTGAGCTGAATCCACCTCCTAAACGTTTCTTATCCAGAAATGCTAAGAAACTGAACAGGAATGGGGATATGTAAAACACCACCTAAAAGCTTCAAGATGCATAGCAATCAGAGCCAGATTAACAACCTGTTGGTAAGCGGAGGGTAGTCTTGAAAGATTTGAAAATTAATTATATGCTGTGTTCTGAAAGATCAATCTGTAAAGTACATTTCCAATTAGCCAAAGAATCTTCCCAGAAGAACAGATTAAAATAAGAATTCTGTAACTGACCAACTCTGTTATCTTAGTTCATACTCGGATAAAACAGCAAGAGACTAATTTAGCCTTGGAGCTAGATATTTCGGCTTGCTAGCTTTTAATGAAATTGAAACAGAAACAAGTAATTACTTTTTACCAAGTGCCCAAATATATGAAAGAGGAATATTTTGACCTCAATTATTGATTAAGTATTTGTTTTCATGCCTGCATTCTCAATAGTGTTGTTAGATTTAAATACTTCAGGCCAAATTCTGTTATTCCTGTACTATTTAAATTAACCCATAGACCTCAACATGTTATATGAGATGGGAGGAAGGGTAATGAATCTGGTCCCTGAACAGCAACACTGTTCTTTAGGCAAAAAACAAATTTTGATGGAATGTTAACAACTAGAATTTCCTCGTAATTAATCTCTAAATGTACTGAGCCTTAATTGACAAATCATTATCCAAGCATAATCAGGCAAGTAACAGTGTAATTGTTGAACTCAACAAGAAATCCATTTTTATTAAATAAATTACACAAGATGGTTCCTTCCTGGATAAATAAAGATCTGGGCTTACAATCTTTGTTCCATGCAGGTTAGGACCCATCCTTTTCACTGAGCTTTAGCCATCCAGACAAAGAGGGGGAAATAAGTAGGGAAAATAAGGAATGTTCCTTTTTTTAATTCTTCTTTTCCGCAGATTCCTGTGGTCTGTTTGCTGGATGTGAAATATTATAGCAGAGATCGCAGGCTGGAGGCAGGGCCAGTAGATCATCTGTGGAGGCATAAAAGCAATACAGGTGAAAGTAATACAAATGTTTGTAGTCTCAGGGAGAGCTACCTAAAGGAGAATTCTGGCTGCATAGTATGAAAACACAAGGCTACCAGTTCACATTTCAATTTCAACCTGAACTATGCAAAGACCAAATTATTCTGAAATTTCCTGAGATCCAGACCTCCCAGTAAAATTTGAGCTTGGAAAATCACCACAAAACAGGATGACATGCTATTTACCTCTATGAAACTGAGCAATGTGTCAACTCCAGTAGGTAGCCATGATGCCAGCAAGACTTTTGGTTAGATTGCCCAGGAGCCACAGACCTTCAGGACCTACCCCGAGATTTGCAGGGCTGGGATTCATCTTGCTCTGATTTGAGGTGAATATAATTCCAGTGTCTACATATGAACTAGGTGTCTTAGTTGATGGGAATCTACTCAATACAGTCTGTGGAGGTTGGACACAAATTCAGTCCACCGATAGGAGTCTATTTTAGGAGGAGATGGATAATTCTCTAGGTTTCATTTACTAGATTGACTGGATGAACTGACTCCCCTGTAAATGTAATTGGAGCTTAGACACCTAGCTCATGTGTATGCAGTTCAAGTGAGTTGCTTTATCAACTGCTATTTGAGATGACATAGGGTACCCTTCTTAGTCTGCAGCTGCTGATCAAAAAGAGGTAGGGGCTATGTCATATCCACCAACTGCATGCTGGTGTCTGAGATGTCATGGGACTCATAGGTCTCAAAAGGAACAGTGTACCTTCAGATTCACAGCTGAATCTCTCTGCTCCAGGCCAGCTCCAACTCTAGAGCAGGAAGACAGCACTGATAGCCCTGGCCCTAGGTATGGTTCTTCGGGTTCTGTCTTCTAGCTTCAGGACAAAGAACCTGGTCCTTGAAACAACTTTATGTTGACGTCTCTGACCTTGAGACAATCTGTCTGGAGAGTCCACCTCTAAGGCCAGGTCCCACTAGTTTCAGTAATTCCCTTATCTCATTAGATGGAGATGGTGACGAGGTAATGGATGATGGTCGCGGGTGAAGCGTTCGAGCTAAATGTCTGAAGTTTGCTGTTATACTATTTCTCAGTTCAGGATTTCATTACTGAACATTACTGACATATATGACACATTACTTCTCTCCACTGTTGACACATGCCTCCTCCATCCACACCATTTTCCCTGCTTTACCAATAGCAAGGTGCTCTCTTTCTTCTTTCTCTGAGGTCCCCCAATGCGTCCAGGGTCCTTGGCACTGGAGCAGCCCAGCTTTGATTCAGTGATTCAGTTCACTGAACCTTCTTGAATGAGTCCTTACAGACACCCAGACCTGGACAGGACTTTTGGAAAGGAAGAGATTTATAGACAACCCTTTACATGGGTGGTGTATTACATGAAATTATTTTCCTCAACAGAGCTTTATAAAGATTTCTGTCTGATGCACTACTCATTGCAGAAAGTTGATCAGGTCTGCTACATTTTTAATGCATTTCATGAGGGCAGAGTATGCTCCTGTTTTATTTACATAGTCTGCAGACACAAGGCCATGGAAACAGTTTCCTAAGAAGCTCAATGAAAGCTTTGTTAGCAAAAAAGCAGGCATGGTTTCAGAGAGAGAATTTGTCTTTTGAAATGAAACATTGTTCATTGGAAAATGGAGATGTTAAGCAAGCTGAAGTCTAAACGATTCTTTGCTGAAAATTATGCTGACTGCTGTAGACAGCAGAAAACCTTGGTCTGATTTTCATGATGAAATAAATTCTTCTGACTCTACCAATATTCTTCTATTGGTGAACCTAGAAGGCATTTCATCCTGGAAAAAATTACTACTGATTGAAGTAATCACAGCAGCCAAATACATCTACCAGATACTTCTTTTTCCAGTGATAGTTCTTCTGAGATTGTTTGATAAAACAGTTAAAGATAGTTGCATAAAGTTTGATACTCCCTGGATGCTTCTGCTGCCTGGAAACAGTGTAGCATTTCTGTCAAATGACTCAAAGTACACCTAACTATCATCAGGAATGTGATGAAGAGAAATCTGCAGTTTCCTGTTCCTTCTTTTGCTTTCTCTCTCAGGAAATCCATCATTCTTGTGTATATGGGCAAATGTAATTTCTTTTGCTCATATGCAAACATATGAACCTAATTTGAAGGGAAGTTTGTAATTTTTGATCTGTTTCTAGATGTAATCTTTCATATCTTGCACATATTTGCATTAGAATGGGTGGGATGTGATCTAATATTTAGTTGGGCCCTCAGTATGTTCAGAAATATTTTTTAGGATGTTGACTGTAACTAGAGCTTGTAGATGAGCTATTAGAAGTATCATATCTAAGACTAGTAATGCAAACACTGAAATCATGGAGCTAATGTTGCATGAAAGACTACCTTTTTCTTGTACAGCTACACTCAGATTTAATCCTCTTTGCATTTGGTGAAAGGAGTCACAATTTTTTTAACTGTTTGAGATTTCTAAATATATAAAATATATTCAGTAAAATTCACACCAATTTTGAAATACACCAATTTAAAGTTAAATAATAAATGTTTTGTTTGAAACACTGACATTGAGGTTATTAATTTTTTTCATTATTTATTTGCTCCAACTTTAACAATTTATGAATCCTATATATATACTGTATATATATACACACACATACAAAATCATCTTTTCTTTTGCTTAAAGTATTTTTGGAAGAAAAATTCTGTCCGGCTCTAATTGATGTTAGAGGCCTTTGGATCTGGTCTGAAGGCTTTTCCTCACTGGGATTCATTACAATTTATTTTTGCACCACAGGTAGCATGTTTCTCATAGTTTAGATGTAATTAAGAAGTGCCATCTCATGAACAGCTCTTCCATGTCAATGCAAAACTATGCACATTACTAATCCTCTCAACATAAATACTATACATAAAACTGTGTATTTGGATAAGCATTTTACTTGGAGACCTAAGCATCTGTTTTTAAAAATTGACTGGTGCTCACCCATCTGTTCAATAATCTAGAATAATTTACTCTCTCTTTTCTTCCCAAATACAAATTGCTTGGATATCACTATATTCACTGCAAGGTTTCTTTTAATACCAACCAGTAGTACAGTGAAGGCGTTTTCCCTACCGTTCTGCAGATGTCATACTACCCCATAAAATGTGCATGCTTTAGTTTCTACGGAAACTGAAGACAACTATCTGCAAGTGTCTTTTCTTCAGTATAAATAACACTGTTTTCCCCTCCCTTTCCTCAGGTGCCTATCCAAGACTCTCACTGAGCTTCAGGTTGAAGAGAAATATCGGATACTTTATTCTTCAAACCTACATGCCCTCCATACTGATTACCATTTTATCATGGGTGTCATTCTGGATCAATTATGATGCATCAGCAGCAAGAGTTGCCCTTGGTATGTGCTAAGAATGAGTGGAACACTAAAATGTCAGACTGAATGGAGCCTTCGGAGGTTGTTAAAGACTGCAACATGATGTCAGTGTTTTGATATTCCAAAATCATTTACGTCAAAATCATGTCATTCAGTATTGCCTCAAAAGTGATAAGTTTTCCCCTGCATGCAAGAATGTAGCTACCACTAAATCGCTGACATGAGCTGCTCATACAGGTCCCAGCCTTGTTCTCATCAAAGTTAATGTTATTGCCAGTAGCTTCAGCAAGGGGACCAGCTCCAGAATCATAGTCCAAGGGCTTGAGCGTGGGCTTTTAGTCCAGCTCAGTGTGGGAAGACAAGTGTGGCTCCAAGGCTCCTCCTGAGGTCCTGGGTGCTTTAACTGGCAGTGGCAGGAACAGACCCCAAGAACCCTGTGCTCATTCAGAGTGCAGGGGCATGTTAGCTACAGACCATGACATCCCAGCTCACCCTCAGAATGCACGGTATGCTAAGTGCATTTTTATGACAGCTTAAAGTGCCATTTACCTCATGGCAGAAAAACATGGATTTGGCACAGATTGGTGATCCCAGTCCAAGACCTTTTCAGATCAAAGGATCCTTTAGATAAAGGAAGGTGGCTTCAAAATATCTTACAGGAAATATTTCATCTATTACAGAAGCATATTCAGGGATAGCTAGAGACAAGGAATATTAAATAGATCTGTAAATAATCCTATGACAACTGGTGCCTCTCATCTCATCCCAAATCCTGTCTTCAACCCTGTGCTTCCCAATAGCACATACCTTCCTTCCCAAAACTTGACCCTAAGCCTATGCTGTATAACTTCCTGCGATGCTCTCTACTCTTCTTAAAACAGGAACATATTTCCCAGTTCCCTTACTTTTCTGATATGTACCACAGCAAACTGTAACTCCAACCCATGCCCATGAGATTCCCCATCTCTGTACCGCGTACCTCCCAAGATCCCACATACCAAAGCAGGCTGGACAGCTACACCTATACCTTTGTGCAATATAATATTACATCCTAGCATCTGAACTTGGGTAACTGAAGATATTGTGGATTAACTGCAGTTACTGTACAGTAATTCTACAGATACTGTGGATTAGCTGGTGCATATGGGCATGACACAATCTGGCATTACCACTCAGCAGCTAGTGCATGTTCACCAGGTTGTAGCTAAGTAGTAGCTTAACGGGAGGTGGGACATAGAGTCCAAACAGCTCTGATGTATTCATAAATGAACTACTGGATACCAAAGATTCACCCTGGAGACATTATGACCAAGTGAGGGGAGCACTTAAAACACATCAGTCAACATCTAGATTTTACATGCTGGCGAGGACTGCAGAGAACAGATGGTTAGACAGAAGTTACCAAATCCAGTGACATTCCACACCCGTCTTTAATGAGTTCACACAGTTTTTCCTTGTTTAAGGAACAGGACTGTCTCATGTGGCCTATTTCTGTGTAGCACAAGTTCATCAAGTACCGTACTGTGATAACACAAATATTAGAACAAAAGTCAGAGGGTACATTCAAGGCAAGCTCAGGAGCCCAGATGTTCTATTTCCAATTGATAGAAAGTCCTTTTGAAAGGATGAAAATCCATCTAATAGGTTCTTCTGAGAAAACAATTAGTGCCTTGGTGATTATGTCTGTGATGTTTGTATAATAAAGTTCAGTACCATGGGTCTAATCCTACGTTCCTTTGTATAGCCCTTCTTATGAATCTGAAGCTGATACAAAATAGTCTCAAAGTTTAAAGGCAATATAGCACCTTTGGACATATGTAACTGGCTCTGAAAAGCTCAGTTCAGAGGAGGGTAAGGCCTGCTGGCTTTAGGTATTTGTTAGAGGAAGAATTCCCTGTGCAGTCCTTAAAGACACGGAGACAAGCTCTTACTCTACCCCTGGAAGAAGCCTGTGTTCTCCGAAAGAGCCTAACTCTAGTTCGTTCACTTCCGTGTTTTGCTCCTGTCCCTGGTCCCTTGCTGCACACACCATCTGTGCTCCAGTCTACTCTGAACCAAGTAGTTCCCTCAACAGAGAAACCCAGGCATAGAGCAAAGGCCAGCTCATGCCAGACACTATGTGCTATAGACACTGCAGATAGAGGCTGGTATAAGGCTGTTCTCAAGAGAAATATTCAAAACCATCAGTTCTGTTCAAAACTGAGTTTTTTGCTAGTTAGCCCTAGAAGTTCCTAAATTCACTCCTTTGAGTGAGGAGAAAAATAATCTCAAGAATTCTCACTCTTGGAAAGGGCTGTAATCACAAGATTACCCTATTTTTATATGATAGGTGAGTGTCAGCTGCTTCTCCTCCAGCTGTGCTTTAAAATAAATTATTGATCTTCAGAAGGGCATTTGCCTGCAGGGTGTCAGGATCTCCCAGGGGACATATTTGGTTAGTGATAGCCACCTTTCTATTCAGTGTGCTTAATCTTCTGGACCACCGAGAAAGCCACCAAACTCTCCCCGTGTGGTGTTTAAGGACTTGTCTCTGGAATCTAGATTACAGCCTGGGAACAGGCATCAAAAATGTGGGCATTATAACCCCCACTGGGCAGGCTTCTACATCCCTTGGTGACCTAGGCTTTAGTAAGCATCTGTGGGATCACAGTGAGATGCCAAGGGTGTGTTAAAAGGAATCCGTGGTATTTCTGATACAAGAATCAGTTGGATCTTAGGTAACTCTTTGAATCCCTTATGGGAAGCAGCAGCAGGTAATCTTACAAGGAAAGAAGCTAATTCAAGCTAGAGAAGTCCCTTGGGCTGCAAATGTATGATAGTGTTTGCTGCAGTCCTCAACCCTTCTCACCCCTATTCCTTGTGCTGGCATGGAGGTTTTCTAGAGACTTTGTCAAAGTTTCTTTAGGTAAAAGTAATATGTCAGCTTTAATCCTTTTGCTGCAGAGCTGGGTGAGTTATACCCAGTACAATTTTTAAATAAGCTTGTGCCGTGTGTGTCTCCGCTGTATTTCAAGCCCTGAAACATCTGACAACATAGGCTTGTTTCACAGTTTAGAGGAAAAGCACTGAAAACCGCATGACGCTGACCTACTAAATATACAAAATATCTGTTACGGAACCTCATAGGCTACTACTACAGTTCCCTGGAGTGGCACTGTTTACACCAACAGCTTGATTTTGAGTTATATTGCCTTTATTTCTGTCTCTTCAGGTAAAAGAAGCTGTGCTTTATAATATGGCAGCAATTTTCTTTCATTCTTTATTTTTGTTCTGCCTGCATTTTAGTGACTACTTACAAACTGATGGTATAATTATGGATTCAGAGAAAATACTAATGGGGGGGACCTATTAGAATGGCTTGCATCTTTTACCAATGTAGGCTTATTCCACAAATCAGTGTTTTCAGTCACCTGTGATCTGCGATTCCCATAAAATTTCCAGCAGAGATACAGACCCTGCAGTTCATTGTGAATTCAAGCAGTCTGACAATAAATTTGCTTTTCTTACCAGCTTTTCAAAACAGTGCTCTGGAATATATTTTCAGGTTCTATGTCCATCCTTAGGTAAATAATTAAGGGTTTGACATACCTTATAGATATTCTAGGTACTTTATTAGTGTCCAGTCGACCACTATAAAAATGCTGCTCTCCATCCTTGGCTGTTTCTTTCCACAAATGCACATACCTGTCTGCCTCTCTGTGCTCATCTCGCTTCTTTCTATGTAAAAATTAGACTACTGCTCTAAACTAGTCAGCTCATATCCGCCTTCTATATTGTCCTTTCCCGAAACAGGTGTCTAAAATAGATGGGATGAACTGCTCTAGAAAGGTGCCTGTCTCTCTCCATCTACTACAGAGGGGCCCTACAGGACTAGGAATCTCTCACTATCTATACGAACACTCTGCCTTAATATCTGCACATGGTTTTATCTATCCAGACCTCTAATCAGTTTTGTTCCTTTTTAAAAACTTCTCTCCATTGTGTTGCGCAGCACAGTGCTGTAAGAGCACACCTTTTAATGCTTGGCATTAATTTTTGCAATTTGCCTTCCTGGCGCAGATCAGTTTGGTCTTCATGGAAGAGATCCTCAGTACAGCTACACTGGCTTCCATGAAGCTATGTTAACTCACAGCAGTGGTGCCAGGCCCCCTTGTTAGCTGTTCCCCCTGATCATATGAAGGAAATATTGTAACAGAATAATAATGCATCAAGCTTTAATTTTACTTTCATTTGCAGTGATGTCACCTGCGAGAGATCTTTCACAAATTTTTAAGCTTCTTCACACTGACAAGGCAGATTTGCCAAAAAAGGAAAATAAAATTAAAGCATGATCTGCTTAGAGTTGTAAGATCTGTCCTCTTTTTTTTCTTTGTGTAGGAATTACAACTGTGCTGACTATGACAACAATCAACACTCATCTGCGAGAGACTTTGCCTAAAATTCCATATGTTAAAGCCATTGACATGTATCTTATGGGCTGCTTTGTATTCGTCTTCTTGGCCTTACTTGAATACGCCTTTGTCAACTACATTTTCTTCGGAAAAGGCCCTCAAAGGCAGAAGAAACTTGCAGAAAAAACAGCAAAGGCAAACAACGATCGCTCAAAGTTTGAAGGCAATCGGGTAGGATTCTTTAATCTATATATAGTCTCTCTTTTATTTTATTACAGAAACGAACTGTATGAAATAAACAAGAAAATCATGCGTAAAAACATCACCAACCCCATCTCCTTTTTGTGGGCGAACTTTGGCATTTTTATATTCAAGAAGCTACATTGAAGAATGTATTTAGGCATACAGAAATCAAAGTGAGCATGATCTGTATAACAAGTAACTGTAAGAAGAAGATAACAATGGGAGTGCAGCTAGCTTGAAAATAAAGGCCCAGATCTACAAAGGCATTTATTTGTTTAAATCAAATATAATTTAATTGTGATTTTGTTTAAGTACCTACATAAGGGGATCCAGGATCTGAGCATGCTTTTTCTCACTTCACTGAGAGCAGACACATTTAGAATGGGAGAGAACAGATAAGGGATTAGTTCTGCCACGCTAATTAATTGGCCAGCATAGCTGAACTGCCGTGTGTGGTGTTGTCATCCGCTGCTGTTTAAGACCATCACAAAATTGTGATTCCTAGAGAAACTTTCAGATTGATTTCTGAAGCACAGTATCGGCATGGTCTGTGCTGATTACACTCTAGCCTATTTCCTTGTCTGGAGTATTACTTCATCCAATGAATACCCTTTTTTTTTTTCCTTTGGAAGAAAAATTCAAGGTATTCAACACTATATGATATTAGCAAGCCATGTCAGTTTGAACAGAACATCTTTTTTTGCTCAAATGTTCCCAGTGAGGCTTTTTCATTCAGTTCTGTTGAGTAAGACTGTTTTTTCTATCAGCTATAAATTAGAAGAGTTCACAGTGACAAAACTACTACCTGTTTATTAAATACCAGTATCATAAAAGTAATGTCAAGCTGTATTTTTTGATCCTAATGATTCTGTCTGCTATAGTGAATGTAATGCAGAACTACACCTAATTATCGACACTCATATCTGTGAAATAATTTTTGAACCAATAAACTCATTTTTGTCCACTATATTATGAAACTAAATTCTCATCACAGTTGACAGCACTGCTTAGGACTAAGCTAGCAGGAAGAATGAATTCACTTTCCTGGAAAAATAAGTAGCTATTATAATAAAAAAAGCAGATGGGAAAAAAAAGACTGTCAGAACTGAAAGCAATGGAGAAGATTTTAGCTGCCAGCAGGTAATGCACCAAGGTTCAGTTCTCCCAATGGAAACCATCTGGTGAATCTCATCCATTTAAACAATTTACATAATTCAGTACAAGTCTTGTTGATGGGCCCAATAACACCCCATGCCTGACTGTTCTTCTATCTTGAGATCAATTGGTCTATATTGTCAAAAGGAGCATATGAACCTTAACTGATGAAAAGGAGGGGTTTTCATACCCAGATCTTGTCATTTTTATATCCCAGATCTGATCATACCACATATCAACCCTTTTTTTTCTCATTTTTGACTTACAACCTTTTCTTTCTGGACCATCCTAAGCAAATATAATGGACTTTTCTGACTTTTCTGCTGGTTTAATATCAACCATGCATGAATGAAATTGGGATACAAATTCAGCACACCAGAGCTGAAAGAAGAGTGTGTTGCTCTGTCTCTTGTAGTGCCAGCTGTGAAAGGGAACTCTGTATGCTTTGTAGAAACACATATACTCATACTGACTGTGAATATTTGCTGTTGAAATGATCTAGGATAAATAATGAGATATGGTCCCATTCTCTGTGGAAAACGTTATGTCTCCAGGCCTCAGCTGGTGAAGTCAACAGAGCTTTGTTGCAGTCACTGGATTCAGTGCCTTCAGAGAAGCAGTGCCAGTGTACGACAGGAAAAGACAGGGACAGTAGGTACAGCTGATCAGAAATCTTCCTTTGAAACAAAGCATAGACAGAAAATGCAGATTCAGTGGATGTAGGATGTCAAATCTGAAGTTTTGATTTGAAAAAGACTGGCAAATGCAAAGCAGAGGAGATTGCTCAGAGCAGGTAAGAGGTCTTATTGCTTTCAGGATGAGCAGCTCAGTGAAAATCCATCTAGCAGATCTACTTTGGACAAAGTTTACCAGCGCTTCCAGACACCATAGCCCTGAAGCAGGAAAATGGTTTCCATGGCGCTGGATCATGCCCACCCTGTACGATGCTGTACAGGCATCCATGGATGTAGCAGGACAGGTGGTCATGCCAGAATTTTTTTAACATACTTGCCATGGAAGACAGTACCTGAAAGCTCTGCAACCTTGGCTTTGACCTCTTCAGGGGCAGTAAAGAGGCATTAACTTCCAACCTGTTCTTTGGTGGCTCTTGAAGATCATTGAATCTGATGGAAATAGCAGCTGCTTGCCATTTGCTTGCTTCTTGCTTTAGAGTTGGGACTCAGGGGCTGGATGTCCTGGGAGAGGCTCACGAACTGGAGGGCATACTGCACAGTAAGGGAGGCTCAGAGCCACAGATGAAGACTACCTTGTGCGAGTTCAATGGAATTATTGGTTTTTTCATTTTGGTGAGGCTTCAGGCCTCCATGGAGTGTATTTCCATTCAGAAAGGGAAGGTTTCTAATCCTGGGAAATATTTCAAATCTCACATGATTTTGGGCTAGGCAATGTTTTTAAAGAGTGGGAGAGTGCCTAAAAACAGGCAGCCCCCGTTGCAGCTATCACCACTATTTGATGACTGTCAAAATGTACACTGTTCTGGAAAGAAGATTGAAAAGGGTTCAGATATAAAACTGGAAGAAGGCATTATTTTTAGTTTCTCTCTAAGACTGCCATTTTGAGTTGATTTGTGTTGCTGTTTTCTTTTAGTAATTGAATTTGCTTGTATACGAACCATGTGCATGAGCTCCGTGTCGTTGATTTAGAGTGCTAGCTCAGGGCACTACAAAAAAAACCCAACCAAAACATGAACAAAACCAAATAAATAAATAAACATTAGTCCATTTATTGCCCACATCAGATGCTGTAACTTGTGGGTGTGGTGACAGAACAACTCCATGCTGTATCAGGTCCAGCCTGAGTCAGTGCTCAGACAGGAGGGGCTGCGGCACCATGGAAGTTGCTTGTTTGCGTTGGGAGGCAGCACTAGCAGAGCAGAGGCAGCACAACATATTGCCTGGCATTCAGGCCCTGAATTCGAGCGTTGCTCTTAGGGTACCTGAGACTGAGAGTGCTGCTGAGGCAGTGTCTGTCTCCCAGGCAAAGGGAACAAGAGGAGGATGAGGGAAAATGCAACGTTGTTTTCACTCAGGAGCATTTTAGCCCATGGAAACCAGTAGAACCAGCATGGACACTGGTATTGTAGTTCATGTTTTACACATCAGAGAACTGAAGTCTGGCATGCAAGCTAGCAGGCTTGGTTATAAACACTCCTCTTACAGTAGCAAAAGGGCTTTTCCTGCTTTCCTAGTCTTATTTGATGTAGAGCAGGAGAGTTTTAATAACAAAAATGTTCTAGGCCACAAAATCCACAGATGTGGGTACGTTTGTGTTTTGTTTGATAATTGCTTTGCAAAGCAGCCACTGTTCATGCTCAGTAACTCTGCTTCCTAATGCACGCATTTGCATTGTCCTGCGTTGGAGGTTATGGGTTTGAAAAGCCGAAACTGGCACAGCCATCTCCATGTTGATGCTGCTGCTATGGATGTGCCTCTCCAACGCCAAGCTTTTAGGCACTTCTCTCTGAGTTGTTCGTGATACGCTGCTGCTGAGGCTTGCTGTGTTGAGGAGGGCTCCACCAGCTGCTGCCGCTGACCTGCCTGTTGGCTTCACTGCTCTCGTTATGGCTTTCTGTCCAGCTCTGCCCATGTGTTAAAGCCAACGAGCCCAACAGCTCCAGGCATTAGGGAAAGAAGTGCCCTCATAGCATGCAAACAGCACAGCCAGTGTCCTCACATTGCAGAGTTGACAAAGAAAAGCAGCAGGGAGAGGAAGACTCTGCCCTGTATTCTCCCATGTAGCACTGCTGAAGGTGGGACGATGACTGAGGAACATCTGACTAAAATGAATCTCTGGAAATGGTTTCAGAAGATTCAGAGCTGGTGATGAGATGAAACCTGAAAGCGCCTTTACAAATGACTCATCTGTGGATCAGCAGCTGACTACAAAAAAAATTTCACACATAGCCATCTCTTCTTTTGACTGCTTTTGCATCATATTGTATTTCAGATAATACACTGAAGTTTTCCAGCCTTTTCCCAGGATACCACAGTTCCTGGAGACCAACATAGGATGCTCCTTTTGTGTAAACCAATTTTTATACCCGTACCAATTTCGGATTGAAAACTCTCTCTTGAAAACCTTGATACACCGGTTCATGTATAAGTACAAGCTCTAGGATAAAGGAAGAACTGAATCTTGATTTTTCATAAAATATTTATTCTTCCCATGGTATTGGTGCCTAAATTAAAGTCCTCTGTGGAAAAACTGTCAGAAAAGAATAGGTGGCCTGTAAAAATGTTTTCCCTTGAAAATTGATCACCATTGTTATGGGTCAATTCTGTTTCTCCTGCTTGCATTGGCAGATTCAGGCTTCATCTGTAGCTCGCTGTGCACTTTCAGTTTTGCTACATAAGTTGTTTCTTTTAAATAAGGCTCAGATACAGCCTAATTTACAACTAAATCAGCATGAGAGAGCTCTAAGGCAATGCTGTTCTCACTTATTGTTCACTCTCATGATAGAGGCTACTGGCATAATCAGCTGGTGAGCATGTGTTTTGGACATTGCTCCTTCTGGGCCAATCCACAGAGGTTACGGTTTGTTACAGTCCCCTGCTAAAAATATTGCTTCTTAGTTCAAGCTGTGGCAATTTACGTTTTCAGTTTGGTGGGACCAAAAGTTCAGCCCCAGGGTATCAATCAGGAGGGTAACTATCACACAAACTCATTCAAGCTTCAACCCCCTGTGGCTGTCAGACATGTGGGAAGAGCTTCCTTTGAACAAAAATAATGCACAACCCTTTATAAAAAGGCCCTTCTCATCAGGCAGTTCCTGTATGTTTTTTTAGCTCTGGAGATTCCTGGCTCAAACCCCCGCTGTCGGCCAAGGCGGCAGCTTCCCACCAGGCATTGCTGAGAATAGAGGCTCAGGCCACTTACATCTACTTAGCGCTTTTAAAGAATTGTTAGTTGTAGCAACCCTTCTCACAAGTGGGATTTTATTCTGAGAATGAATATCTTGGCTGCTGTGGCAGAATTATCACTCAGATTAAATTGGGAAATATAAGAATAGCAAAGCTGTCAGTATTCTCCTGTGCATCTTCATCTTTCCTGGACACTTTTTTTGGTGCTGTTTTGAACAGTGGAATATTTCTGAAACATGAGTGTGATGAGTAGGTGCCAAGTTTTGAAAAATATCTGTCACGGGTGATGAGCACAGTTCGTGTGGGAAGAACTGTAGTCTTGTAGCACTTAGAATGGGGACATTCATTGTGCACTGGGTGACTCATGTGTGTAGTAATTTTGTTCTACAGCCACTTTGCACAAGTATGAATGGTGCAAATCCAGAGACGGTAAGAAGGATTGTACCTGCAATCCATAGTACAGCCCAGAGATTGTAAGAATCCAGACAAAGTGAAATACAGGGCAAGGGAGGACCATACATTTATTTCCTTTTCTTCCTCTGTTCAAATACATCACGGTTAATGGTCAAACTCTGTTCTTACTTGGTGGACACTGATATTAACATGAAAGTTCCTAATTATTTTTCTTCTTCATACTTTCCTTGTTTTCAAGATTGTTGTGGTTTAACCTGGCAGGCAGCTAAACACCACACAGCCGCTCGCTCACCCCCTCACCCCCCAGTGGGATGGGGGAGAGAATCGGAAGGGCAAAAGTAAGAAAACTTGTGGGTTGAGATAAGAACAGTTTAATAACTAAAATAAAATAATAATAATAATATTGATAATAATAATAATTTTCTAATGAAATGGAAAACAACGAGAGAGAGAGAGGGAAAGAAAATGAAACAAAAAAAAAAAACCCCCAGGTGATTCACCCGCTCACCACCCGCCGACTGATGCCCAGCCAGTCCCCGAGCAGTGATTCCCCCCGGCCAGCTCCCCACCATTAATATACTGAGCCTGACGTCATATGGTATGGAATAGCCCTTTGGCCAGTTTGGATCAACTGTTTTAGCTGTGTCCCCTCCCCTCCCAGCTGCTTGTGCACCTGGCAGAGCATGGGAGGCTGGAAAAGTCCTTGACTAGTGTAAGCACTACTTAGCAACAACTAAAACATCAGTGTGTTATCAACATTATTCTCATACTAAATCCAAAACACAGCACTATACCAGCTACTAGAAAGAAAACTAACTCTATCCCAGCCGAAACCAGGACAAAGATCTTTCCATCTTCCCAGTTCTGCTGCCTACCCTGGGCACGTCTACTAGGCTGATATAACGTAATTCTCTCTTTTTTTTGTGCTTATTAATTAATAAAAAAATGGTAGTGAGAGAAGTATCAACTTTTAGACTCAGGGAGAACACTCAACACTATCATTTTTGTTGTGCTTTCAGTTTTAAATTATTTTTAAAATATCAAAGGCATAATGTGGTCAATGAGTTTTGCTTTAAGCACAGATAATACTTAGGGCCTGATCACGTACTGTTCTACATGTTGGAAAGCCATTTATACATAACTAAAGAAGATGAAAACTGCTACCAGGTTGTTTGCCCCTTGCCCATAGATGCTTGCACCAAGGCAGATCAGGTGAGAATCAGGTAGCTGGAGTCTAGATTACAATTTCCACCAAAAATGGTTTCCATTTTATTATCATTTTAAGGGGAGATCTATTTTGTGGGATAATGTACTTGAGTAGTAATTTTGATGTAAAATAATGCAAGACTAATTACAGAGACAGCTTTTCATGCTGTTATTTAAACCCGCTATTTGCATTTATATTGCTTCATACGATGGAAAGTATTTACATGGTATTTAAAAATTTGGGATTGATGAACTCCTAAACATACCTATGGGGTTTGAGCAAAATGCTTCTTCTCTTTCTTTTTGTGTAGCAGAATGAAAGACTTATGAGGAAAAAGAGATTTCATTGTAAAGTACTCTTTAAAATTTATGGAATATTAAACAGAAAACTAAATGAACCTGAAACAATTCAGACATTACCTAACAGTAAATCAAACCTTATGGTAGTTTCCCGACCCTAGTAAAGGGTTTCCAAACTGGCATTAAAGCTGAAGTTTTCCAAGAATCTTGATTGAAGAAAGGTATTCAATAGCAGCTCTTGGCTTGCATTCTTTAAAAATATAATACTTAATATCTAAACAAGACAGCATCTTGTCTAGAATTAAGCAGTAGATTCAGGACTTTCCAGGTGTAAAAAGGGCATTGAAGTTTCATATCTACAACATGCAATATAAGTTGAGCCTATTGGAGACATGGTGTTCCTCCAAGAGCAAGGACCAGAAGTTCTTTGTGAGCCTTATCTTAATTCTCCTCTTTCTGGCTTCAGTTAGGTAAATTATGGTAATTTTTGCGCGATGACATTAGGTTGCTAAGGTCTTTGGATTTTTTCTTTGTCGTGTAACATGCATGGTTCAGAAATGGTGAACCTTCAAAAGTGAATCTGTTTTTCCATGTATAAAACATCTCACAGCATTTCATGCTTCTCAGCCTCCGGAGTTACATGAGATTCAATCACTTCACCCTGGTGCAGGAGCTGAAGATGTTCAGAGGTGGGAGGGATGGGGTTTGATTAAAATTGATTCTGAAAGAAGAGCATCAGTTTTCCATATTTGGATCCATGCTGATTCAGCAGGGATTTAATTAATGATTTGGTACTCAGCTGTTTCCATCTGCTTTGATGAGCTCACTGGGAAACACTCAATGGAAACAACCAGCCCTGGCTTGTGTCAGGGAGGAGATGGGAGCACCGGCAGTGGAGACCACAGTGGGGAAGCAGGAATGAATGGCTTCAGGTGGAGCCATGGTCAGGGAGAAAGAAGACTACAAGAAGCACAGGGGTTCAGGGAGACAAGGGAAATCTTTAGGTTAAAGCAGAATGGTAAGGAGTGAGGGGAAATTGGCCGAATACACGATGTCATCTCTCCAATTGATAACGAGGTTCGAGAGCAAAGCCTGGCATTAACACTTTGAGGAGAATTTCCAGTGCACAGACAGTGACATTTCTGAGCTAGGTGATACAATTATATCCTAAGGCTCATAAGGAGTAAAACTAATGCTTTATCAAAGACATGGGCCTTGTTTGTCATGTGTAGCCATGATGATAATCAGTTCAGCTGCTTTTCTTAATCTGTATCTGTACCTGGACTAACAGTTTCCCTGGAGCCACCGATCTGCATTCATAGAATCATAGAATATCTCAAGTTAGAAGGGACCCATAAGGATCATCGAGTCCAAACCCCTGCAACTCATATTCGCTCATGGAGGATTTTGCCTTACCTGTATATTCAGGCAAACATGAGTCGACATGCACAGGATACCCTGCCATTATTGGTTTGCTTCTTCATTCATTGAGAGAGCTTGTGTACATTTGTCGAAGTCATTTAAATCATTGCTTAAATCATTCAGAAGTCATGCTTACATGCAAATACTTTTTAACATGTTGCATACATTAAGTATTCATACTTCACAGCATCACCTTAAGATTGTCACAAAGCATTAGCATATATTGCCCTAACTTTGTTGGGAGCTTAGGTGGTTTATCCAAAACCTCTGAAGGAATCAATGCAATTTGCAGGAATAGGTCTCAAGGATATCTGCAGACCAGAAGTCTGATTTCAGTTTTTGCTCCTTCCTTGTATTTGACATGCAAGTCTGTTGATCTATTAACAAAGAGTTGTATTTCAAAAGTATGTTTCCAAATACGTCTCATTTGATATTTTGAGAAGATATATGCTGTCATACAACCTCGTAGGACATAATGGTTTGTTCAGACAAAGGATTTACACAAATGTTGCAATTTGCTTGACCACCTTTCTGGTTTGATTTATAGATGCAGTGACGAGCAGTGAAAAGTGGCAGCATCATTGGCAGATCAGAGGCAGAAGATACGTTAGGGTGGTGTGTAAGGTTGGCAGATAAGGTGAAGCAGGCTATGCAGTGTGATGAAATAAGTGGAATCAAATTAATACTTTCCTTGGGCAGGAGAAGCCTGAACACATAGATGTACCCTCCAGAATACAAGCTTTCAGCTGATGCCTCACTTTTACTTACAAAAATCCGGGGCTCGGTGTAGAAGGACAAAGTATCCGTGCACAGGCTACTGTCTGCATATATGTAGGTGGCAGACAGAATCCGGAGAGATCAAGAAGCCCTGAGGGAAAGAGCAGCTGACATCTGTGGTGGTGGATGGAAAGGCAGTAGAGACCTGCAAGGGGAAGGCAGTGCTGTCAGGGTGGAGCCCAGCAAAATGGTCTCTGCTGGGGCATTTTTAGTAAGCTGAAGGACATTTCTCAAAGCCTGAGAGGAGATGGGAAAGGAGATGACATGTGACGCTGTGGGGGCCTGGATGTGAAATTTAGTTTTAAGCTTCATAAGGAAAATGCAGATTGTGGAGATATTTTACACAATGCTATTACAAATCCTGATCATAATTTGTACTCTGTGAAAAAAAAACAGAGAAAACTGAATCAGATTTTTTCAGAGACCACCATAAGTAGTGATGATATCCATGGCTGTATTTTACAGCTGTGTGTATTCCCTGGTTACAGATACTGCTCAACAGCATGAACTCATTTCTACAAACCTCAAGCTCGTACTTTTGTACCCAATGGGTTTCTGCCATGGGGAAAATAAATTCTTCTTAATCACCACTGAGGCTTCTCCACCCCATTATTTTGGTTCATGTTGTTTATTTTTATTTATAGGCACTCATCAGCATAATGTACTGTTGCCTACAACAGCAGGATTTGTTGGATACCTTAGGATTTTTTTTCTACTTGCCTGTATGTCATTTGTAGCATTTTATATTCTTTTTCCATTTGCAAGAAGCTTGGCAAAGCTTTACTGATATACTATCGTAATTGTTTTCACTGAGAAAAGATAAGCTGTAGCATCAATAATTGATGAAAGAAATATCCATTTTACAAAATTTTAACAAGATTGAAAAAAGCTAAATGCTCATGGACAGACACATAGCTACACATACTTTTAATGCGTCACACAAAGCTTGGAAAGGACGTGGTATCAGATGACTGTACAAACTTCAAAAGGCCATGACAATAGTGTGTTTTCTCAACCACTTTTAAACAGATGCTTCTAGGATGAGATGTTCAACTGCTGCACAGTTAACACAGCTAGATCATGTGGCAGCTTAGAAAAATGTATTAATTGCAGGATGAATTGTGCATGAATAAATTGTATACATAAAACTGGAAATTATCCTGTATGCCACGATTCACTATCTATTTCTGACATGGGGAACCAAGTTCACTTGAACAGTCACACATGCATTAACTGGCTGAAAATACCCAGTACAGAGCATTTATTTTACATTCAGATGTTATTTTCCTTTCCCAAAAGGAGGCAGGAAAATCGGAGCTGATCCCTGCAACAGCCGTCTTCTCTGCCTGTCCTCCAGCAGGCAGGGCATGGGGCACAAGGGGTTGTGGTGCCCCACCACTGAAGCTACCAAATACTGACTAAGACAGCATTGCTTGGGACTGCCTGTCAGTGCCACTCACAGGAACTGGAAGTTTTTCGGAGTTGAAGGAGCCGTACCCAACTCTGTGCTGCTCCTCCTCTATCAGTACTCAGGGCAACTAGAGAGCCTGGACCAGAATTTAAGGACTCTAAATGATCATTACCTTCCACTTATTTACTGAAAATGGCAGCGTGTTGCTCACGTGTGCTCAACACTGTGCTCACCGCCACTTGGATATGGAGGTGGAAGGGAAGAGTGCCACCTGTTTCCTCAGTTCAGCAGCTTTCTTCCTTGTCTAAGTTCATTTCTTTTTAAGATCACTTATCCGAGTGGAAGAGCCCCGCAGTTAAGCATTGCCATGATTGCAAAACTGTGCAAATGACTTTGGAAGGAAAAGTTTAAGAGAGAAGTTGTAAATAAGCTCTGTGATTCCAAAATGCAAAGAGTTCAGCAGGTCAGAACTATTCTTGTGATCTTAGCAAACTTCACATGTAGGTAGCAGAGAGAGAGTTCATCCCTTACCCTTTCCCTCCACTGCCAGCCACACAGAGATTTCACTGAACTACACCATCCTTTAAAACGCAGCTGGCTTAGAGGGAAAGTGATTGGTTTTGCCAAATATGGTTTTGTACTGGATGTTGGTAGTATGATAACCCTGTTTGTAATAGTATTTAAGTACTCGTCTGATTTTAAGCAGCTGAGTATTGCCATTTTTTTCTAAGATTATCACATGCTTGAAATGAATGCATGCTTTCTTAAAATATGTATGGGTCTGGAGATTTAAATACACCCACATTCTGCTGACAGATGCCAAGTCTTTCAAAACAATTTATACTTCTATTTTTGCCCCCTAGGTGGACACCCATGGAAACATTCTGCTAACATCGCTTGAAATTCATAACGAGGTGGCAAGCAACGAGGTCACCACCAGCGTTACGGATGCCAGAAATTCAACGATATCCTTTGACAACTCAGGAATCCAGTACAGAAAACAAAGCTCACATCGCGAAAGCCTTGGAAGGCGTTCGTCAGAAAGAACAGGCTCCCACAGCAAGAGGGGCCATTTACGAAGAAGGTCTTCACAACTGAAAATAAAAATCCCTGATCTAACAGATGTGAATGCCATCGACAGATGGTCAAGAATGGTGTTTCCATTCACATTTTCTCTTTTCAACTTAATTTACTGGCTATACTATGTTAACTGAGTGACTGAACTTTTTTAAAGGACTTCAATTACAAGTGAAGTACTACTTGCCTGCAGAGTTTATATATATATTTATATATAAAAATATATATATATATGAACTTTTACTATGTAGACCGTACTCATGTATGTGTGAATACATATAGCAATGAATCGTGTGTATATAAAAGCACACACTGCAAAGCAAAAGTATATGTATGCACACACACATGTACACATTTGTTCTGAGGTTATGGACACTTTAACATAGAATGCCCTTCAGAGGAACTTTTTAAATTGAAAGGCAGGTGTCGTCAAAATAACAAGCCTTGAGAAAGTAAGTGTTGTATATTATCACTACAAAACTTTGATTGTCATAGAAATTTTCAAACAGCTGTAAGCGTGTATAAAGTCGGTATTTAGTAACATTGTTTGTAAATGCTGCCATACACACTAATCATAAAGTGGTAGAGTTACACTGGTAAGTTTAAAATAAGTAATTTATATTGCAGATCCATCAACTATGATTTCATCAAGCCAAATTTATTTTTCCTTGCTAAAATTTCTTTGTTTTATATATGTCATAATACGTTTTTTCCCAGTCCTGAACGGGCATCGTTTTTAATGACCTCTTGCTTTCTCTTCTGCAGTAAGCAAGCTAATCATGGGAGTGTTGCTCTAGGTCTTTCAGGATATATACATGTTCATAATATTTCAAACAAGCATTTTAAGTGTCCATCAACATTGAAACAAATCTTTTGTAAGTACTGTAAATGTACAGCACATTTTCCTTCCCTTGGACTGGTTCCAGCTGCCATGTCATTTTGAAAGAGAACAGCACATTTTTAGTATAATTTAGCTGAGAATTCAACTCCTGTCAATGTGTTCTACATCTGCTGTAGATTTAAAGATTGTTATTCCAGTGAAAGCATAGAAGATGTCTCAGGTTATTTGCTACTTCAACATGAAACCACCTAGCTGTAGCCTTTTTTAAACATGCATTCACATTATTTAACATTCTTATAACATTGTATGTTAATGTAAAATATATTTGCATAATATGCATATAAGTATATTTTCTCAATATTTTTCTTCCCTGTGCTTGCTATTGTGACTGCATGCTATGTCATATTTTTGTTTCTGTGATGTTACAACTTTTTATTCTCTAGAATTGAGCAAATAGAGCACTTCCGATACTTTGATTCAGTAATGGAGCATTTTTCATATTTTATTTATATGCTGAAAGTATATACACGTACACTTATCAAGTTAGTGTGCTGCAGTCACAGATCATGAGAGAGCAAACAACAGGTTTTGTTTCAGCATCAGCTATGTTCAAACATATCCTTCATGCAAATGTGACCACTTTGGTTTTCATCCCAATTCATTCCCTCACCGGGATTCCAACTTTTTTCAGTCTAGTAGATTGTAGTCGTCAAGGTATGCCAATTTCAGATCTGTAAACTTAATTTGTTATTTATCAGAACTAAATCTTTCTAAAGAAAAGAAGATATATTTTTTGTAAACAGTGTTTCTATCATGTACATTCACAGATAACAACAGATATAGTAGCATAAATAGATCTAGGAAAAAAAAAAATTCAGGCGTGGCCCCGCCAGTTCTCTGCATGTAGAATTCCTCTGGACATCGATGGCAATTTTTGGCAGATAGAGAGCTTTGGATGCTAGTTAGAGACGTCTATGGGAGAAAAATGTATGGATATGCATCTATCAAAAACACCAAAAAGGGATGAAACTGAAAAGGCTGCCTTGGCCCTGTAATGATCCGTGATCTCACTAGTACTTGATTTATCGGTGAGTAGAGCTATGATACTTGTGTTGTTGCCATTGTTGTGGTTTAACCCCTCAAATTAACTCTACCCCAGCCAAAACCAGCACAGCCATGTACGGTCTGTTACTGTTCTCACCCCTGACTATTTGCAGCTGAACTGTGAAACTTTGCTCTGGGCTGAAATTCAGCATAGACGAACCTGAGTTGCAAGGCCTGTGTTGTAATCACATCCTCGGGGCTGCTCCTTGAACAGGAATGGGCTCGGTACAGTTGCCTTGCAGCAAAGCTGCAATGTGATCCCCAGCTGGTAGCGTTCACCGTAATCCTGGCTGCTGGCATGTGCAGGATCAGCACCGCAGTCCTGCTGCATCCTTGGCAGTGGTGCAGTGGCTGTAACTGCAGTTTTTAAGCACTGTATCTGCAGACAACTCTACAGTCTGAAGAGCCTCAAAGGAACCCATATAGCTGGAGCAGAAAAACTTGGTTTTTAAAATCTCCTCAGTATTAGCCCCCATTGGTAAGCCACAATGTATTATTAGCTCTTTAATATCTCTTCAAACTGTGAAGGGATTATAGAGCACGTTGTCATCATTATAATCAAAGTAACTAAACAATTAACACCATCCCAAAGTACATATTTGGTAGAATTGTTGAAAAGCCCTCCCAAGTTTTTGTCCTAATAGCAAAATATAATTAAACAAAAATATCTGATTTTAATATAACTTAAAAATGGCAGGCTTTGCTTTAGAAAAATTACCCTAATGAAGTGATCTTCGAGCAAGTCTTTCAGTAAGTGCCCTAAAGAACCACCTTGAAAAATAGGATTCAAGAAGAGAGTGGTCCCACTGTCATGATTTAATCATAGTTCTCTCTTTTCTTCAAGTCCCAGCTCCTAGAATTCGTGTGGTCAGGCAGAGATCTTCAACAAAAAGAAGAGGCTTTTTAGCTGTGATAGAAATGTGTACTCCAAATCCCACTGAAATCAGTTCTCCAGTGGCTTCAGCCAGGATTTTCAAGCAGATGGAAAATTACTATATCTGGCCAGAGCAAAGAGGCAACGTGCATTTTCGGGACCCTGCATGGGCAAGAGAACTGAGTCTCTGAGTGCTCCCTCTCTTACCCTTCGCAGAACTGGAGGGCAGTGTGTTACTGCAGCCTGTTTCATGAAACCGTCCTCCTCACCTTGCCTCTCATCGCAAAAAGTGGGCAGTTGCACGTTTCAGCTTTTTCACGAGATTTCATATTCATCAGTCTAGTTGAGTTCCATGGGGCACAAGCACCTTGAACCTTGAACAAATCCAAGTTTTGGTTTGACTTGAAAAAAGCCAGGAAATTCTCACTTAAGGTTAACACTTCATCTTTAACACACATTTTTGTGCCTTTTTTTGCCAATTCCCTTTCTCCAGTCCCAGCACCACTTCTTACACACAGACACACACACACACAACCATGTGTTAAGAACAGTGTTTGCCTTGACCTCCCATTTTCTGGCTCTTGTCCCTTTACGCTAGCTGCAGTGTATGATTTTAACCATAGATGGCTTTAAGACTAAAAACGATAATTTCAAGCAAATTGCACCACAGTAATGTATTTCATAGCTAATTAACTCCTTTCTAACTTAACACTACTATAAATAACATTTACACATCATCTGTTTGTAAAAGGCATTAAAAAAAAAGAAAACTGGAACCATCTTGTGTTATAGCCCAAAGGGTCAATGAACAGTAGAAATATTATGGTGGTTTAACTCTAAGTTGATTTCATCCCATTGTAAAGATAAACTAAAACCTAGTCTTTTTTGCTTAAGGCACATCTATGTATTTTTGGTATTCTTCAGCAGTGAAAAAAAAAGAGAATAGTAAAATGGAATGATGAAGAGATGCTTTACGAAAATATTGATGAATGAATATTAATTTATTAAAAAGGATTTAAAGATTAATTGCTTCCTTTTTTTTTCTGGGGATGGAGGGAATATGATGACTGTGTGTTTATCTAAATTTTAAAGTTTAGATACGTGTTAAATATCATGTAGTGGTTAGTCTTACACAATTTTAAAGAAAAAAAGCCAAATTAAAGCATTTTCTTATCAACACACAAGTAGCAAAAGGGATTCTCAAGCATTGAACTGCTATATTTCCTAGTGTTATCTATGGTACATGAAGGAAGAGGAAAAACTACGTCCATTGACTTAGCAAGATTCTTAATGGCAAACCAACCTCTCTTCAAGCTGGGGCATTGCCTGTTAAGAGCAGAAAGTTTGTCCTCTGTTTTATGTGAAAGCTCTACCCGCCCAAGAGGCAAAAGAGCTTTTGATATCAAAACAAAACAGTGGTGTCCTGTTTATTTGTTTCATTAATCAAGTAATAAATATTTCAAAACCAAACCAAAAAAACTTTCTCCAGCTATGCTAATTGTGTCAGGCATGCAAACTATGTTCATTACACTTTTTATTGCTAAGTATTAGTAAGTTATTTTAGAGGAGGCAGGGTATGGACAGATTCCAAGAGGCGTTTTTAAAGTCATCTTGACAATAGTTCACCAACCCCTTCCCCCAAAACCAAAAAATACCCTGAAGATTTGCAGAGCAGACCATCCTTCAACCCAATTGCCATGCTTTGCGTTGGAACAAGCCGTCACATGCTTGCTTAAATCTCATAGTAGCTAATGATACATGTCACAACTTTTAGGAGTCAATAAAATATTCAGCACCGTAGATGTAATTGCAAGGCCTTTGAAGTCAACAGAAAGGCTCCCTCTGATTTCAGCACGTTTCTGCTCGCTTTTAGCCATGCTTCCCAGATCATAAGTAACATCTACTACCTATTTAATCCAGTCCAACCCATACTGTAGAGTAGGAAAAATTAACGACATACCAAGCTTAGTTTTGTGATTGGGAATATCTGGTAAGAGACATATTTCTTTGTGTATTGTGGAGCTGATGTATGGATAAACATTATCAATTAATTGCTTAAGTACTGCTCATTATGTTAAAGGAGTTCAGGTTCTAGTAGAAATGATTGGCTGTTTTCCCCAAATAAATATGGTCCTATTAGTATCAAGACTATTTCCACAGATGTTGGTTTTATAGTCATGACTGTCAAAACAGCAAACGTTACCTGCTAGCAGAAGTATGACAGACAGCTGAAAACTAAACTAAAAGCATTGGGAATCCCAAGGCTTCTCTGAACTGTTTCTGAACAAAGAATCTCCCATAAGTGCCTTCAAACTCCTCCAAACACAGGGTCTGAGCTTTTCCAAAATTATTTCAGATTTTGGGTGTTCAATTTATGTGGTTCTTCTAGCTTGTGAGGGCCTGACGTGGACTCAGACACATTCCGAAAATCAAACCCTTTGGCAGCTTACCCAACATACAGCATCACTTGTCATACTTGCAAACTAAAGCCACGTGGATGGGATATGTAATAGTACAAAAAGAAAAACTACCACCCCTAAAATCAGCCAGAGTTTAAATTATTGCCTAATTAACTGAACTTTAGGTAATGCTTAAGTAAACACAATATTTGTTTGAACAATGTCCCTTACCTTTGCAATGTGCTATGCGGTATGCCTTTGTCCCAGCGCTGCAGCCTGATTTAGATTTGCAGGTTTTGTTCTTCCCTGGAAACAAGGGAAAACCCAGAAAGTGGCTGCTCAGGCCAAGTTTGCCCGTGCACTGGCATACCTCCAGCAAGGCGTAGGGAGAGCACCTCCCTGGGTTTTCCCTGGACAGAGATCCCCAAAGCCACTCAGGTCCCTGCTCTGAATCCCTCTTTGGAGGCACCGATCTCTCTCCTTTGACTCCAGAGGGAGCCTTAGGCTAAACTCTGAATTATCCTCCAGTTTACCACCAGCAGTTGGCTTCTTTCAGATGTTATTGCTCCTGCTGCAAAAACCTGGAGATAAAGTAGCTATTATCCTAGCTGGCAGAAGGCACACCAGGAAACAGCATGTGTACTCGGGGCTATAATACATCATGGTAATCTTTAGGTTATTTGTTCTAATATTGCATTTAAATATATTTCAGTTTATGTTCTAGCCTTCAAGAGTTAGCACACTTGTCTCCAGGTGCTGATGCTTTTTATATGAATGTACTTGGGAGTCTGGGACAGAGCATGGGGAGTTTTCTAAAGACTCTAAATCCATACAGCAGTACTCCCCTGGGCCTTTCCTCCGTCCTTTATCCATATCACAGGTCAGAGTTTACATTACCCCTGCACTAGGTTAACCACCCATCTACAGGTTACCAAGAGCTCAAGCCTGCAGGTGCGTGCTGCCAAGTGATGACTTGCTCAGCTCTACCATTAGGTCTTCTTCTTGTTAGAAAATGTCTCATGGATCAGATGCTATATTAGTCTAACAACTAACTGCTGTTTCACACTTCCTCCATTTAAAATGCCAGCACTGCCACTAGAGACCCCATTTTCCCATCCTTTGAAAATTACTAGAAAAAGGGGAATTTGCAGGCTGTCAGGCAATTAAGAACCTCTCTCCCTACACCCAGGCTCAAATTTTGCTTCAGGTTATACATTTAATCCACAGGGACAGAAGTCATTTGGTACAAAATTATTCCTGCCTAGGGCTACTCTTAAGAGTTTGCAGTCCAAAACACCAGTAATGTAGGTAGATGCAAAAGTATTTAAAATTGCTAGCAATGAAGTCTTTACGTCTTTTCTGTTCCAGGGATATTTAATGTGAAAGGCACAAACAGTTGTGGGAGCAGGAACCAGCACGCAGTAAATCTCCCAGTGCAGGCAGCCCAAGAGCTAGGCTGGAGTCAGGCACTTGTGCTCCTCTTGCTTTCAAAGGTCTTTCTTCTTGGCTGAGCAGCTGGAGAGTTTTGACGGAAATTCCCAGCTCAACTGAGAACAGTCCAGGGACATGACCCAGAGCACCCTTTGGGCAAGTGCTCTAGGCATCTGCCTCTGATGTAAAGACTTGACAAAAGCACTGCATCTAACTGCATCTTAGATGGAGGGGAGCCTCCTGTCATGCAAAGGCTTTGGGTGCCAAGCAGATATCTGTGAGTGTCTTCAAGGCATGGATTCTCCCTAAGCTCTGTATTTCCTGCCGCTGCTCCTGGACAGTTGCACACTGGACATGCTGCTTTGCCCTTCAGAGCTGTCTAATTCCCCTGCCACTGCAGAGGACACACAGGCTGAATTCATTCCATCTCACATGGCACGTTTATGGGAGGCACCGTTAGTTCCTCAGTCATCGTAGACCCTTTCGTGGGTCTACAATTCATGAAATACTTTCATCCTGAGGGCTATTTAAAGCCCACATCTGGAGTTCCAAGCCAACATTTTTAGTTTTAATTCTTTGACTAGCTGCAAAACCAGCCTCCAGAAAAACTTGTGAGTGATGACAGAGGGAACTGCGTGTGCAGCAGTGCTCCTGCACGGTGCTCTGCAGCTGGAGTTGCCGTGCTTGAAGTTTGCACGTGGCAGGGAGCGCAAGAGAGAAATAAGGCCAGAGAAATGGAAATAATTCCTACACTTGCCTAGATTTATAATGTTTTGGACTAAACTGTTTCAGTTGCAGATGACAGAAGACATCCTGCGATGCGAGTGATCCTATATCACGGTCAACGCTGTCCCACTCACCTCCCCTTTGGTATCAGTGTGAGTAAAGTGTGGGCTTACAACTTTGGCTGGAAACTCAGGACCACTTTGGCTGTTGGGAAATAACTTCTGATTGCTTATTGGGATTGGAAAACTGTGACATGACTTCATTTGCAAATGGGAACAATTTCAGGACACATTTTGCTGTGACCTTACCACTCCTGACTTTGCCTTATTCTAAGCTGGAAGTGTATACAACTGCACGTAGTGCAAAGTATTAATAGTGAAACAATCTAAAGATGCCCATAACCTGCTATTGCTGCTTGGGCATTAGCTAAGATACTGTCAACAATTACATTTGCAAAGGTATAATGACACTGATTAGGTATTCTATATGGGCAGTTCATATAGCATACTTCCATGTATCTCATTTGCTTTGACAAGGCAGTTTTTGGTGAAGCCAATGCTGGAACAATTTCCTAATGACCTCACTGATGTTAAATTTCTCTTGATCATCATTTCTTGCAGACCTGGAATATTCCAAATGCAGATGACAGTTTTGACATTCACAAAGATGTAGGTTTAATTATCTTCTTGATTACTTGAGCTGGAAAGCCAGATGCCTAAATATCATGAAAGGTCGAGTAGTACAAATCCTGATAGCTGGTATCTTTCAGTGTTAGAAACGTTGCTTGGATTGGAAGGTGACTTAAAAAATAATAAGAAGTAACTGGAAAATCAAGAGCTTTTTTCTTTGCACAACTCTCTTCCTGCACAAAGAGTTGTTTAAACATAGTTTAAACAAGAATCTGGTCCTAAAAGATGTGGCAATTTGAGCTGGAGTACCAAAGCCATGTAAATTACCTCAAATAAAAGAGAACAGAAAGGAGATGTACCCAAGACACCAAGTTATATAAAGATCTGAGAGTTTTTCCCAGTGTCCTGTGGTAGGTAGCGCTTTATTGTTGAGAGACTCACATAAAGCACAGTAAGCCTCCTCTTTTATAGCAGAGAATTCGTCAATATCCTTTACTTTTATGTGCATGATTTATAAATCTATTTTCTAAAGCAATTTGAGGGTTGTAAAATCATACCATTATTTAGTACATAGCTCCTCACGGATTCTGGTTTATCAACTGTTAGGTAAAGAGTGGAAAAAACATCTGCTAATCACTCATTAAGTTAGAACAGATTCAAACAAATGACTGCTATTAAGAGTCCTGATCCAAAGCCCATTATAGTCAACAGAAAAGCTCTCGGAGGTTTCGACAGGCTTTGCATACCACGTGAAGTTAATATTAGCCAGACTGATGGATAATTTACATCTTAATTGATTACATAAAATTCAAGACATAAAAAAATGCCAGAACTTAAGGCATCTATGGGAAAGATCAAATACAGTAGAGGACTGAAACCTGAAATTACAATAGCCACAGGGGATAGAAATTTGTGCAATTTTAGTTTAATCGAGTACGTTGCATCTGGTAAGGTGACAAATAGCTGGATTGTGTTTTCGTTTGCCCATGGGTGTCCACAAAACCCAGACTTGCCCCTTAGCAGCAAAATGCCAAACCAAATCAAAAACCCCAAACCACCCCAAAAATATGGAAGCGGAACACCTCTGGCAGGTCAGATGGCTCTCCTCACCGCTGGAGGCAGGCCGATGTCCTACTGCAACAGATAGGTATTCTCATTATTTTGTATTAATACAAACACTGATATGACAATATTAATAGTATTATTGTTATTTAATAATATATAGACATATTACATGCTTTGTTGAAAAGGAAACCTTATCTAAGAGCTGACCATGTTGAACCAGGTTACTGTAGCCAAAGCTATGAGATAACTCTCACTCAGGAAGTGAAAAATTTTTGGCCAGAAACTGCCTTCAGATGTACAAAAGTAAAAAGAGGGTCTGATTCTTGTGCTGCTTCCTGCCCACTGACACCAGCCCGGCAGTCTGAGGGTGAGTTACTACAGGTTTAAATGAGGATGGAGAAATCACAACTGCAAAGGATGAGAACCTTGAATCCGGGAAGGCAAGGGGGGGCTACCGTCACGCTGCTGATAGTGTAGCAATTTTAGAGGAATTTCTGTTTACAATTTAGGTGGCCCATTTGGAGTTCAGTGCTGGCTGGCGTGTCAAACGATCTTGAAAGGCATATTTACTAGCTTCAACTGTAATAAGAAAAACTGTTGATAACCACTGAAGCACCATCTTCATGGATATACACCTTTTTCCGTTGTAAAGTGATTGTAAACCATGAAGGTAAGAGCTTCAGGGGACTGACTGGATGAGGGTCTGATAGCTAGCTGTGGAAATTTTCAGTGCACTCCGTCCTATTGATATCTGCTAGCTAACAAAAAGGCTGCCAGCAAATCCTGCACTCATTTCCATTTTCATTGGCTTTTTCGAGAGCAAGACCTGAACATTAGGAGCATCCTGCCTTGTCAAAGCCAGGCAGCCCTGTCACTCACTCCTTTTCATGCAGGGATCAGGCTCTACCTTTAAGTCCCAGAGATTGCCCCGGTGGCTCCAGCCAAGAGGATGTTGCAGACTCTCGCCGCTCAGACGGTTAGAAAGCTCTCCCTGCTGAATGTATTTATGGCTGATTTTTCCCCCCTTTTGCTCTTTTGCCAAAATTGCCCTTTAGCTCAAATAGCCCTTCTCCATCTGGCATTTACTCTTTTGATATATTTCTAGAGAGAAATCACATCTTTCTCAACCTTCACTTTGCTGAGCTAAAACAAGTTCAGCTATTTTTAGTCACATCATGCTCTTTTCTCCCCTGAGCACCATCTTAGTCTTTGTCTCACCTGTTGCAGAAAAAAATAATAACAATCCTCTTTCTGGATCATAAATGACCAAAATATTATATACTGTTCCTACTGTCTTTATTGCTCTGGATCACGTCCTCTCTTGTGTTGTTTGGACACACTCTCCTCATAACCATTGTCAGTCTCTTCCCCTGCCCAGCCCTTAGCTCATCATTTATTTTCAATTTTTTGTGTTTCTAATTCTCTTCTGTCTGTGCTATCCACTTGCCTTCTGATGTAAGGAATGGAATTCGCGTTAACACATGTTACAGGGAAGGAGTAGCCCTGAATTAAAGGTGAAGGGAAAGCTTGCATTCCATCCCACTGATGAATAATAGAGCCCAAGTCTTCCGCATCTTTCATCCAGCTCCACTGACAAATCAGGCAAGAATAAGTTTTGAAGTGCAGAGAAATCCAGACATCGACAGGTGATGGGTATTTTCCAAGATGCCACATTTCCTCCGCAAGGTCCTGGGGCTCAGGGCCCAACACACCCCTGTTACAGCGTGAGCACTAACACTGGCAGGAAGAAACTTTAAACACTGCGTTATGTCAGGGTTTGAAACTGAAGCCACCATCCACACATGAAGCAAGGTGCTTGGGGCAGGGCTGTGGTGGACCACAGCACCTACTCTCACCAGCTCAGCTAAGCATAAAAACTGCTCGCAAATGTTGTTCTCAATAACGACCCAGGGAAAAACAGCAGCAATGGCGACAACCACGTACGGAGCAGAGTGGTGCGCTGCACTTATAACAAATTGCTGGTGTCTCTGCCTGCCCAGTGCGGGTTGTGCCCCATGGGCGCAGCCGGCAGCCCACCGGAGCAGGGGTGTTTCAGAAAGCTGAAGGAGCTTTCCCACCGATGCAGAGACGTGTTTTAAAACCCACCACTGAACACTAGCTGACATTTTCTAAAATGACTAAAACTGCCTGCCCTTTCCTTTTCTTTTTTTGGTACTCCATTTGCAGGGCTGCATGGAGACCTGATTTCCAAAATGTCCCTGCCGAAAATCAGATCCCATTCAAGCCCCAAGAGAAGCTGTGATCCTGCAGCAAGTCGTGACCTGCTGCTTCTAGCACGAAACGGGGAGGTGCTTTGTTTGATGGGACAGAAAAAGCTGAGGACAAAGCTAAGGACAAAGGTCGTTTAACATAGAGACCTGACCTGCAAGCTGCTGTCGAATAAGTAAATTATCAGTGTCAGTCCTCTCTACGCTGAATATCTGTTACTCCCCAAAGGTGTCATGGACTGACTACTACGCCTGGGTTTGGGTGCACTAATGTGCAGGATGAGCTGGCGGCACCTCTGTAAGGAAGGTACCAGTTTTGGTACTGAGGGCTGAGGAAGCTGGGGAAAAGAGGTGATATTTATTTGCAGTCCCACTCTTTTGTATCTCTTTTTGTCAAACAAAGACTCAAAGTCTCTGTCTTTGTCAACAAGACAGGTGGGGAAGATGGGGAAGAAAGGTCTCCTTTCTGCAGGGGGATGTGCTCCGAGCTCCAGGGAAGCAGATGGATGTCCATCCCCAGAGACCTTCATCTCCCCTTCATTTCCCTCGAAGGAGGACGCTGAGCATGGGGCAGGGAGTTGGTGAGAAGGGAGCAGTGAGGGGAGCAGCAGGATGCCACCCCACCCTGTGTGCCAGGAAAAGCCTCTGCGTGGCCGTGGGGCTGCTCTACAGCTGATCCCAATGGCGCCTGAAAAGATGCTCTGTAAAGGGTCAAGTGCAATACCAAGAGCAATTTGTATTATTAAATACATATCTTGTTTGGACTCTAATTCTTTCAGGTTTTCCAGTTATACTGTATCAAGGATGAAAGCATCCTTGAAGAGGCAAAAGTTGAGCGCTACACTAAACTTCATTCTCATCAGAGCTGTTACTGGAGGACAAGAGGATTGTTTATGTTTTTCACATAACAGAGTACTTGTCACAGCTGCAGTCGTGGGCTTTTTTAATCTAATTGCTGACTTGGAATGCAAATGACTGTAAAATTTCACAGACACATTTTAAAAATGCAAATTGCATGTGATGACAAAGTAATTTTCACGTACTATTTTTCATTGCTCATGAGTAACATTTTCTGTTTGTCTGAGGATATTTTTTGGAAACTTCCCAGGCAGTTAAAATGCCTAGCTTAAACTATGGAGATACATCCTCGTATTGACAAACACAAACGCTTGTAATATTAGGGACATACTTTGCACATATTGAAGAGCAAATACATTACAGATAAGCATGGTCTCTGCAACCCTACTTCCCATTGCTGTATATGAATTAATGCACTAAGTTGCAGGTCCTTATCCACGTGATTTTTCCTGCAGCATCAACATAGCAGCCTGGGCCAAAGTTTTAACAACTGTCTGGCTAAAAAGTCTAAATATCTGAAGCTAGTGGGGATGCCTGGATGCTCAAAAACTTCAATCAGAAGTCTGAAGATATAAATTTGCCCTCAGGAGCCAAGAAAGGCTCTGTGATGGTGGGGTCGGGAGTGGGTGTGCGGTTTGGACTAGGCAGCTACTCCATGGTTGCCAGCAGCTGTTGGATTGCATACAGTGATGCTGGTGGTGCCCCCTGTTCTATTTTTAAAGATCTTGGCCTTTAATGTTTGTGCTAGAGTGTAGCTGTGTACTCGCTAAAAAAGTAGGATGAATCCCAGTTGTTGGAACAAATTGCTCTTGCTGAGAACAAAACCAATCAGTTATTAACATAACATGCCAGTGGGAGGCTTGCCAAAGTTGACTTAGGCCTCCAGGCGATAATGCTGTGCAAATAGCATTAGATTGCAACTAAAAGCCTGAAACTGAGGAACAGGAGAATTGCAGAGCAGATGTGTAGCAAGCAGAAAACTAAAAAAAGAGGGGGACATAAGAAAGATCTGTAACAACATAGGAAGTTTGTGGCTTCTCTGCAGAAATACTCTGAAAAATGACCTAGCATGTCACGGCCGCAATTTTTCTGCGTGCATCCAGTGTACCCTAGAGGAACTAACTTCTTATTTTTAGAGGTAGCTGCTCTGCAATTTCTCCAAAAATCAGATTACTGGTGTCTGTCTTGGGTTGGGATATCCAATAACAGGCCCCCCAAATTGCTTACTACCTTAGCTGAGATCATAAAAACACAACCAGAAATCATTTGCACACAAATATAAACTCAAGGCAAATCATACAGCTTCATTATTAGCAACTTAACATGGAGTTTTGCGCCCTCAAAATTTCTGTTCCTCCTGACGGACAGGAGCTGATTTTCAGAGATATTTTATAAGGTTTGTTCAGTGGGTTCTTTAATACACAGCAGTGCTTAGTCAGTGGATCTAAGATATTTTAAAGATATTTTTAGGAGGCTTAAAGAAGGATTTAGCTTCTGGTTGCTGAAATCTGATATCTGAAATATACACACACATACCGGCAGGAACACTCAAAGGGAGTTCCTGAGAAATACCTGCACCGAGCTGCCTGTTATTTTTTGCCAACTGGAGATGGCATGAGCTCTGAAACTGAAAGCAGAAAAACCATGACTCCACAGCTCTTCATAGAGTCTAACAAATCCTTCTGAGAGGCAGAGAGGTGTAGCTTCCTTGTGGCTCTGAGATGGAGACCCAGGCTATATCTCTAGCACCGTACAGCTCTGTGCTGTGCCAGCACACAGCTTGGGTCACCGCTAGTTCAGGCATATCTACACCATGCTCCATTGCGTCATGTAAACATGCCCTTCCTGTCCCTTCTGTTACTCTCTGAATGGTGCAAATGTACACTATAATCAGTTGCATAAAGGCAGAGGTATAAATAACAACAACTGATTAGGAGAACATTGCAATTAATCACAAGAATGCAGGCTCGCTGAACTCTGTTGTCATTTTTAATGAACCATACATTATAATTAGAGGCACCCAAGGGGAATTGTAAGCGCTTGCCAGCGCAGAGATGTCAAGTACAAGAGTACTGCATCAGGAGCTTGTTCTCATGCCATTTGTTAGGCTGTTTGAGATTTCTTCATGAACCATGAGCTGCGTCTCAGTGATGGCTAGAAAACTGAGCATGGAAGTAAAGAAGGTGAAAAAAGAAAGGAAGAAAAATAGGTCCAGACTATTCCTTTATATTTCTGTAGAGTGTGGTTCCATAGGGTCTGCAAGAACTGTGAAAGTAATGCAGAAGAAATCCCTCTGTGGTACCCAAATTACAGACACAACCCAAGGGTGGGGACCAGCCCAAACACCAGCAATGGAAACGTATTTCCCTTTAGTATTACTAAACTAATGCTGACATACTTGGTGTTACAGTAGGGGATATCAGAATGAACAATTCTGCATACCCAACTCTGAAGAAAAGCAGTGTCTGCACAACTCAGTGCAGTGTGATGGAGTCTGATACACACAACCTAAGGTATTAGTTATGGTCAACTTTGATGATTCTTCATGTGATTACTTATGTGATCCATATACAAGGTTAATTGGTTTTCCCAGAGATGGTTCCTGGTTTTGTTAATTTGATAACCCATCCATTCTGTGGACCATCCATCAATGTATACTTTTTCAGACAGCCTATTCTTCTGTGGATCATTTTCCCAGATAACCTGCTTGTCTGTGGAACATCCACCAAATTATGTTTTACTTCAGATGCTGTTCAACAATATTGTAAGACATAGTAACTTCCTGGTTTTTTTCCAAGTGCAATTCAGAATAGATTTAATAAATTCTTAGTCACACATACAGACTTAGAGTTCCCAGATTTCTCAGGGTCTAGAAATTAGACTTACATAGCAATAGGAAAACAATATGTATGCTATTATGTTACACTGCTATACTATATATGTACATACTTACTATATACACAATATAAAAATGTATTTGTACATGTATTATGTCACAAATGTATATATATAACTTTCTAATGTCTTATTACTAAAATCTATGTAATTAGGGCAAAGTTGTCAAATTTGTTTACCTACATTCATTTGATTATTTTCAAGATGCTACACCTTGGATGGCATTTCTAGCAGACTTTCAATCATATTTAAAAGACATCCTGACATTTTGAAGAGCAGGGGAGTAAAGCTACCTGAGGAGTTCCCATGAGATAGCTGCTGCTTTGATTTGTTTAGTCGGACAATATCTGTAAGTCTCATACATATACAGTAGTGTTCAGAGGAAGCAGAAGATTGTCAAGAGCCTGAAGTAAGAGCCTGACAGCATGGTTAAGTGCTTTTCTTCCCCTTGGAGATTACAAGTTGCATGAAATGTGACACAGGCTAGTCTGAGCTAGGAGGGAAATTCAAGAAGGCTGAAGAATAGAAAAACAACACTTTCAAGAGCCTTCCTGAATATTTATCTTGTTTGGGATATATCTGAGATCATCCTTAGGGTCAAAGACTCCTGTGCGTCTAATTCAAGAATTTAAACGTGGTTAAGTGCTTTTTTCCCTCAGAGGTTCCCTTTCTTCAATCATGTATCTGAGAAGAGCCATCGGGCATGGCCCAGAGAGATTTTTTGTAAGCAGATGTGAGGAATAGGAATAGCACAGCAGTGAGCTTTTGTTTGTGATTGAAAGGCAAATAAAGATCATAGGTGCACACAGCACTACTTGAGAAGCATGATACAAAAAGCCAACTACCGTTAAGCTCCCCTCCTGAATTTTAAGTTCTTTAGGCACATTCATCTTCAATTTGATGGACAGCCCAAACTGTTCAAATTTAAGCAGGAGGATCACAAATCTCCTGCCTTTACCTGTTGGCATCCAGAGGTACTCCAACCTGCAATTAGAGAGAAGTCAAATCTAAAAGAGGAAAAGGAGGAAGATGGGATGTGCCGTAAAGAAAAAGGTGGATAGGGGTACTCCTCTTGGTCACAGGCAGTCATCATGCCTATCCAGAGTGTCAGGAGATACTCCCTGGCTGTACTGACCTGGAGAATGATTTTGGAGTGGGCTTCCAACCTAAGTACAGATTGTGCTAATGAAACAGAGCCAGTGGCAGGGTGACTGAATGGATAATGGAAAACAGGGTTCTTTTACAGAAAGGGATACATGCTGCTTAAAATGGTGGTCACCACTCCACGCTCAGATAAACTTTGGACTCCTAAATGCCTACCTGTAGATCCAGGGGAAGATGGAGAAGACTTTTTATACCATTGAGGCAAAATAATTTTTTTTTTTACATTTCCAGTTAATGCATTTTTTACAAAGGCATTGAACAGAATTTTCCCTCTTTGCATGTCTCTTTCCCTTTACAGCACATGCTTTTCTTACATAACGTGGAAATTACAAACCTCCCGACAAGTGAAAGATCCCAACAATACCATGGGAATTATACGAATCTGCTCCCACCCAGCTGAAGTGAGTGTTGCTGTTGCTATTGTTGTTTTCTGTCCCCAAAGTGCTCTTCATCTGTGGTGGCCCTGGAGAGGAAGCATGCAAAGATATACAGACCCTTAGGACCAAGAGACAAATGACCATATGGCTACATTTTGTAACTAGATATTAAAATTGCTGGTTGAGAAAATCACTAGCTTCCACAGCTCATGCAGGGTTATAGAAGAGTGTGCGACAACATTAGGAAGCAATGGCCAAAGACTTCTCCATTGAGAAAATGTTGTCTCCATGCCAGCACAGCACCACCGACTTCATTGGACTCGCTGTTGATTTACATCCCTGTAACTCAAAGAAAAATTACACATAGTGGGGCAAGAATATACTAGTAAAAAATAAAAACAGCAAAGAAAAAACAGATGACAAATCACAGAGGAGAACAAAATGTTCATCATTGATGTAAGAGAAACAGCTGTTGTCCAGGTTGTCCTTAAAGTACAGATGGCCTGAGCTTCCTCTTCATCTGGATTTGAAAAATTACAGAAAAAAATGAATCCACTGCAAAAATAGCAGTGTGAATTCCTTATGCCCTTTTCCAGCATTTTAAAAATTACCCAACTGTGTTACACCTATGTTATACTGCTGCAAAAGAAAGCAATGATTCTGATTTGGGATCAGAGCAGTCAGACGAGCATTTGATGCCCTCATTCTCAGTGACATCCAAGGATGTCACTAGACACTGGTTAGACCTGAAGTTGGGCCATTTGTGGTACAAGTATCAATGCAGAACACTTGTGCTTTCAGCGATTTGTCCTTTTGGAATAAATAGCTTTGTTCCACAGCAAAACCAGTGCCCAAAGGAGAGGCTGCATGAGACTTCCCTAATGAAGGTCTTCTGCTCTGTATGGAGTGGGGCAGTGATTTACCTCAATTTCTTCTTGCTCACTTAGGGTACCAATGATGGTCATCCTTTATTTTCTTGCTATTGCTGTTATTGACAGGAGGGAAGGTGATTTGTTCATTTTTTGTTTTGCCCTTCAACAGTCTGGAGAATGGCTACTTGACTGCAACAGGTCACTAAAGATCTGAAAAACATAACGTGCCCCTCCCAGTTTCAGTTCACATGTGCTGTCTCTCACCAAAGTGTCTCAGTGTCTGAGACAGGGGGAAGGAATCACTCCTCTGCCTTCATCACCTCACAGAGGAGCTTAGGTAAATAACTTAGAGCAGATCACTAACTTCTAGCTGGAGAGGTGACCACCTCACCTTCCTCATGTCGTCCCAGCATTTGGCACAGAGTGGGAAAACGGCCAGAAAACAGTCCAGCTCTGCCTCATCTTCAGGCACAAGAAGCTTGCTGTAAATATGTTTCCAATAGTCCTTTAAAAATTGATTTCCAGTTATATCACAGAATCAGCAGGTAATATACTGCCTCTGAGATCAAGACAGAGGCTGAGCGTGTGCCTGGTGATCCTGAGCTACCACAGCTGGCAGGATCCCCTTGGGGCTGAAGACTTTTTATAATCAAAGTACTTGCTAAGACAGTCTCTCCTCTGATACTTCCTACTCTCATCAGAGGAAAGGAGGGAAGAGGGCAGGGTTCAACCAGCATTTCTTGGGACTCTAACTTTATTTAGCTGCTCATACTGTTTTACTAGGCACTGTACCTAATCTGCAGAGGTAGACTTCCTCTCAAAGAATAATTTAGAATACCTTAGTGACTCTCCTCCACTTATTTGCCCTCCAGACATGCCTTACCTACTCTGTTTTCTTCACAGGAGGAAGAAAACAGAGTTTCTTCAGACTCAGACACCTGATGGTAGCTATTTATATCTCTGAAGGTCACTTCAGGAACCCACTGATTAAAGATGATCTATCAGTTTCATAAGGACACTCCAGTCCCATCTCTATCTATAGTATATCTGTGCCTTCAGATGAAAATTCTGTAATTATTTATCTAATAAGTTGCAAGGCCATAAAGGCTAGAATACATCTTACTGCAGAGGAGACAAAAAGATTTTATTGAATAAAAGCAATTGCAAGATTTGACTGTGTGCAATATTAAAAACATAAAGAAGCCATCTGTCTTTTCTTCATGGAGAACAATTTTGTGTGTTATGCAGTCATTAATGATGCATACTGGAAGAGTTTGCTATATTTGTTCAAAGTGAAGCTAGCACTGTGCCTAATGGAACACCAGTTAGGGTTCCTAGAAGTCAAAATGCTGTGGAAATAGATAAATGAGTTACCTAGCTACAAAAAAACATTACCACATTCATGTGTTTCTGATATAGAGCAATACAAACAGCAGAATGTGAAAGCAATATTTTTTGAGAAAATCTTCTATGCCCTCTCTCTGCATATGCAAGTTTTTATCATAGGTACACATATGCCATTCACATATATCCTACACAAACCAGTAAGTAGGGTTCCATTTGTCATTCACTTGAGGAAGCTGATGGAACAATGTTTCATTATACCTATCTACGTAAGCTTAGATACATACACACACAAACTGTGTATATAGACGTTGTAGGGGTCAAATTCAAACATATGAAAGACTCAGCAATAAACACCTAGTTAAAGCAAAATCTATAAACTGTTTAAAGGGCATTAATGCTCCAAACTCTAACAGTAAAAATAGATGTCATTATGCAGCTCAGTGTATACTGCCTCTCATTAACTTCAGCGCTGGCTTACATGGAACTCATGAAGCTAAAATAACACTACTATCATTGCCAAAAAAAGCACCCATGAGCTGGGAAAACTCAAACTTTGCTTGTGTAATTTGAATGTAACACCTCTCCTCTACAGTGTATGCCTTATGAGAGAGTCTTTACATGTTCAGACACTACTTTTCCATACGACACTGACAACATTTAGTATATATGTCATCAAAGACTGATTTGCACCTGCTTCTGACACTGCTTGTCTTTGAGATCATTGTCTGCAAACAGCATTCTTTCAATTTTTTTTTTTACAGTAGTATTGCATAAAGTCTTTGTAGCTTTTTAAAACCACACAAATAGAAGAGAAACCCAAGGCTCCTTTAAGTACCATCCTGTTGACCTGGATTTGGGCAGTCCACAGGGTTGGCACTTTTAGTTGTTTTGCATGGGGCTGGCAGAGGCCCCCACAGCAGCAAGGGTGTTGTGTCCCCACCTGCAGGGACCTCCACTGGACCCGGTAAGGCACACACTCTGTTGTTGCATTTTACAGCCCTATATTGACAGCTGGAGAAGACTGACGCTCAGAGTTTGGGGATATAATTCTCCATGTCCTTCCATATGTCAGCCCCAAACCCGAAACTATCAACATGTTTTTACCTCAGGCCTGCTCTCCACTCACTGACTTCTTCATCTCTACCTCCTCTTCCCCATCCCTACAGCAGCCACAGTCCATTCAGCAACCACATGGCTGAGTTGGTCTCCATTTCTGTGAGCTCCCCATGCCTCGTCCCACCTCCTCACCCTGACACACCCCATCTCCTGCTGTGGACCATCGGCCTTCTCTGTCCCAGACACTCCTCCCAGCTCTGGGGACTACTCCCAGGCTTCAGACCTCAGCTTCTCATCAGTCTTAATATCCCTGACTGACTTTAACTGAGTTTATATATGCACTAGGGAGCTCTAAGGCTTGTGCTTAAGGTTAAAGGGTAACAAAAGCACGGTCTGTCATTTTTTCTCAGTAAACAAACTCTCAATGTGGTAAACTCACGAGGGTTGGCGGCATTGAATCCTGTACATTGCTGAAGGCCTCTGAAAGTCACTAATACGCAGTAAAATACTGAATATTACACTAATAGTAAAATGGACCACACTGAAGAATTTTGTGAGCAGGGCAAATACACTCCCCCTCCATCAGAGGAAACAACTCACTTGCATACAGGACAGCAAGACCTTCCCCCACACCTCACTCGCCCCTCGGCTGGAGTTTTGGAGACTGTCTAACGAGCCAGCTGAGACAAAAAAGAAGAAAGGGAATGCTTTAAGAAGAGAAGGGCTACAGTAACTCTAGAGGACTCAGTCTGACCTGAGGAAGGGCTCAGATTTGATTTCTTGTTTCTAGTGGTGTTTGCAAAGCCTTAGAGGAGCCTGTTGTGCCTCCGGCAGTTGTTCCTCCCAGTGATGCAGAGCTGGGGAGAGGCTGGTTCTCGTTCCTTTGAAGCACATGAAGTCTTAAAGAAATGAAGCTATAACTCCTCCTTCTGCTGCTTGTTTCTCCATTACTTTCAGAGAAAAAAAATAGTTTCCAGTTTAATTGATGATAGGGGTGAATAAAGAAAAAATGAGGAGGACAACAATAGGAAGCGATGTCGTGTCATTTCAGAAGGAGCTGTGGACCAAACGGAACCAGGTTTTGAAATTCCCATTTCTTTCTTTAAAAAAATCTGTTCTGGTGCCCAGTTGAAGTACACTTGTTGAAGTACTGCTCCATCGTTGTTGGTGGTTGAGAGGGACTCACAGGAGAACAGGAATTTGAAGTAGGAGGAGGCAAGTGGATAAATGAGGCTGACACCAGCAAAGGCTCAGAGAAGAGCTGAGCCATAGGATCACGACTCTCAGTGATAACTGATGAGCCAGGGAGAAGTAGTGGCCCAGGAAAGGATCTAGCTTCCTTTGCTTGCCTCACAAACTTGGAAACATGCAAGAAATTTTGTCTTTCAGACATAGGGAGAGATGGATTTTGAATTTCAGGGTGGACAGAGTATGTGTTCAGGACTAATGTAGTTACAGTCAACCTCCATGAATGAGACAAGAGTCCTGAGGCTGAACAGAGAGAGGCAGCAAAGGAGATGGCATCTATCCTTTTGAGATGGTATCTATCCTTGGATTTTTAACCTCTTCTTTAACCTGTGACAATTGTAGGTCAGCTCTTTTTCCTGTGTATTCCCCAAAAATTGTTCCAGGAGAAAGGTAAACTCCTCTTTAACCTGGAGAAATAAACCTCAACTGGCATATATCCATTTCCAGTGATTTTGCTTAGAGGCTCTTTTTTGGAAGCAGTGCAACATTGGCTTTTATGCCTACCTCAGCTCACCAGTGTGGCTATGTCCCACTCTCCGGTGCTATCACTTATTTGAGAGTATCCAGCTACACTACACTTCCTATTACCAACAATAGCAGAGCAAGAATCGCTTGGAGGTCATGTTAAACCTGAGCAAATATACTTGGGGCTGCCACCTCCGGCTAGCACTCTCTGGCCCAAGGAGGGGCTATCCCATGGTGGTGGGGTGAAGGCAGAACAGTTTGGAGAACCTGAGGACGAAGACACAGAAGGACAACCTGGGCTCCTGAGTGTGTCACTGTGGCTGTGACAGGCAATGGTTTGGGAATTGTTTTTGTCTTTTTCTCAAATATTTGCCTTCTCCTCAAACATGATAGGTCTTTCTTTTTCCTTTTTTTTTGGAGTCAGTCTTCTCTTTTTTGCTTCCTTTCTTCTCTTTTCTCATGCCACTGAGACCATGGTCCTGATTTTGGCTTCGAGTCACAACAAATGTGATCTTCAACTTCTGTCATTTTGATGTATGACTTTTCAGGGAGATTCAATTTAAGATTTTCTATGGACTTTGAAGAAAGTACTGTGCAGATTCTATAGATTCAGCAGAAGCCTAATGCAACTCTATATTGCAGCCTCCCTGCTGGTCACTTGTGGACATTGGAAGAGTTTGTTTCAGGACATACCCTTTCCATGCTACACTGTTCAGTGTGCCTGTACTTTAGCCCAAAATGCTTTCTGTTAATATGAAATCGAGCTAATCTCTTACAGCTTGTGATGTACCTTATTTGGTGATACCTTATCAGCATTACTGTAGAGAATGGGTTTCTACCGAATACCTAGAAATGGATGATCAAGCTAAAGTATCACACTCAGTCCTCAGCAGAAAACAGCTGGTGATCTTGGGACCCAGACCAAGATAATGTGGTCTCATCTGAAATCTGATTAATAAGCTTGATGTCCTTATGAGCTGGAAGCTTGCACTTAACAATGACTGGAAGAGGCAGCTAGAAATGAAGTGAAGCAAAGCACAGTCTGACCCTGAAGGGCACTATTAAGTATTTTGGTTTGCTTCCATGAACATTGGAATGACAGGATGAAATATTTTAATTAACCTAGCTTTTGGCTTTGCAAGATTGGTCCAAACTTTTTCTCTCTTTTAGAAGCAAGCTTGCTCTCCGTCTGCACTCTTCCACCAGATGTCTCTTCCCTGGACTTTCCCAGGCTAAAGTAACTTTAGCAAAGGTAGAAAAATCTACCTTGGCAGACAACTTGTACTGCTAAAAATAATCTCCCCTATGCACTGAGCAGGCGGGGCAAAGGCTATTCAGAATGTGTATGTATTGATCCTATCATTCAAATGCCAGAAGTAATTGCTCCCTCTGAGCATGTTTATAGATCTATACTAAGTCCTCCTTTCCTCACAGCATGTCAGGACTGAACAAAATCTTTCATAAATCTGTGTGGTTTCTGGAGCATATGGAGAGCCGCAGAAGTGTCCGTGGCAGGTCTGGCAGAAGCTGCCTGGGACAGACTCTTCTGATGGTCAGTGCTACCAGGAAGATTCACAAGCAGCTGGAGGTGCAGCAGGGACCCTGTGGATGTGCCTCTCTGAGGGCTCACAGGACCACTGACATGCTAAGCACAGCAGTTTGCACTGCAGACCTCCTTTCAAACAAGTTTTCTCCCCCTGTGCTTTTTTCTTCAGGGAACTGTGATCCTAACCTCTCCTCCTTCAGTTATGCTCCAGGTTCAACCGTGGTTTCCTGTGAGGTTTAGAAACAGTTGGAAATCTGGAAACAGGGGTTTTTTTCAAAATCTGTGGCAAGTTTACCATTAATCAGACTTTATTCTCATCCTGGTTGACTTCTGTGAAAGGCAAAAAGTCTCCTGGTCTCTCCATTCCCCACACCGGATTGAAACACACTTTTCTGACATTTCTCACTGTGGCTGGCAAGACCAGTCCATGACCTGTTCCAATTCACTAGCAGCATTATAGTATGCAAAGAGCCAGCCACTCTCATAAGTAAGTGCATGTGAAGTCCTCTTTCTCAGCATTTTTATCTCTACAACTTCCTCGATTCCTTCTTTGCCTTCTCCACAAGCTTGAGCCCCCCAAGTTTGTTACTGGCGGAAATGTGGAGCAATTAGCCTCAAAGCCCAGTTCACTCCGGCTGTGTCTGCAGAGCTAGATAAAAGCTGGGCAAAAACTGACTCCTGGTGCCATAGCCAAATGGGAGGTTTATAGCGTCCTTACAGAAAACTTATTTTGAAGACAGCCAGAAGACGAGGTCAAAACAGGGTTAGGGAATGAGCTAATAGTTAAACAAAAAGCTTCAGAAAATATTAATTTAAATTTACTCCATCATCCCTGTATGCATGTTTGCATGGTCATGTACCCATGACCAAAAGAATTCTGTGTTGTTTTGGCATTAAGATAACAAGTTTTCCTACCCTTACTCTCCTCCTTTGGCAAAAAACCTAGTTCTCTTGGGCAATGCAAGACTCTGCTCCCCTCTCCCCCAAAATGCCTAAAGCCACAGTAACAAAACCTCTTGTGAACCAACCAAAAACGTGTCCCTTGGCACCAAATCAGCCTTTTTCAGTAGGGAACAGGGGCGTAGTACCTGACACATTGACATGACAGGTGGCAATTAGACAACACTAGGACAACTGCCAAAAATGCTGCCTGCAACTGTGTGACCACTGAGTCTACACATAGTTTAATCAGTAATCACAAAGCAGGAGCACCTTGAACATTTAATATCTTCATAGGTTTCTCCTTCCTGCCAGAAATGCTTATATGCCATGATCTAACTTCAAGTCTTGACTGAGCTCCTGGGAGATTTTGCTGCCGCTTATAAGGTAGGATTAGGAATAAACAATTTACTTGCCAAAGGCTCGTAATTGTTTTTGAAACATGAAACATTAATTGTTGAATTCATAGCTGCCGTGGCTGCCTGGGAGTGCTGACAAGTGAGGAACCACAAAAGGTAAGGAGATGACAGGCGACACTTTGGTTCAGTTGCAGCTGGTACACTTTCTGCCATTGCTTTTAACGCACTGTCTGTAGGAAAGCCAGAGACAGGAAGGCACAAAATAAAAAACAAGAGACAGAAAGAGAGCCAGATTTAGGGGTAGGTAACCCAAGCAGTTATCCATGACCAGGTCTGTTGGGGCACTAGTTAACCTCAAACAATTCTAGTCATCGAGTGTGGGAGAAAGAGGCCCCATAAGTGTAGCATAAATGTAAGTGAAGGGGTCAAAGTATTAACTGAGAAATTAGGTGGAAGACATTTAGAAGGGTTGCCACTGTCGCTATTTCCAGAGCCAAAGAGATTCTGGCACTTGTCCAGAAAGAAACACGTCCTAACCCCAAGCCCAGCAAACTTCCCCCTACTAAGAAGAGAAGTGATAAAAATTCCCCCTCAAGAAATGCAGCCATGGTTTGATGAATTAGTATCGAAATACTTGTTAGGCACCTTGCTGTAAGGGAGGGGGTTTTGCTAAGACTTCTTAGGAAGGATTATATCAGATGAATTATTGCCAAACGTTGTGGAAAACTGGAGGGACCAAAGGGTCTCATGCTTCTATAATTTACCTTAAATTACCTTTCTCTGGTTTCCTGTTTAGACAATTTTGGCATGCTAACAGTGTGATAAGGATGAAGGTGGCTCTACTGACAGAAGGCTTACAGGGACAGACAGGTGGAGAAAAGGACCAAAAATGCAGAAAGAGGCTGAAGTGTGTAGTAGTTCAGGTATACATGTCGTTACTGAAGGTGCTCAGGTATCCTCCAATTTCAATCACAGTGTCACTACAAGCCAGAACAGTTCCTAATATGGCAAGGATGTTCATGGTCAGGAGACAAACCGGTGAGTGTGTATATGTGCCAAGTACATAACTGTGCTTTGAAGCCACTTAGTAAGCATGTAAGGCAGTGGGGCAGAATTTGTATTTTATGCAAAGGACGCAGGGCTGGGAGACTTGGGAGCCTAACAGCTGCCCACTTGGGTTGTAACGGTAATTGCTTGGCTAGCCATCTGCCAAACGTTGTGCTGCCTTGCTGCTCACTACATGGCCCGAACAAAGCAAATGTGAGTGGCAGTTCTGGTGTTGTGTTTGTGCTGGGGGAACTTAGGCAGACACTGAAGGAGAGGACAAAGTTTTGGCCTAGAAAACCACTGAATTGGAGTGCAGAATGGATGCCCACGTACAGAAGCTTGTGCTGTCCTGAGGAGGAGACAGCATGGGGAATGGAACTGGTTTGTTCACAGACGTCAACAAAGACACAGCATAAATATAGAAGGATTAGAAGCTATCATGGCTCAGACCGAAGTCCAACAAGCCCAGGATGTTTACTCCACAGGTACTCAAGAGCAGAAGAACAATGCATACAGATGGGTATCTCCCCAGAAGAGTCTCCCAGCTCCAAAAACCTGAGACGTGGGGGCATCCTGAGCAAGATGTGGTGCCTGTATGTGTAACAGACTTTAAGGGCTTTTGTCTCATTAATTTTTCCAGCTGCTTTGGGGATCAAAGTAATCTTCAAGGATTTATCATAGAATCACAGAATGGTTTGGGTTGGGAGGGGCCTTTAAAGGTCACCTAGTTCTAACCCCCCTGCCATGGGCAGGGACATCTTCAACTAGATCAGGTTGCTCAGAGCCCCGTCCAATCTGACCTTGAATGTTTTCAGGGATGGAGCATGTACCACCTCTCTGGGCAACCTGTTCCAGTGTTTCACCACCCTCATTGTAAAAAATTTCTTCCTTATATCTGGTCTGAATCTACCCTCCTTTAGTTTAAAACCATTACCCTTTGTCCTATTGCAACAGGCCCTACTAAAATGGTTGTCCCCATCTTTCTTATAAGCCCCATTTACGAACTGAAAGGCCAGAATAAGGTCTCCCCAGAGCCTTCTCTTCTCCAGGCTGAATAACCCCGACTCTCTCAGCTTTTCCTCATGGGAGAGGTACTCCATCTCTCTCATCATTTTTGTGGCCCTCCTGTGGACCCGCTCCAACAGTTCCATGTCTTTGCTGTGCTGAGGGCTCCAGAGCTGGACGCAGTACTCCAGGTGGGGTCTCACCAGAGCGGAGTAGAGGGGCAGAATCACCTCCCTCGACCTGCTGGCCACGCTGCTTTTGATGCAGCCCAGGATACGGTTGGCTTTCTGAGTTGCGAGCGCACGTTGTTGGCTCACGTCCAGCTTTTCATCCACCATCTACCCCCAAGTCCTTCTCTGCAGGGCTACTCTCAATCCGTTCATCTCCCAGTCTGTATTAAGATTGGGTACTGCCCCGACCCAGGTGCAGGACCTTGCGCTTGGATTTAGGGATGTGTTCAGTCTTCCCGGTATTTATTTTCCCAGGATGGTTGTGCTTAACCTGCTTGCAGCACAAGAGGCAGAGCTAACTGAAATACCATGGTGTACTGTTCAGTCTTTGTGACTATTTCGGGCCATGTTAAAACAATTACCGCATTTGAAGAGATTGAACTTTGAGGATCAGAACATCCTGAAACACTGCACGTTTGGAATTTTTTGTAACTTGTGCAGATTGGTGCTATGATAAAAGTGCGACTGCAGGAAAGAGCCGAGGTTGGCAGTGGTATTTTCTATATCTGTTTCCCAAAGAAAGTCTTGTATATCTCTTTGTACATGATTAATTTTTGTTGCCTGAGCTCTTATAGAAGACCTATAGCTGAAGAACTGTGAGGTTATTACAGGCCCATTCAATTCTTCCTCAAAACCCTACACTGCCATAGGAAGTACACACAACTTATCTGAAGCTCCTCAAGTCTAGATTTCCTGTGGCTTTGCTTACTCTCTGGTGAGTATAAATTTGAAACTTTAACAAAAATAAGTGTGTTTGAGCAGTTTGGGAGAACAGAGAAACAGGAGTAAATAAAGCATGATATTTATGGCTTTACAGAGCACAGAAACGGTCCTTTTATTTTATAGTGCAAATAGGAGCTTGTTCTGCCTCAATTGTGCTGAGGACCAGAAGGCTAATTTGTGAGTCAGATGCGCCTTTGTTACATTGACTATCTTCCCAGGCCAGCACCATGCGCCGCATTGTCACGTTATTTGCCCAGAGTAACTGCCAGTCCTTTTCACGAGTCTCCTGGCCGTCAGATAATGTGTAATATTTATGGTCACAAAGTAAGCCTGGTAGTTTTCTGATGTCTGGTCCCCTGTGCTCTCACTGGTCAGACCAACTCTGCTTGTGCGTCTCAGGGACCTATTCGTGCTATTGCTGTTAGATAGTTGATATAGTTGATTCCAGACATTTTCCCCTTCCCTCTGCCCTTTTTCAGTCTCTTATTAGGAACTAGAAACTCGGTTTTCCTGACTTTGCAGTGATCTTCTCCAAGGTTTCCACAGGCAGAAAGCAATATCTTAAATTTGACAGCTGGGCACAGAGGTACTGTGGAAGCAGGTGCTGTGGAAATACACCCAAGCCAACACTGAGCAGCTGCTTTACGCATAACTTATATTGTCTTGCTCCCACTCAACACGGGAACAAGACCCTTCCTACACACAGCATGAAGATGCCCCCCCATGCCTCCCCTCCCAAGGAAAGAAGTTTCTGGGTTATGAAATGTGCTTTTAGTTAGTTTTGGCCCACAGTTTTAATCATGTGACAGCACTTCAGTCAGCTACTTTACTTATGGACATTCATCTTCTCCATGTCTGTTATCCTGGAGGAAAACTGGAGCACCGTGTTGATAGAATAGCCCCGAGTCTCTTTCTGTTTCTCAATAAAATTTGTCAATCAACTCACATCGTAGCAAAATTCAGATGTGCAGTGGTAAATGGAGTGCAGACAGTATACTAGGGCAAATGCAGATTTGTGTGGCTAATCAGTTAAACTCCCCTATCTTTCTGCAGTGACGAGATGATAGTTTCTCTTTGTTAAGGGAAGTCCAAACACCAAATAGCATTGATGCTTCTCTTGTGTGGGGGCAGGCTGCATTTTCAATGAAGATGCAGCATTACAGACATATGATGGTAAGTGGTAAATTTCTTTATAATCATGCTTGATTAATTTTCCTGTTTATACTGAATAGTACAACTAAATCGAATATCTGATGCTGTTGTGATAACTTGTTTTGCCCATGGATGAAGTAGTTTTGTGATCTACATCCAGGAAAACTTTCAAAATGTGTTTACTGACCAGCTTTGCTGGATCATGGCCTGAAGATACACATGATTTACAATAAACTAAGGGTAATTTAAACAGAACGCAAAAACAGATGCAATCACTCTCTTCTGGGAAATCAAAAAAAGATGTTTTGTCTACTCTTAAAATATTTCAGGTAGAATTAAACTATACCACATGATAATAAACTCCATGCTTAGTGTTGGTTAGCTTAGGAGAATGGCGTTTGTTAAAATGGCGTGATTTTATTAGGAAAAATATTTTTGGATGAGTTGCTAATTTGTACAGATGTTGTGTAACAATGTGTATGTCCTGAAGGTCAGACTGCATTATGTGTGTTCCAAATAGACTGAATCCACCCTGGCAATATCACCATCAGGAGAGTTCACTGAATTAAGCTTGTAGATACTACTAGGTTCTAAATTTTAATTGGGGAAAGTTACTACAGAAATATAAAACAAACTTTTTGGAATGAAAGCCACTTGGGAAACAAGTTTTTTACCTCTAAGAGAGCAAGCTAAAAGTCACTGTGATAAATAGAATATGTAGTCCTTACGAAATCCAAATGGTCCTTATTATCTCTACATCATTAACATCTACATAATTTTCACTCTCATAGGCTATTTCCTAAGCACTGTGGGCTCTCATTTTCCGATCAGCGAAGCTGGCTGCCTTCTGTGAAATACTATCATGCTCACGCTTGGGGTAAGTTCTGCTCAGGTAATGAATAAAATGTATTAGGCTGCTACTGTACTGGTTCCCCAGAGAATGCCAGCATCTAATTCACTACTCTAAACTTCTTGCAGCAGCTTGTAGCTTTTACTAGTTAGAAGAAAAGCCAAAATGAACTTGCTAGTTTTAACATTTCTTTTTGAGTCTTTTGGAAGTCAGATGCTGCCCCCCAAATTATTCAGGTAAGAGATGATTCAAACAGGGATGAGACCATTGTTATCCTGGCTTTTGGTACCATCACTCCAGCACCACTGTGCCCCTTGACACAGTCCTACAGGATGATTCAGCCATCTGCATGTAGACACCAGCCCATTTAGGTGATGGTTGCAACTAGGCAGGGGTGGGGTGGGAGAAGGGATTTAGTGTCACATATGTTTTGATTTCTGTTCTTGGTAAAACTGATGGCAGGATCTTTATTTGCCCCCAAAGTCCACTCACCAGCCAGAGTTTATTTATAGAATTACAGTACTGCAGGGACCAATGTAGCAACATCCTACATAACCAGGGGAACTCTGTCAGCTTGACTGGAGAGGATGTGATTGACATGACCTCAGAAAGTCTGCTTAACCCACATGGGCAATAAATTCCTGACACTGAAGGCAGCCTAAGCGATCGACCAATCTGCTGGCTTGGTGAGTCTTGCAAGCTAAACTTCTCCACACACTCTTCTCTCAGATTTCTTACACAGACTCCAGTTAAGCTATTGGGAGGTGGAAAAGACCTGAGCCAGCATTTTATTTCATTCAACTCTCACTCCTTTTGGATAGCTGCAAACAGTCTCTAATCCCTCTTATGTGTTGGGCTCACCAATAAGGCCAGAACCAGGCTCAATCTAGCTATTAGTAGCTGCAAAGGCAGGACTGAAGTCATCTTGCTGATGTCTACACATCCCTGTCCCACTCAGCAGAAATTCTGTCTCGCAGAAAATAGTGCAGCAGTTTCTGGGAGCTCCAGTTCCATTGGAAGGCCTGTGGACAGTGTTGGAGGAGATGAATAGGGGTCACAGCATCAAATAGGGATGCAACTGTGGTGACAAAACCATTTTGGGGTGTCCTTGAGGTAGTGTAAATTACAGGCATTTTTTAACACAAGCAGCTCCCTCTGTTATTGTATCTTAAATGTCACTATGTTGAAAATGCAGTATTTCACAGCCTTGCAAATATTGTTTCAGAAGGACAGAGGCAGCTTGTGAATCACCAAACTTTATTTGCAAGCTGATTACGGTTTTCATGTAAATGGCATTCTCTTAGCATTTGTCAGTTTGGTTAAAGCTGAGAGAAAATTGTCTTGCCAAGGTTTCTCAGCATGCCATCTCCCCACTTACCTCACTTCTCTGCCTTCTGCTCCCCTTATCACAGCACCTGATTCACTGTGCAAACTGGATGGGAAATGACAGAGCTTCAGCCATAAGCTTGCTTGGCTGAAGTGACGTTTCTTATGAATGACTGTAATGCAAATGGCATTTACATGACAGCATTTTGAAAACGCAACAAATGATGTAGTGCTGTCAAACAACCTTTTTTTCCTGCATTAAAGAAGGATGGACAGTTGCCATTCACTATTTGACTATCAAAATACTTCTATTTAGAGTCAAAACATCTGCTGCCTTTATATTGCTTGATTTTGCAATCTACTTATCCTTATCTGATTAAGTGCTTGTCGGAAGCTGATGCTGAAAGTGATGTGTTTTTATCACAACGTCCTCCCCTCTGAGATTCAGAGACATGATTTTCCAATTTTCTGGTAGGAAGAGGGAATGAAGTATGTTGGTCTGATCTGGGTTCAGGACTGAACCCAACCTAGATGTATAGGGTCACATGCACTCATAGACCACAGTCAAGAACAGACTGAAGTGGGTCCTCTGGCTCGGAGCAAGCAAACATGTTCTGCCTGTGGCTCTCCATTCAGAGGGACGGCTACATTACTGGGCCAGGAGAAGTCCTGAATTCTTGCATGAAGGTGTGCATTTTAGCAGTGTCCTGGATTCACCGCAGGTCTGACTTGACCTACATCAACCCTTGTGCCCAACTTCTTGTCAACTGTCCATGGAAGGGAAATCCAGGTACTTACTCAGGCTGAAAAAAAAAAAAGATGCCATGCTCCAAACATATGTTGATCTAAAGGCTTGGGATTCAGGACCAATCTGCCTCAGGCCATATGCATATGGGGAAAAAATGCTATTCTACTATCTAACTAAGCTCTGGATCCACCTCTGTAGGCTTAATTCTTTCTCCAGTGATTTCACAGCAAACATGTCACTATTACAGCTGGAATAGTTAGAGGGCTTGGAGATGCTGTTGTAAATAGAATTTTACTCCAACCGTTTTTCCCCATCACACTGGCAGGAGTAACCACTGCAGAAGGTTTTATCAATCATTTCCTATGACAGTCTCTAATTCTCAGCTTCCTTAACCACTGCTGTATATCATTTCCTGTCATGTAACTAATTAGGACATGACATGAGAAAGAAAGAGGCCTATAACTTGAACATGTGCTTAGCAGAACAGAGGAGTTGCTCAGTTAGGGCCTTAGCTTCTTGATTACTTTATATAATCTAGAGGGAGTATTGCCCCAACTATATTTCTATGCAGGGATGTGTGGTAGGACCTCTCCCTGTGAAAACAGACTCAAAAGTTCAGTCTCACCTGACCTCTTCCTAAATCTTCTTGCTGCATCAATTCAGCTTCTCAGACTGACATCTGGTGAAGGGATTTATTTTCAGATATATCAAGTCTTCACTTTTTTCACCTAGGGCATTTAGAAGAGATCAAAATGTTACACCTCCTACTGGTAACATGCTAGTTGCAACTCTTAATCCAGTTCTTTAAACAGATCTGACTGATTGGGTTATTCCATTATATTAAACTTAAGGGATGGGCATATGATCAAACAGAGAATTAGTTCCTGGCAGCCTAAACCTACTGCAACTGTGAGAAAAAAATGCCTTAGCATTTCATTGTCATGGCAAAGAAGCTGTGAGCACCTCTAATGTTGCCTGAAGGAACTTGGTATTGGGAATGCTTCTTTGGAAAAAAATCCAATGGGAGAGGGAATCGATGAAGAGCTACTAGAAGCCTGAATAATATTAAAACATAAAAGAAGACAAAGTCATATCTCTAAATATTAGCTTCCTTTGCAATAAATATAATTCTCTGAGGGCACCAATCGATGTATGCGCTGGGGAAGTGGGGAGGAAGATTTCATAGACATGGCAACTGACCAAGATGAATGGTGATGTGGTCACTGAGGGTCCTGTTGTCCCCCCAAAAAGTGTTCTTAGTCCTGCCAGGTGATTTGACATCTGTGTTGCCTGTATAATCTTGTATACTAAATATCTACATATTTATTTGCTAGCCCTCATTGGCATAATATTGATGCCCCTCACAGCAGCATATTCTCATCTCCACCCTTACAGCGTTTGATGGCGAAATGAGTCAGAGAGACCTACAAGTTTTCTAAATAAGGACATTTTGCAGCTTTGACTATTTAACTGTAAAAAAAGCTTCAGTTTCAGCTGTCCCAAGTATTTATGCCAGCATTGCTTACACAGTTCCAGGAAGTATACCAATACAGTTGTATTCTCATTTGGGCTTATGTCAGTATATCTATATGTTGCTTTAAAAAAGTTGCACAGCCATCTGGCAGTAATCCATAGTGGTTAGGAAGTCCAGTCATGGAAGAGGACTAAGTCTACCAAGACTGGGAAATACAAGCACAGAACAAAAAACCTAATCCTTTCCCCAGGCAGTTTGCACACTGCATGCAGAAAACCAGCTAACATATCAGGTAAATGAAAGAGCTGTGCTGCAAAGGCACTGGAAGTATTGGCTCCAGCATGCCAGCAGGCTAGATGTTGTCAAGCAAGGTCTTTGCTATCTTCACAGAGAAAGAGACTGTGAAGGAGGGACTGAAGGACAATCTTGATGTAACTTTGCAAAGGTTTACAGAGGACTCTGTGGAAAATGTGGGTGATGCCACAGACTGAAAAGAGTTGCAAGAAGTCATTTTGATAGTGAACAGAGCTGAAATGGAAAGGCAAAGATATTAAGATCCTTGAAAGAGGTGACAAATGGCCTGTGTCTGATAAAATACAAAAGAAAAAAAGCCGGTGAAAAACTTCCAAGACAAGAGTAATATGATCAAAATTAACGACTCATAGAACAGCACTTTGCAGCAGCAGTCTGAATGGATATGCAAAGGACGGGATTTGCCAAAGCAGATGAAAACAATTTTGTACTAATAAAGATGTAAGGTAGTGAAAGCCTGGATGAGAGTCATAGTGTGTAAAGGAACTTTTGCAGAAGGAATCAACAATATCGAACCACAGCCAGAATTTGAAAAGCTAGAAAATGGAAACACTACGACTGAACGACAATCTGGCAAGGTAGTAGGGGTGGCCACAATGAGGCAGAGAAACATTGTCATGGAGGAAAGAGGTGTGGATCCACAGCTTGGTTTTAACTCTAATAAGCTTCACCTGATGACTGGAGCTGCCAGATACAAGCCCGAGTCTTCAAACAATGTGCTCGCTACATGTGGTCACTTGGCACCTTCCACAGAGGAAAAGGCTGGCTGTTCGCTAGCGGCTAAGCTGTAAAGGCATTTATTCCACGTGTTATGGAGCAGACAACAGCAGAAGAAAGATCAGGTTTTGTTAAAATATATGTATATTATTTTTACTCCGTGCCTGGGATATTAGCAGGATGTGGACATAGTCTGTTAGACCTTATTCACGAAGAAGCAGGCTGCGACATCTAGTTATCTTAATGTGTGTGGAAGGGTAGATTTGTACTTCCCTGTGCAGAAATACTGCAAATGGGCCAACTACAGAAACGAAAGGAAAATTAAAAGCAGGGTAATCGCCTCGGATGGAGTTCATACTAGCACTCTTGCAGTAGCATGGAGGAAGGGAGGTAGTAGAAGGGTAAATAGTAGAGCAAGAAGTAATTAATAGGATAAGGTAGGGTCACTGCAGAGTACTGGTCTCAGCTGAGGCACCCACATTGCTCACCCAAGGGAATTCTGCTGTGCAGAGCAAACTGTCCAGCTGGTGCTGGACTGGGGAATGTGTCAGTAAGTAGGAATAGAGAGACAGCAAAGTGAGTGCAACAGACATCAAGGGGAAGAGAACAAGGGGAGCTTGGGCACACAAATGTCTAAATAGCAGACAGCCGTAACATCCAGAGTATGATCTGAGGAGCAGCCTGAAATATATGGGTGGGAAATCCATCAACTCATGGACAGGAACAAAGAGCTGTGACAAAGCCTCTTTCTCTGACACTGTTATTGGTGGTTACTGGTACAATTACCACTAACAGCAACCTGATCAGTTAAAAAAATTCCTCTTCTGGGAGAAAAGGGGTTGCTAAGAATCTAAGGCCTTTTGACCAAGTCTCCTCCTCAATAGTTAAGATTGAGTAGCAAGGGGTAGAAGGGTTATTTACTGTCTTCTCTCCCTCCTCTTCCTCACAGAGCTGGAACACTTGACACACATCATGCTTACTAGATATGTTAGTGGAAGGAAGGGCTGCAAATGTGTATAATCTTTTTTCTCAGGGTTGAGCCTAAATGTCCTGATCCTCCTTAGTATCTAGACGATGACCCAATTTATCGAGACACGAGCAATCCACATGCTACACAGCCTTGTGCACAGCGTTGGACTTTAACTCAGATCACACTCCTACAGGCACTGTTGAGTCAAATCCATACTGAGCTGTGGCTAACAGAGACCATACAGATATGGTTACAGTGCCCTGCTTCCTCCTGGAAGGAGACTGTAGCAGAGTAAGGATCTCCCTTTAAAAGGCAGTGCTGTATCTAAAGAGATCATGGCATCACCAGGGCAGTCTCTGCCACCAAAAAGGCCTTAGGACATATAGCTCTTCAGCCTTGAAACTTTCCTAACTCATCTGAGCAGGTAAGCATCAGCTGGAAAGCCAAAATTCACATTTACAAATTATATGGGATGGGAACAAGAGCTGCTATGCTCAGATGAATCCAAATTTATGAGAGTATCTGTTCTGCTTTCACCCCAAATAAATGAAAATAGTTATTTTTATTCCATTTTACCTTTCTTTTGGTAGAACAGCTTTTTCAATAGATTGCACTGAACCTTCAAAATCTTTTCTGAGGGGTGATGCTGAATTCAATGGCTGGGCTTTTCCTCACTGTCTAGCTCTAAGGTATTTCCACTCTGTGATTTCCATAAAGAGGCAAGCAAAAGGAAAAAAAAAAGGCTCAAAGTATTTACTAAACACTGATGGGAATCAAAGCACTCAAATTTTAATTTAATCAGATTGTATACTGTAGTTTAGGGAAATAACATCTCAGTTTTATTTTCTTGATAGACTTGGCAAGTAAAACCTGTAATTTAGCGAATGTTAAACAAATTTATTTAAAATATCAATCATACTAAGCCTGAACTTACACACACAAACCCATCATTAACACAATTACAGTTGTGAAAACTGTAAACATTACCATTTAACATTAACTTCCTAACAATCAAGAGACGGAAATGTAAAAATTAGCTTCCAAGTTGTCACTCACAGAGCTACATTTGATTCAAAGTCTTTTGTGGATACCTTAAATCATATTTCAGTATTGATTATAAAATACATATACCCTTATCACCCACTAATAATGTGTTATTGAGGCAACCTTCTAAGCATTCCTTCCTAATGTGTATATAAACTGCTTCAGGTCTAAGCCATCTTTTGGTACCCATAAGAGCAGTTCTAGGGTACTCTTGCAGGTGTAATTTAAACAAATTGAAGGTCTGTTTAATACCGTGCCATCTCCAAACTGCAGAAAGTCATTGTACAATAGCCACTTCTTCCTAGTTCCCCCTACACTCTGTCCTCTCTAGTAGAGTATCTGTCTTTTATTGGGGGATACAGACACTCAACTTTTGTCCACCCTTGCAGTGTTTGCTCTCTCTGCATGCTCTCTGAAGGGAACAGATGTTGCAGAGAGGATCTAGCCCCTTCTGCACAGCTGTGGAGAGTTCCCAGAGCAGCAGAAGCCTCTGCAAAGGGAAGCCAGATTTGGAGATCCTGAAATATGGGTACGTCCTCTTCAACCCCATCCAGCCTCTTCAGTCCCACAGGGATTTCCTTCTGTGCTGGTTTTGGCTCAGGCAGAGTTAATTTTCTTCATAGCAGCTAGTATGGGGCTATGTCTTGGATTTGTGCTGAAAACAGTGTTGATAACACAGGGATGTTTTCGGTATCGCTGAGCAGTGCTCACACAGAGCCAAGGCCTTTTCTGCCTCTCACCCCACCCCACCAGCGAGGAGACTGGGGGTGCACGAGAAGCTGGGAGGGGACACAGCCAGGACAGCTGACCCCAACTGACCAGAGGGATATTCCACACCATATGATGTCATGCTCAGCGTATAAACCTGGGGGAAGAAGAAGGAAGGAGAGGACATTTGGAGTTATGGCGTTTGTCTTCCCAAGTAACCATGATGCGTGATGGAGCCCTGCTTTCCTGGAGATGGCTGAACACCTGCCTGCCCATGGGAAGACGTGAGTGAATTCCTTGCTTTGCTTTTCTTGTGCATGTGGCTTTTGCTTTACCTATTAAACTGGTTTTGTCTCCACCCATGAGTTTTCTCACTTTTACTCTTCCGGTTCGCTCCCCCATGCCACCGGCGGGGAGTGAGCGAGCAGCTGCGTGGTGCTTAGTTGCTGGCTGAGGTTAAACCAAGACAGTCCTTTTTGGCACCCAACATGGGGCTCAAGGGGTTCGAGATAACAACAGGTTTGATTGGAATGTGTTACATTGAATTTATAGCTGTTATTGCTGTTTAGCTATTAATCGGCAGGCTCCCGTGCTTGCCATGGGGCTTGCTCGCCTTACTGTATATTAGAGTCTAGTGCTCATTAGTGGCTGCTTTTTGCTTTCACTGCTTGCTGTGCTGCTGTACTGCTGATCATCTTACTCTGCCGTGCCTGGGAACATTTTGATAACAGCAATGGCAATGTGCCTGGGCTGGCAGATGGCCAGGGCATCGCTGCTGCTTCTGTGCTGTTGTACTGGACAGGCTGGAACTCCAGTGTGAACTCAAGTCAAAGGGACTGTGACCTGTGGATGAGTCCATGCCGGAGCAGGACACCCCAAAGCGTCTGTGGCCATGGATAAGTCCAGACCAGAGCAGGTATATCCCAAAGCATCTGTGCTGCGGCAAGTATACCTCGGAAGGGATTGTGGCCCAAGGATAAACCCATGCTGGAGAAGGTACACATCGAAAGCATCTGTGGCTGTGGATAAGTCCATGCTGCATCAGCTACACCCTGAAGCATCGGTGGCTGTGCATGAGGTCATTCTGGAGCACCTCAAAGCCTGTGGCCATGGATAAGACCACGACAGAACAAGTACAGCCCTGGAGGAACTGCAGCCATGGGTAAGGTCATGTTGGAGCAGGTTTACTTCTGAAGGGACTGTGGCTGTGGATAAGACCATGCTGGAGCAGATATATCTCCAAAGGCATTGTGACCCATGGAGAAGACCACACGGGAACAGTGGGTGCACAGTTGAGCTAAAGGCTCAATGAAACCTGATACGTGAATCTGCAAATGCTTGGTCTGAAAACTGCTACTCAGCTAGGTACTAAGATGCGTATTTACTGTTAAATCAATGTTTTGTGGCAGCAGTCTCTCTGCTGAGACTCTGTAATTTGGCATGGGATTCTTACTGAATGAGACTTTGTCACTTAAGTGATGGTCTCTGTTGTCACATCATTTCAAAGTTATAATAACCTGTGGAATTGTGTCAAAATCCTATGGCATTTTTCTTCTAATATCCTTCATTGATTTAGACATTTCACTGAAAAAGTTACAGCTTCCTTTTTATTTAAAATAAACCTTGTTTGTTTTCGTAAACAAAGCACAGACTCTGGGTATGTGAATACCTCATACGGACAAAACCAATATAGATTGTAACTGAGAAAAGTAAAAAATGCTTATACATACTCAGCTTTCCACACAGTTGTCTCTGTATTGCTATACTTCCTTGGTCTGCTGCTCGTGGGGTAGAGTCAGCTCCCCACTGCTTTTGCAGTTTTTCTACTGAAAAACTAAAGTGGCAAATAAGCCTTCTTTACCTTGTGGGAATAGGAAGCTAAGAAATGCTACTTTTGAGAACGACCGAAGGTATGAGTACCTGCTCTCTGGCCTGCTTAAAGACTGGAACACTGGAGCTAAATCCCCAGAGCTAAAGAAGTGTAAAAGCTACGTTTCTTCAGGACTAGCAAAGCAAGAGGCTGAGAATAAATACTCCCTTGTGGATGAGGTGTGTGTGCTGTCTGGGACTAAGACACAAACCACACTGAAACCCAGGCAGTGATTACCTCTCCTTTCACAATGCTGTAAATTTGAAGTGTTAGAAGGGAACTTTTGTGTGAGACACCTGAAGATTTGAGGAAGAAAAAAGAAACGTGAAAATGAGTGACATTTCACAGAAACTCTGCTTTCAAAACAGAAATGTCTCCAGCAAAACAAAGGCTGTGAGCCTGTGGTCTTGTTCACGATTCTGATAACCAAGATGAGGGATCCAAACCTGGCACTTCTTTTCCCTTGGCAACCTGATTTCTCCAGCATTGCCTCTTTGACTTCCATTGACACCATTAGAGGCCACAAAGTCAGTGAGGGCAGATGGCATCTCATCTACCCTAGAGGTGTCAAAGTTAGATGGCTAAGCTTGGGCTAGTCACAACAGGCTTCTTTTACAGTTATTAGGGAAAAATGGGCACCTCCAGAGATGGTTCGCTTCATCTTTCTCGGACAACTATTTTAAGATAAGATGAGTCATTTCTGGATGCACTTTTTTCTTTGAACCAACTTTAGAGGTATTACAGGTGTTCAGCTCAGACCTTTAGCTGCCAAAATCGGGGTAGACTAACTTTTTCAGTAACTCAGACAGTTTACATCATTGAGGATTCGGCCCACTTAAATCAAATACCCTAGTATAAAATATTAAATGAAATATTGTGGGATATTAAATCAGGCTAAGGAAGGTGTGTTGTAACTAGGAGCAATTCCCTCTTAAGCCAAGATATTGGGAACACCAGCAAATGGGAACCCTTACTTTACAGTGTGGAAGGGAATGAAAGGGCCCTTGAAGCTACAGTCCTTCCAGTAATACTGAATAGGTTTTACTAACTTCTCCCTCTTCCCCAGAGTAATCTGAATCCCAAATTAAATTACATTGCTACGTTTCTAACACCATAAGGCACTTACTGTATCTTAGGTCTTACACTATTTTGACTTTTTGTCTTATGCTATTTCAAACCAGAGTAAACCCATTCTCTTCACTTTAGCATTACTAGGAGGTTTCTTCCCAAACTCACCAAGTATAAGCATTGACTTCAGGGAAAGCTGAACGAGTCTCCAAACTCCACTGCCTGTGCTGAAGTGGGCTTGGTGCTGTCACCTAACCGTAAGGAATCCAGTGACATTTGGGAAAGAAATCCTTATGGGCTGTCAGATATGACACAACACCTTCCTAGGTTGTGTGTCCTAGAAGAGATTCACGGCACTCTGCAGTGGTAGCCAGATAACTCTGAACATTTCAATAGCCCCTGGACACCTATTTTTAGAGAACCATACTCCACCCCCAATACTCTGTCACCGCTGTCTCTTCTGTTCCCATATGTTAAGCAGTTTTCAGATGCTGTTTCCTTGTTTCTGAGAAAAACATGTGAGGCAGCCAGGAGAAACCCAGCAGAGAACAGCATGTGAAAAGAAGTCAAAGCACAACACTGGGGAGCAAGATCTTACTTCAGGGCATCCTGAGGTTTTCCCTGTTCGTAAACAGGTGCTGCATTTCAGGGCATGAATGCAACAATGTATGCTCTTCTACCTGTCCTAGTGCATGACAGACCGCATTGATGGTCTTAAGGCACAGCTTATGTTTGTTCTGGTGCTGATATTGATCCTGAATGTATAGCTCACTGCTTATCAGTTAAATACATGCTATAAATTAAACTGCGTCAATCCTAATTCAATTTACACCAGCTGAGATAAGCTTTTTTCCCCCATCACCAGGAGGGTCTGTCATGTTCTCTTCATCTTTATATTCACTGTCTCAAGGATAGCTTGTGAAACAAATATGTAATTATCTGAGAGGGAGTACTGTATTCAGCCTTTCTTGGTACTTCTCTTTCTTTACACATCTTCAGCATGTGAAATGCCTTATGCTTTCTCTTTATGTGCTCTATTATGCCTTCATATTGACACATTTTTTATTCCTTCTGTTCTTCATGAAGCTTCTTGGAGCAGGAGAACAGCCTTGAGGAAGAGTCCCCACTTCTTTTCAGACTCTTTTTCTGCTAATCCCCTTTCTCACATGTATTCATCGGACACAGCAGCTTCTGTGAACAGAGCAAGGCAATGCTGAATGCGGGATTCCTCCTTTCCTAAAGGAATCCCTTCAGATTTGGTGGCAAAGAGAGAGGCTGCCAAATTCTGTTTCAGTGACCTTGTAATTCTTATGCTCAGTGGCACAAGTCTGGTGAAGCTGACAAGAGCATAGAGCCAACAGACTCCTATTTCTTGATGGTTATGTTCATAATTTAAGTTGAATGGCCAAGATTTTCTGAAGGCAGATTTTGAATTTAGAGATGCCTTTAGAAGATCTTTTGATTTTTTTGATGATGGGGGCACAAGCTATAAGATTAGCTTTCTGAAAATAAACCCTTTAGGATGTTTCTAATCAGGCACAAACATAGGCACAAAGGATCATTTAAAAAATATTTGAAAATACGTATGGCAGCTTGAGGGTAAGACAAGGGTTGTAATACCCCCAGGGTGGTATTTTCTTTGTCTTTTAAATACTTGTTATCTATGAATGCAATAGAAAAGAACTTTGTTGGCAAGTAACTACTTCAACTGGTTTCTTAACAGGATTTTTCTGTCTTTCAAAGAGTACATTTCCTTTTTCTATCTCATTCACCAGCATATCCTCAGTAGGTATAAATCAATAGAGCTTGAATTACATTCCTGGAGCTATGCTGACTTCTGTCTCTTGGGGATATGCTCTACAGCCTCTAAAACTTTAAATGCATAGAATACAGGGACTTCTGGATTATTAAATTAATGGGAAATATAGATTCACTTTGGAAGCAATACAAATCCAAAACAAGAGGCAGAAATCAGCATTTCAAACGCTTATGACTTTCTGAAATGATTCATAACTCAAAGAACATGATCAGTTTTCTTCGGACTCTGTTGAAAGTTTTTTTCTTTCTCTCCCTAGGAAATAGAACCATTTTGTAAACTGAACTTGTGGGGAGATGGATAACTCCATCTCTTCTTAAAAAGAAATATTGTTCATTACTTGAGGAAGGTTCTTGAAAGACAAAGTTTAGAAGATGTTCAGAAGAAGTTTGCTTTGTTTTACAGAGTTTTCTTGGTCGAAATATAAGTTGCTGAGCTGTAAGAAGAGAGTAAAGAACAAAAACAAAATGCAAAAATTCCGCATTTTTTAACCTTTTTTTTCCCTTCATTGTCCAGTGACAGTGACAGAATTGGGTAAATCAAGACTTTACACATTAACTGGAAAGAAAAAAATAACTCTGTGCCAAGTTCCAAAATTGTTTTCAGCTGGCAGAAAAGTGGAACAGGGGGACTGGATTCAAAAAGAGAAGGCCATTGCGAGGGGACTGAAACAATGACTATCAAATAGACTGAGGAGTGAAATACTTTGTGTACTGACGCTTGCTAACATCGTGCGAGTCACTTGAACTAATGCCAACACCTGTGCACAGAAAAAGGGGCTATTCCACCGTGCAATCTTTGCCAGATCACAAAGACCAATTTTGTATTTTAAGCCACAAGAACCCTATGAGACACTTTTAGGAATAATCTGATAACTTTTCTGTGTGGTGTTAAGATGCTTAACTGCTTAACTTCTAAAATATTCTTTTAAACTGTTTGTTTTAGTGAAATGGTCTACCTTAGCTAAATGCAAACAAGCATTTCTGCAGTCCATAGTAACACTCAAATCCTTTTTCTTTTTCCCAAATGGCTACTCAAATCTTGGTAAGATTACTTAAGTTTGCAAAAATCAGAAACACTTAGTATTCAGTGCTTCCACAAGGTTCTTCATCTTGAAGGAGGACAGCAGTTATTAACTCTCAAAAAATTCTTATGAAAAAAAGTATATCCTTAAGGAAATGAAAAGTAAGCTCATAAATTCATAATGTGTTTCCCCATGAGAGCACACTTTCAAACCTTCCCTGCCAAGTGCTCTTACTGGAACAAAGTTGAAGTTTTTGTTGCGTGTGTTCTCAACAATCTGAAGAAAAGTGACTGAAATGAGGGCTAAACTGGTCAGATTTGCATTAATAGACCTGAGACAATATCATTTACTGCACAAAATGTCCTCTAGTTCTCACACTGTCACTGAGATTCCAGCTTGGTCCATTACTGAGTACCAGTCTGGGGATGGTATCACAGATCTTCAAGTTTAACTAAAATGCAGTAGCTGTAAAAGGAATAAAATTATTTGCTTGAGCATAATTGATGACTATTTATCCCATTAATATAAATGGTATGAAAAGTTTACATATTTTCAGAATTTACTAGTGTGTCAAGTCAATGAGGGAGGTGAGGCTAGCACAGTAAAGCTTATGTTCTGTCTGTCCCTTCAAAATATTATCATGTATTTGTGCTGAATAAAAAACCTCTTCAAACTGTAATTTCCTCCTCCCTTCCTATTTTGGCCCTAATTTCTTTAAAAGTGCAGTGGGATCTAGCTACACAGAGGTATAGCAGAAGATCCAATGAAGAGAATGCCAAGTAAGATTTTTTTCTGACAGATGTCATTTTGCATTTGTAGTCTGGTCTATCCATAAACTTCTCTGAAGGCTAGATATGGGGCAGATACACATGCATGGTTGGTGAAATCACGTTCCTGAACTGTTCCATCCCTCAAACTTTTTGCTGTGCTTTTGACATCTACATTGTTGTTTTTCTGGCTGTGGTAGAGGGAAGGAAGAAACATGGCAGAAACCTTGTTCTAGGTTCTCAGAAAGAAGAAGAAAGTAGGAAACTGATGACTATTCAATGGAAAAAAGCTACTGGAAAATATAGTTATGCAGACCAGCTGCCCGCTTCAAACCCTGTAGTCAGCAAGGGAACACTTCCGTAAGTAGGCTTTGATATGAAAGTCCTAGGTGCCTCCCTGGGTTTAATCAGGCACAACTGTTCCTTTGCTACCAACACAATGCAAAGCCCAAAGAGTGAAGACCTACAATAAGGGCAGCATAACTTGCTTGTAGCCTTGGGCAACCTGGAGAAAGAGAGAGCCCCTGACACCTGGATCAGATGACAGTAGGGTATGAATTGCATATCTTCTTCATCTCGACTGTGCAGCCAGCACCGGGCTGCTGTTGCCCTTGGAGTCGTGTATGTACATACATTGCACAGAAAGGTAACAAGATGAGAGTCGCCTAAAACTACAGGGAGGTCTTTTTAGAATCATGGCTTCAAAAGGCTGCACAATGGCTTCTCCCTGACCTCAAGGGCTGGAACAGAGCTAATGAGGGCAGCAGAAATGTCTGCGCAAAAGCCATTGTTAAGAGGAAACAATATAAATTAAAGAAATGTCCAAGTTTAAAACCCACAAAACATGCAAAGAGAGAATTCAGTTCCCTACATACCTGGCAGCCAGGGTCTGACCTACCCCCAGCCAGGATGAGGGCACTAGGGGGCACCGGGGCAGCCCCAGCCCTGGGCATCGGGCACCTCCCTGGGGACAGGGATGGGCAGAGGCCTGGACATGGCAGGGCAGGGCTGTGGTGAACTGGAGACTGGCCCTGCTGCAGTGTCACTGGGACAGGGGCTGACCGCCCAGGGGGTCCTGGCCCCTGGGCGGGTTAGGGGAGACCCGGGGAGGCTGGCAGGGACACTGACGTCTGTGGAGAAGCTCAAGGGCAGTGGCCCAGAAAGTGCAAAGATAAAAGAAACCAAGGTAGATGCTAGCTGTGGTCTCCTTCATATTTGTTTTTTAACTTCAGTTTTCTACTCCAGACAGAATACCTACTTGACAAGAATGGAAACATGAATAGTGATTTAAAATGAATTGTATTGTACATTTTTCAGATGAAATTGTATTGTACATTTTTTAAAATGAAATTGCATTGTATTGTACAGTTTTTGTGCAAAATTGTATTGTATTTTTTTTTCAAGAAGTACTTCTTGAAAAAAGCATCCGCCTGTGAGAAGACAAGTTGTCAGTTCACGATTCTTGGTTTTGAACTTATACAGAGCTAATTTGTGGCTTATTTTCATTACCATTTGATGGTTAGCTTTTAGCATTCATGCAAAAGGACAGCTGAAACTTAACAAAAATAGTGCCCAAACAACTACTGCTATTTTAAGAAATATTGGAAATGAGGCTTAACATTGCTGACACCTGTGAATGAGGCCGGAAAACAAGGCAGATCCAGCAAGCATCACTGGTCAGAGATGAGTAACACCCTCTGATTAAGCACATAGCAAATAACATCAACTAGCTAAAATGAATATTTTATTTAATTGAAGACTATTTCATGCCTGGGCAGTAGATAACAACAACTTTCCCTTAAAATAACACTCTGAAAATCTGTGTAATTTTCTTCTGTTACAGTGGTCTTAAAGACTGGGAAGAAACATCAGCTAGCCTATCTTGAATTTAGTCAGTTCAATAGTGGGAAAAGCATCACACCTGGAACAGCCAACTACATCATACAACATAGGGAGTGTATATATACATGTATATATAATATATATATATATTCTGATTGTGTTTAAAAGGGGCCTGTGGGTTAATAATGACCTGAGCGGCTGCCAGGGCGCAGCAAGGGCCAGCTGCCCTGACAAAGGCAGGGCACCCAGGGTGGCCGTGGGCCCAGCAGGGCTGTGCCCTCACAAACCAGGGACTGCCCCATAGGACCCAGCAAGGGAGCAAGCCCAGGGATAAACCCAGAGCCGTGTGGCTGCTTGGCATGGCCACAGTGTCAGGGCAGGGTTGAGGTCCAGTTGGGAAGTCAAGTCTTTAGGACAGGGTCAATAAAATACATGTCCAGGCGTAGCGACACCTACAGCAATAACACAAGCAAGGCCAAGGAGAGAGGGCATGAGCTCAAATGCAGCTCCAAGGAAAGGGGAGCCCCTGGGGAAACTTCTCCTAGCTCTTTCTGCCTCAACTCCTTCCAGCAGTGTGGTCCCAGCTTACTCAGACAAGCCGTAGCAGAGCTGGCCTGAGCACATGCCACCAGACCCCAAGGAGGGGGAAGAGGTTATAGAGCTTGTTGGTGCACACAGAGCTCCAGTCATTATGCTAAAAGGAGTTTTTGACTCTAAGGTACAATAGTAAGTCAAAGCTTTCACTCTAGTCAGAGCTCAGTAGGGTATTATATCTACTTTGGCCAACATCTTCAAGAAATATGAAGGAGAGGGAAAGTGCTCAGTAGAGAAACAAAAGTGATTAGTTGTCTAGAAAATTTGCTGCATGAGGAAAGATTGCAAGATTGGCATTTTTTAGTTCAGAAAAATTGTATTCTTCAAACATATAAAACAATACCTGCAAAAAAAAAGAAATGAATGAGAAGTCCTCCGTGCCCATGTGGTTGAATAACAAATGGACGAAAATGCAAGTACTAGATGCAAAATTATGTGAAGCATTAGGAGAAACTTTGTCATCATGCAAACAGTTGTGTGCTGGAACTATGTGTACTCCAGAAGGGAAATATTTTTAGAACTGGAAATTTTTTTAGAACAAGAAGCCTCCTGAAAGCTTTTCAAGGCCTTGTTTCCATATTTTCCCTAAAAATACTCTAAATGCTTTCACCTAGCTTTGGGGAACCACTTGAGTCTCCATTCTCTTTTCCAGCAGGTATTGGAGCTTTGTGATGTTTCTGTAACTTCAGGACTGGAGATGTGACCTACTTTTTGGCAATTTTTGATTGAAATCCCTTCAGTAAATCATACTTCTACATGCAAATCCCACTGGGGGAACGGAAGGGACATTTAATTCTTAACGGAAACATCTAGCACTATAAGCATTTTCAGTCCAAATGTCATTTTGATGCACTTATTCTCCTCTGTTGTAATTCAGCAAACAACAGGGTAGGGATCAATAGCTGCCCTCATTTGCTGTTTGTCTGACAACACAGAACACATCCCTTCAGGGCGTATGCTTAAAGTAAATGATGTTGCTAAGAAACCCATTAAAGTATGTTGTTAATCGACGATGAATAGCCTCCTAGTTATTGGGAACATTTCTTACCAGCTCTGTTTCATGTGGTGTGCAAATGAGACAATGTGTACTGGTAGCTGCTGATGTCAATGGCGCTGATTATTTAAGAAGAAGCACACACAACAGGGAACGAGAAAGGCCACAGTTATCAGATAAGGAAATTGCCTTTGTTTGCTTTGATGTTGGTAACATTATTTGGGTGACATCACAAAACTCTGCGTGATAGAAAGGAAGCGAGAGAGAAAACAGAAACAGCAGTGAGATGGCCTGACTTCTTGCAGTGAACATTTGTTTCCTTGTCACAGTCTCAGGAGCAGAAGCTACTCTCTCCCCAGTTGCTATTTATTCTTGGAGCAAGGTTCTGAACACAAGTAAATGCTCTGGCTAATGTTAAATTTAAAAAATATTTTCGGCCATGTCTCCGATGTAAAATACACTCAGAACAGATTTAAGTAGGCTCTGTTGCCATGATTGTCCTCTTCTTGATAGAAAGGTATGTTGAAATGATGTACTCCATTAGAAATAAATCAAACATAACAATTGGTACTGTCCTGCTCATTTCAATGGGTACCCAAAGGCTTTTCCATGTTGCTTTTAAAACCATGGCTAAAGGTGCCCTGCATCCTCTTAAGTAGGATGCAAGCTCTGTGAAAAGGTGAGGGTTGCTCAGCAAAACGAAGAGCAGCATACAGAACAAAAGTATTGAATGTTGCTCTAATTAACAGGTTTTCTAGGAAATGTTGGAAGGGGAAAATGCTTTACGGAAAATGTATGGCATCTGAAAAGGGAACAGCAATGTATTTTGTCCCTTTTCTGAATTTTTTCTCTGCTGAAATGCTATGAGCTGTAGAACTGCTTGCATAAAGACTGACTAATGGATTGTAACTTGGGAGCTCTTGCAACCTGTCCCCTCCCTAAACTGCTTCTTGCTGAAAGTTGGGCATAAGCAACAGGAAAAGAATCACATTTTATTTCCATTTCAAGCATTTTGCACTGACCAAAGTGAAGACAGGACAACCGGTAGTCAGACCTTTACTCTGTTTTGCTGTGGTGCAGATTCTTATGCTGGCTAAACATCCCCTTCTATACCGTTATAAAATGTACAAAGAAGCTACAAAAGACGTTCCCTTGAAAGATTAGCTGTTGTGGGGATAAGTGTGTGCCCAGAGGTGCTCCAGCAGAAAACGCTGTTGTGCTCAGGCCCTTGCCTGAGGGTAATGGCCAATTTTGGAAAGAAACCAGCTGCCATCAACAGGGGTTGCTCAGCCATGTGAATGAGACCGCGTAAAGCATCTGTATTTGCACACATATTTTCCGTATGCCTGAAATACTTCTGCTTTTCACAAGCTGCCTTCTACACTCCCGTTTTGTTGTAAGAGCTGATAAAATATATTAAAATATGTAGTTTTAACATTTTCACAAATGCAGCTACCAAACTTCATCCACCTGGCCTTTCATCTGCTGAATATTCATCAAGCCTTAGTTTGGTTCCCAAAATCTTTCTAGGTTGCAAATTGTTACAGTTAATACAGAGTTCATCCAACAAATCGTGTTGTTAATCACTATTCATTGTTTTGCTTTCAAAAAACCTACAACAGTTACAGAAACTAGAAGCAGAGAATAGAACAGGATTTAAATGAAAAATGACATAAATCATATATACGCCTGTACCAATGTTTTCTCACACAGAGTATTCTGACAGCTTTAAGAATACCATACGTCTATCTCAGGATGTGTTGGCCAATGATTTGTAAACAAAAATGAGATGTTTTAAGAAATTATCAGCAACTCATTTTATCTTTTCTGCATCTCCTTATCCCTAGTTTTAATTGACATGAATTGTTCATTCCTATCTCATCTTATCTGTAAGAAAGTGCAGTGAAAAGGCCTAATAACATAACACAAAACATTTCATGTGAATCTTTTCAGACAGGAAATATTATGTTGAGGAGCACAGGAGAACACAGCTGTGAAGTAAAATAAGAAAGTTTATTTCTGAAATAAAAGAAAGTACGTTGATGCAACTTATTACAATCTTTTTGGGAAGGAACTTCATTCTTTTAGGCATTTCTTTAAGTTTACAAAGATTAATAAATTTGTTAATTTAATTTTAATAAAAGACTTCTAGTCATTCTTCTTCCAGAAATCATGGAAATTTTTGAGATTTGTTTCATTTTAGTTTTGGAAAGATCTGGGTATTTGGGAAGGATTGATTCTGAATGTTTAGGTGGTTCACTAAAGTGTTGACTTATGGAAGCTGAATCAGCATTGAATGGAGAGTAATGGATTCTTAACGTTAAGCAGAGAGGATGTTGGAGGGTTATTAAAATCCTTTTGGTCATTTATGTTACTTCCATTCTGTCAGGTTGTTTCTGCATTACAAGTTCTATGATCAAGAATATATATTTGTAGGGCTGACCCTTCAAAAGCTAACCAGAAAACTGTTAAATTATAGCATAGGGGGCACATTTTATAGCATCCTTTCAATTCTCCTCCATATTGCAAAGAAAAAGGGTACAAATATAATAAACTCAGTATTTCAAAATAAAAAATAATAATTGGACAAGTATTCCCCAGGAAGAAGAGCCTGTATAGCTCTTCCCTATGATAAATGTATTGGATGGGTGTGTCTGACAGGCCAACACTCTCTGTCTATCCAAAGTACAGGTTTCTGCATTCAGTGACTTCTTCCAACACAGCAAAGGCAAGATCAGAGTCACCTGGATCTCCACACTCAGTCACTTCAGTTAACATGAATTTTCAGGGTCAGCTCTGAGGAACAGATGGGACTGCTACTATTGAGTTCATGCACAATGCCCTGCTCAGTATTTCACATGTAGAGGGATTTTTTTGTATATATAGAGAAGTAAAATGATCCTAGTTACTAAATGCTTTTTTACCATTTTGCAGACATTTTGCAGATTTAGAACACATCAAAAATTTCTGTCCAGTGGCTATTGCTTTTGTTTCTGCTTCAGACAGAGCAGAATTCACATCACACTCAAACTTAGCACCTGGCAATCTCAAAATAGAGACTGCACAGAGAAGACAACCATCCCATTGTCGTGTAACTGGATGAAGTTCCTCACACTAGGTTGTATTAACTCCAGAAAACTACTAAAATCTACTCATGAGGATTAATTGTGATTTACTTCTTTGACAAAGTAGTTTATTGATTAAACTCAGTCCTGAAGCTGACATTCAGTTTAGTGTAAGAGCCTGCGGTAACCACTTACCACAATGAGAAATTTGTTTCACCATGAACTCATAAGGAAAAGCTTTGTAACTGAAAGATATTCCATCCTTTCCCATGGCCTCTTCCCTTCAAACAGGTCTTATAATATGTGTATCAGTCCAAGTAAGTCATTGTCGTGTTTAACCAAAGATTAGAAGAAAAATTAATTTCATCATCCATCTCCCCTCAAACATATCTCTGGGTCAACAGCGTAGGAAACTGAAGTTATTAACTAGATGATGAAGGAATTCTGCCAAGAACAGTACATGACTGCTCCCACGAGATCTCTAAATACCACTAATACTTTCTTCAGTAAAATTAATCCCTGTTCATTAATGCAAAACACTGAGCAAAATCTGCATGCTTTAACTTGACAGCAGAGCCAGTTCTGGCCACAGAGCCTTTACTGCATGCCAGGCTTGGAAATTTGGGGGTTAAGAAATTCAGCTTCTCATAAAGGTTTTTGCATTCCTTCCAGTTACTGCCTCCTGGTTCCTGATCCTGAAAAAAAGCCTCATTTTCTAGGAGCTGTGGAGATATGGACAATCGCGCACACACAGCTCCAGACTGAAGAGAGGGGTGCAGTAGTTGGGCATTTGAAGAGAAGCTATGAAGAACGCTTTCTTCGTCAGGAGACAAAAATATTCAGTCAGTGTTGTTGGCCAGCAAGATGCAATGTGAAAGGTTTAGACTGCCAGCCCAGGTCTGTGGATTTCCTTCACTCCCTCTGAGGGCTGCTCGCTGACTATGATTTTTTGCTGTTCTTTTCTAAATGGAAATTTAAAGGCAACCTGATGCCCATCAAAATTAACTCTGACACTTCAAGTGGAAGTGCACCTAAGCTAACATAGTGAAGTGATGCTGTACTAAAGATATTTCTTTGCAATGAAAACTTTAATTTTTTCCGAGCCTGGTAATATCAACTTGCCTATAAGAAGTCTGTGAGGAGACCTTAACTCCCTGAGTTCATGCTCAATATGCAGGTCTAGCTGTGAGAAGCTGATGAAGAGAAAAAGATCCAATTAATGCCATTACAGTGTATAAAAAAAAAAAAAAAAAAATTATACTTGTTAAGCAACGGCAGCAAGTAAGTTTTCTTTGCTGTTTTTCTTCTTAGGGAAGTAAAATGTAAAATAGTACAAGGGAGACATGAGAATCCACGGAATGTTTGTGTTTCTGGTCTGATTTTCAACCTGTGTCAGTTTGACAACTTGTTGACTTTAACAGATACATTTGATGGTAAAATTTTCAAGGGCATCTAAACAACTTAGGCTCCTAAGTCTTGGTTTAAAACTTTCAATGGTCTATTGGGATTGTAAGTACCTTTGTAAGTCAATCACACTTAAACTCCTAAGGTCTGACCCTAAAAAAGGGATTTACATGCCACAGTAAGAGCTATAATACAATTATGTACACTTGACTTAGGTACATGGCTCTTGAGACTGGAAACACGAACGTGTTAAGAGAAGTGACTCCTTCACCGTGCATAATTAATGCTGGGCACACGGCTCAGCAGTGCAATGGCTGTACAGCACCTTATCCAGGCTGCCTGGATGGAGAAAAAAGCCCATTTGGGAAAGATCTGCTTTGAGATCCCTCTGTGGTATCCAGTTTGTTTGATAAGGCTGTGCCACAGCAAAGCAGGAATTCAGAATTCACCTGGGTAGGACAGGCCAAGGCGAGACTTTCTCCGGTGGAATGGTGGGACACAGCCAGAAGGGAGGAGGCCGGCAGATGGTTCAGTCTCACCCACTTCAGCTGCTCCCTGGCTCACCTTCAGTGACCACACAAGGTGTGTGCAACAACTTCCGATACCTTACTTAGACACTGAAACACTTTCAGGAAGGGGGAGATGTTAGTAAAACATGTTCTTTCATGAACATATCCAGTGAACGAGTGCTTATAAAATTACCTCTTTGAAAAACTGCACATACACCATGACAAAAAGTCAAAACTTGTAGCAAATAAAATGTGTGTGCCGTTGGCCACTGGCCTTGCTCCCCCCGTGGTACCTCGTTTGAGGCAGCCAAGGCAGTGCAATGTGCATTATCCACCAAGGTTTGCAGGCTGATACTGAGAAGCTGGCTGTTTGCTTTGTATCCCTAAATTTCCTTTTTTCCTTTTTTCTTTTGTTAGTCACAGAGCTTTCATGCCACTTACAATTTTTCTCCCATTGTTTTCTCCACAGCTGCTATGAAGATTCCTATGGGGTTGAGGCCTTCCTATGAGCAAGCTAGCAAGCCACCCACTAACACTTCCACTTCAATCTTCCCTTTTAATGTCCTTTGCCTCACTGTCTGACACATTGCAAGCTCTTACTTTCCATCTGTACCTCAGCAGAGCCAGTGAAAGTCAAAACATGTAACGTACATGGCTGTGACACTGCATCAGGCAAGTACACACAGGAGTGTGTCCCTACCTAAAAATGCAGTGACCTACTTCTTCCATGGCTAGGATTTAACTGTTGACAGTATGTAGTTATGTTCTGCTCCATTCAATAAAGTTTACATGTGTGGGGGGATGATTAATTTAAACCTGTTCCTTTAAACCATTTCCTTTTTTATTTTATAAATATTTGCTTTCAGAACATGATTTACCCTCAACTGCAGCAATTCCATGAAATCCTTGCTTGTCCTGCCACCTGCCACCATTTGGCTTACCACATCTGTAGAACTGTTCCATAAATATCATCCAATAAATAAACTTTTATGTTACTTCAAATTCCACCACCCTGCTGAAACATCTTATCTTCCAGGTTAAAAGCTCTTTCTAGCAGTAACTGTAATTTTCTAAGTGTAGTGGCTAGCACCAAAAGCGGTACCTGGCTTTACTGATGCTCACTCCAACATTCTCTGTGATTCTGTCCCGCTGATTCCATCACCCAGAGATGTCCTGGAGCACCCCATTGCATCTGCTCGGCCCCCACACTAGGCTTTCCTCCTTGTAAGAACCAACATCATGAGGCAAGTGGGCATTCATGTGCCTGGTTTTGTCCTGCCACCCAGCTAAGTGACCCTAACCTGGACCAGGAAACAATGGTAATAATAATAGTACTACAGATGTAGTCCAAGGGATGTGATCCATGCAGGTTCACTAGGCACTGTTAATGAGAAGTTATTAATTTCCAGTGTAGAATCCCTCATCTTAATTACTTTTCCCTTCTGTTTGAGAGTTCCCTGTTTCAGAAAATGGACTTTGGCATTTTGGGAGGTAATGGTGTTAAAGTAAGTAAGATAAAAAGGATACATAAACAATCTTTTTCCAGCCCCCAGATACATCTTTTTTTTCCCTACATAATGTTTGCGATGGGTATCACTGCATTTAAAGATAACTTCAATAGCTACTTCATGGCAAAATTTGTCAGAGAAATGTAACTGTTGTTGGATGAGCATTTTAACCTTGTTCTATTATTTGTCTTTTCTTAATCATGAGAAGTGGAGAAAAACAGGGCTGAAATTAAGTGCAAAAAGCTATCAACTTTTGAATCTGGTAACGTTGGTGTAAGATAGGAGTCAGGCCCCACTGTTAGTTACATCAAAGCAAAGAAATGAATTTTTCATTAGCCCACAAGGTTAAATAATTCACCAGGAGGGAGGGGAACCAGGAGAACAACTTCAGCTCAGCCGAAACTCTTCAGCCTCCCCAGCACAAATCTTCCTTTCTCCTGAACTCACACCCCAGGAAAAGAGCCTTATCCTCAGACAGCTTGGTGTATAGGATGGACCATGCTCTTCACTTCTGCTGAAGCCCTTCAGCTATGCACAAAATGTGTAACTCTTCAGGGGCACTGAGACTGAAACCCAGGTGGTCTGTGTTCCCGGTGCTGCCCTAAGCAGCCAGCTGGAGGGCTGCCGTGGTGCGAGTAGATGGTCCTGGGTGTATTCAAGTGCTTTGAACAGAGTGGAAAGGCTGCAAGCAGTGAGTGAGAGGAAGATGCTGTGGAAAACTGCACCACAGTGTTGAGCCTGCTCTGAGAGGTCAGCGAGGAGGATCTGAGACATCCAGAAGGGATCTGCAGGCCTCTGAGGACATTGGAAAAATAATCTCAAATCAAAGAGTGAAACCCAGGTTAAACTGAATCATAGAATCATTAAGGTTGGAAAAGACCTCTAAGATCATCAAGTCCAACCACCAACCCAACACCACCATGACTCCTAAGCCAGACCCTGAAGTGCCACATCTACATGTTTTTTGAATGCCTCCAGGGCTGACGACTCCACCACCTCTCTGGGCAGCCTGTTCCAATGTTTAACCACTCTTTTGGTAAAGAAATTTTTCCTGATCTCCAATCTAAAGCTCCCCTGATGCAACTTGAGGCCATTTCCTCTTGTCCTATCACTAGTTACTTGGGAGAAGAGTCCAACACCCGCTTCACTACAACCTCCTTTCAGGTAGTTGTAGAGAGCGATAAGGTCTCCCCTCAGTCTCCTCTTCTCCAAACTAAACAGCCCCAGTTCTCTCAGCCGCTCCTCATTAGACTTATTTTCTAGACCCTTCACCAGCCTCGTTGCTCTTCTCTGGACACGCTCCAGCACCTCAATGTCTTTCTTGTACTGAGGGGCCCAAAACTGAACACAGTATTCGAGGTGCGGCCTCACCAGTGCCAAGTACAGGGGCANCATACAGTTGGCCTCGGCCCATCGATCCAGCCTATCCAGATCCCTCTGCAGGGCCTTCCTTCCCTTAAGCGGATCGGCACTCCCGCCCAGCTTGGTGTCATCTGCAAACTTGCTGAGGGTGCACTCGATCTCCTCATCCAAATCATTGATGAAGATGTTAAATAAGACTGGTCCCAAAACTGAGCTCTGGGGAACACTGCTTGTGACCGGCTGCCAACTGGATTTCACTCCATTCACCACCACTCTCTGGGCTCAGCCATCCAGCCAGTTTTTTACCCAGCAAAGTGTATGCCCATCCAAGCCATGAGCTGCCAACTTCTCCAGAAGAATGCCGTGGGAGACCGTATCAAAGGCCTTACTAAAGTCCAGGTAGACAACATCCACAGCCTTGCCCTCGTCTACTAGGTGGGTCACCCGGTCATAGAAGGAGATCAGGTTGGTCAGGCAGGACCTGCCTTTCATGAAGCCATGCTGGCTGGGCCTGATCCCCAGGTTGTCCTGCACCTCAACTCAAGATGAGCCGCTCCATGATCTTCCCCGGCACCGAGGTCAGGCTGACTGGCCTGTAGTTCCCCGGATCCTCCTTCCGGCCCTTCTTGTAGATGGGCGTCACATTCGCAAACAAATTGTTTGGCAAATGCAGCACAAGCCTGACATTAGAATAGTAAAATCACATATGTTTTGGCAAAAAAACTACATGCGAAGAAAAAGAAAAAAGCTTTCACTGTAAATCTGTGGGGAAGTATCTCAGTAATACCTTGCCTCCATTTAAGTCAGCTCTGGAATACCTGTCAGACCATGGGGGGCTTCATGGGAGTGAGGAAAATTAGCACACACTTCAATTTCACAAGGCTTGTAGTAGACACTCAGGCCCTATTTTAAGGAGCTTGCAAATGTGTCTCAAAGGGTAACCTTTTGCAAGCATTTGTTGGACAGCCGCTGTGATAATTGAGGCAGTGCTGTGACTCCTCTTGTCTATCAGGCATTACACTCTTTCTCCCACTCCAGACGCAGCTATTTTACCTTACAGATTTACAAAGGGTTATTGGTTTAGAGCCTTTACTAAGGCCCACAAGAGGTTAATATGATTAACTTCATTCAAAAGAATGTTGTCATAAACACTTATTAAAATTCCTGCTTTTTGTGCATGCATTTGTCCGCCAGAAACTGGCAAAAATACAAAAGGTGATGATGGAAATTAATTTCCCTGAAGAAATCATTAAATCTTCCTCCTCCCTTTTCTCCCCCCATCTGCACCTCCCTCTTACTTCATGGGCTCTAGTACTGGAAGCTTTTAATTGTCTAGATTGTCAGTTTTTGACATCTTAATCTCCCCTGATGAGCCTGGCATCTTAAAAGCATAGCATCTGAATACTAAACGCTGCACCTCTTGGATAGCCGTTATGCACAAACCAGCTGCAGCTGGGCCCCAGTTTGCATCAGTGGTCCAGTTTACGTGTCCTAGCCCTTCTCCTGCTCTTCACGGTGTTGATATGTAGCTCCACCAGCTTCCCCAAAGTCATTCTCTTCTCTCTGATTTGAAAGTCAGGATTTCATCATCTGCAAAATTTACCTGTAACAGAAAACCCAGGCAGCCACAAAAGCAAATATTGCTACAAATTGTGCACTGCTATCACTGTATTTCTGGTCAAACCAGTTTGTACCACTGATATCAATAGAGCTTGCTGGTTTTCACCAGAAGAGAAGCTGGTGTGCTGTCCGTGTACAGACTATGTGTACTGCCCAGACCTGGCAGCCTCCTCTTCCCACACCTAGAGTCATACCCATAAATTTTTACTCTGGATGACACCAATCAATCCTAGATAACATAGGTGCCATTGTACTATAATGAAATCTAGACTGGTTGAAGTGAACCTGGGAATCCCCAGGACTGGGGAGGCTGGGAACAGCATAGCTATATGTATGAAAGGAGGCAGGCAGCCTTGGTCTTGCAACTACTTTCACGAAAATGCTTATGGGAGAAGAATGACAAACCATCCTCAGAACAGAGAAGCAAGCAACTGCTTATATTTGGTTGACTAAATGCAGGGGTCAGTTACTAATTACCTTGCTTGTTTGATAGGTGCCGTGTATGCAGGGACTGTGCACCAGCTGCGCTGCTATGAAAGTTTGGAGTTTTCTTTCAAGGCTGCACTTGGAGAAGAGGGCCATTTTATGAGACCAATGCACTGGCTGTCTTGAAGCAAGTCTCTTTAAACAGCACTTGCATAGTCTTGGAGGTTAGATCTGCCAGAATAGTGCCAGGCAAGACACAAGGCTTTCCCTCTGCAAATTACAGAATTATAAAGGACTGCGTTGCTTCTCTGCTGTAATTTTCCTCTATTTCCACAGATTTTTTTTTCATTAGTGATAGCATAAGTATTTCCTGGAAAAGGCTGTTGCCTGTTAATGGAGCTGTGAGGCGCTGGACTAGCTGCTGGCTGTGCACTTACGTCCATTATAGAGATACCTGGAGGGCAAGGTGAGTCCTGCTGACATTACATTTTTCTTTCAAAATCAATTACAGTCACAAAAGAAATGAATAAAGGAAAGAATATAAAAAATTATAATGTTAAAGCAGTGGCTATTAATGGTGCTTTACCAAAAGTGAGAGAGATTCTGCTTGTAGTTGATTCATCCCAGGAGGATGCCGCAGCTGTACAGAGGCACCAGAAATGGTCCGTGCCTGGGTCCTCCCCACGCCAAATACGCATGCATCCTTCAAACCAGGCTGTTCTGATGTAACACAAAGCTGCTGGCAAATGCTTTCAGTTGCTTATGTAGATCATTTTGATGGCAAGACCACAGTCCGTGTAGCCATAAAGGCTCTGTTGTAGCAGTCCACGCTTGGTGGAAGAAGTCATTCAAGGTGACACCAAGTGTGTCTGGGGAGAAATACTTCCTAGAGTCCTTGGGAATCTCGGCAATACTGGGTTGTACTAGCTGCTCCCTGGCAAACCAACAGAGAAGCACAGGGCAGAAAGACAGATTAGAGCTACCTTCCTCCAGTCGTTCATAAATATGCGCCTGCTTGCTTGCACTTCCAGGAGCTGCAACCCACTGTCTCCCTCTGTGGACAGCGTCTACTACAGGGCTGATGAGTTTGCAATTCTAATGTGTTTTTTTTTAAAAAAAGGACCTCATTTACTGTGGAGCCAAGAGTGTTATTTTGGAACAGCTCACAAATACACTGTAGGGATGGCAGTATAGACTGAAATGTTTATCTGCGGACGTTTCTGATGCCACAGGGGAATACTGCTCAGTTCGCATGGTTTGAATTAGATCAGAATTGAACCAGTTTATTGGTTTATTAATGACGGATCATTGACTCACAATCCATGAACCATATTTGCAGAATCAATATTGGTAATGTAGCAGATAAACCACAAAACTAGACAGTTACAAAATGTTAATAAACACCTCCAAATTTCTAAATGCCTTTCTATAGCGGATCCCAGGAAGTTCTGATCTCACACAGGCACGCACGCGAGAGATGCAGCTGCTCCCAACACTCCACAGACCTCCATGACAGGGAGGAAGTCCCCGCGGGTCCACAGGCACACCCTGAGGTGTGGTCCCTCCACACTGCACCCACACGGTCACCCCCTCTGGGTGCTGTCTGCATCCCCGCCCCCTGTCCCTTGGGGAGGTTGCCTGGGCAGGGACTGTGGAGCTGAGGGGCCACCAAGGTTTTCACCAGTGCTCTGTTCCCACCCCAGGTGCTCTCTCCTCTGATATAAGTATTTTATGCTTCTTTTATACCCATTTTCAAGCTGACTTCTTTGTTTCAAAATTGTCTGTGCAACTCCGTGGTTATCATTTAGTCCAGCAGACAGTCATTTTCCTCTTTAGTACGATGTCCTCCATACAGTTAGGGCGTTAGATCCACACACACATGCGTGCACACATGCATCATTTACTGTCACATTTCTGTCTTACCTGCTGTTGTTGTCCAGGCCATTTGCCATGGGAAACGAGAGTCATGTGAGCATGATCATGCCTGATGGCATAACTTATCTTTCCCTTCTCAGCAATACAAATGTTTGAAGATTCAATGATTATGCAATAGTAAATGCTGGCAATGTGGTTTTTTCACTGTGATATCTATTGTTTCACAAATATTTCTTGCCTAGAACTATACTGAATAATTCACGCTTGAATAGCCTGTTTTAGCTGTGTTGCTGCCTTCTGAATTTTTTCAGTTCTATTTTTCAGAGACATTTTGGAAATACATAAAAGTCATTTTGCATAGTTAGAGCATTTGGATTCTAAATGTTAACATTTAAATAAATCAGTTGAGAACTTTTTTATTCTGAACAGAAAATGAGCCTAGACTTTTACCTGAATCAAACTTGCAGCTGAAAATGTTACCTCTAAACTGAATCTGAAAACTGAACAGCCTTTGGTTTCAGTAGTTGAGAGGACTTTTGCTATGACTTACAAGAGTTTTCATTTTCCACTGAGAATGCATTTGTACTGGTTTGTTTTGACTCAGTGCTGTATTTAGTTCGTATTTCAAAGCAAAACAACCTCTTCTGTGTTTTTCTTCCTGTCATCCCCATTACCACTCAGGGCAGGGGACTGACAGAAGGCTTTCAGCCAGTCCCAGTTACAGGCAGATGTGCCGTGTGAGACTCATCTGACCAGATGTCCAGATTTACACTGTAGACTTTCATGTCCTGGGCAGAGAGAAGCAGACTTTTCTATGCATGATTTAGTTCATCTTAACATGGGTGCTTACAATAAGTCAGAGGAACCAAGCTCCAGAGACTCTAAACTGGGCCTCAGAAGACATGGTCATGTGTGGACATCAACACGGCAGGCTTTAAAAACTAAGGTGAGATGACTCCAACGCACAATGTCAACCCACTGCAGCTCACATAAATTAGCACCATGGTGGAAGGAAGGAACAGAGGATTTAACAGATAAAAAGAAAGTTTCAGTGGAGCTCCAGAGGTGAGCAAGGTCGATTTGAACACCACAGGAATGTAAGCAATGTTCAGACTAATCCATCCACTACTACTATCCCTTGATATCACATAAATAAGAGGGTAAGTCACAGAAGTCTCAGTGACTTTACCAAGGAAGATGCAGTCTGTTCTCCTAGCACTAGATTTACTACTGTAGATTTCTTTATATCTGTCCTTTAGAAGATGTGTGTCTTATACAAATCACTAGGTTAAACATTTAAAGAGTCATCACCTTTTAAAACAGAGCCAGTTATTTTTGTTGCCTAAATAGGGATGGGAAGCTTGTCAATTGCTAGGCTCTTGTTTCATAGTTTGAGTGTACTGGAGCACAGCAAAGATGTTGTATAAATCAGAGATGAGATTGAACACTCTTTGTAATGCATGGAAAGAAATCACATGGACTTCATCGGGACCTTCAATTTGGAGATCGATACTGACAATTTTATATAGCCAGTAGTTCATATCAATTTCTAAAAGATGAGGATTACATTTCATGTCCAAAACATATTGCACACAACATAAAGTAACTCTTCCAGTCCTTCTTGTGAAGTGCAAAGGTAAATTCACTACTGCACTAGGGATTGGTGGCTACCTGGTACCTGTGGTCATGTCCTGATGACATTTGGTGGGAACAGAGGGCAGTCCCAGCTACTCAGTGATTCTTCAGGCATTACTGCTAAACATCACATACTCAAATTTTCGTGCTTCATCTGGAAGCAAGTACAACATCACTACCAATGCATTTTGTGGGTGTTGTAGACTGTTGAGGAAATGAGTATCATTTTATATATATTTATTATATATATATTATTTATATATTTAAGCATGAGAAGGGGGAGAAGTAATATAGCATAAAGTGGTTCCTTAGTGAGGTGGGTGCAAGCAAGCATGATGGGTGACGCTTACTTCATTTTAGACACCTACTTGTTGTCTACATCAGAGCTAGCCACCTCAGCTGCCTTTACCATCAACATAGAGAATACATCATTTAGGGCATGATTTCACCTGGCCTACTTTAAACACCTTCCTCAGGATAAGACTGGTAAGGCCTTAGAAATGTCTGTACCTTTATCTTGTAAGTGGTAGTTCAGGTGTGGGCACCTACATTGTAAATATAGATTTGATCAGGAGAATACCTTTGGTTAGGTGAAAACTCCCTGAGAGTGTGCATTTTAGAAGGAAGAAGATAAATCAATATAGGGAAGGGGAGATGCTACAACAGAAAGTAAATATTCTCAGAAGACTTTGGGGAAGGTAAAGGCAGTATCACTGTGTAACATTGTGAGTGAAGGATCGATATGATCTTTGTATCAATACATAAGAAGAAATGAACAAGAATATGGAAGCAGTCTTCTTGGCACCAGGTGTGTGTAGGACCAAAAAAAAATCTCCACTTCTGGTGTCAAATACAATGAGGAACTGGAGAAGGCTGAGCAAAAAATTGTTCAAGGGACTGAAGCAAAGGCCTGTTAGGGTGAGATTTAAAAAAAAGAAGTGCACAGTAATATGGCTTATGACAAAAAATTTGTCATAAAGGAGATAAAAAAGTGACTTGATTGCAATATTTAAGACCCATCCCAGGAAAAAAAATATTATGTATGAAAAGATTCCTTAATCTAATGGAGAGTAACAAGTACCAGTGGCTGAAAGCTGATATCAGACATATTTAAATAAGAAGTCAGGTGCAAACTTTTAATTGTGAGAAGAAATTACCAAAAGAAATGGTGGACCCTTTCAGACGAGCAGATCAAGCCCTTTCTGTTAGGAAGAAATACAGGCTGTAGTCTTCAATTTGGGGACAAAGGGATGGGATATAACAGCCTTCTCTCCAAGATGGAGCAAGCCTAGTGGCACCTCCAGCCTCTAAAATGTCTGAAGCTCCTTGAAGAACAAAGTCAAATTTCATTAATTTACAAACAATTTTCAGCTTCTTTTGGGAAGCCTGAGTGGAGAAAAAAAGGTTTTGCAAGTAGAAATCACTATTTGCAAAGTAAGAATTACTACAGTTCACCTACACATCTGCAAGTGAGAAAGAAGCAGGAAAATGGTGCATACACAGACTGCAGATCATGACAGTCATCAGGAAAACGGTTCACAGCTAAAAAACTTACTCTTGAATTTCAATTTTGATGGCGTATTATGCAAAGGAATATTAAGAAGATAATGATCATTTAGAAAGATTAAGATATTCATGGTAATGACTTTACAAGCTATAATTTAAGGAACAAAAAAGGCTCCAGGTTTTCTGTGTCGCATTTTGTTTAAGACATATTGAAATGTAAAATTAAAGGAGCCCTTGTTTTTTAGATTGTTCTGCTCTTCAATATAAAGTTATCGTTCCTTTTCTGGGAAATAAGAACACACTCCCTGTTTGCCAGCCTGCTTCTGTGGGTGCCATTCAGAACTTGTCACTGTAATAATACCTGCATTTCTTCTTATTTCCCTCATCTTGCTATATGTAAGCCTTTCTTTGTTAGGTCCATTTGCCACTTTGCAGCTTATTTGGGTCTTTAAGATGTGGGGTGAGACAGACTTAAAACTGAAAATTGTACCTTGGCAAACCCATTTGTTCTTATGGAGGTACAAAAATGAACGAACACAGAGAAAACGAGATAAAGCAAAGTGAAAAAAAACCCTAATGCTAGAAGCACAGAAGCACTGTAACCAGTTTTCATTGCAAACTGCTTGTTCACCAGAGAATCCTAATTGTCAACAGAAGGGGATATGCACTGAAAGTAGGGGAAATTAGTTAGTTGGCCTGTAAATAACTCAGCTGCAAGTTGTGCCTAATTTCTAGGTACAAAGAGTTTACTCTATCCAACACCATTCTCAGGGGAAGGGTGTGCTTCAGCCCTTTCGGCTTTTCTCCCCTCTTTTCATAGCAGCACAGAATCACAGACTAATTTAGGTTGGAGGGAACCCTTGGTGGTCATCTAGTCTAATACCCCACTCAAAGCAGGTCCAGTCAGACCATATTGCTCAGGGTTGTGTCCAGCTGCAGTTTGAATGTCACCAGGGATGGAAATTCAACAACGTCTCTGGGTAACTTCTTTCAAAATTTAGCTACCTCTTCCTTTAAAATTTCCCCCTACTTCTGGAATTTCCTATGTTTCAACTTGTGTCTGTGGCCTCTTGTCCTATCCCTGTGCATCTCTGAGAAGAATCTGGCTCAGCCTTCTCTACACCTTCCTAGTAAGTCAGTAAAAACAGTAATAAGTTCCCCCAAAACAGTTTCTTTTCCAGGATGAACAGGCCTCTCTCCCTCAGCCTCTTCTCATTTGTTGGGTGCTCCGGCCTCTGACCATCTTGGTGGCCTCCACTGCATTTGTCCCAGTAAGCCAAAGTCTTTCTTGCACAGGGGAGACCCAAACTGCACAAAATTCTCTCGATGTGGTCTCACAAGTGCTGCAGAGAGGTGAAGGATCACTTGCCTCAACCTGCTGGCTAATTGTATTGTTAACACAGCCCAGTATGTGGTTAGCCTTCATCTAGCGTAGCTAGATGGCACAGCATAGCTAGCTGGTTGACGGAGGTGATTGGGCCACTCTACACTGCACTGGTGGCCCCAGCCTCGAGTACTGTGTGCAGTTTTGGGTCCCTCAATATAAGAAGGGCATCAAACTATTAGAGTGTGTCCAGAGGAGGGTGACCAAGATGGTGAAAGGTCTCGAGGGCAAGACTTATGAGGAGTGGCTGAGATCACTTGGTTTGTTCAGCTTGGAGAAGAGAAGGGGTGACCTCGTTGCAGTCTACAACTTCCTTAAGAGAGGCAGCAGAGAGGGAGGTGCTGATCTGCTCTCTCTGGTAACCAGTGATAGGACGCATGGAAATACCATGAAGCTGGGTCAGGGGAAGTTCAGATTGGACATTAGGAAAAAGTTCTTCACTGAGAGGGTTGTCTGTCACTGGAACAGGCTCCCCAGGGAAGTGGTTGTGGCACCAAACCTGTGAGAGTTCAAGGAGTGTCTGGAAGATGCTCTTAGTCATTTGGTTTAGTTTTAGGTAGTCCTGCGAGGAGCAGGGAGTTGGACTCGATGATCCTTATGGTTCGCTTTCAACTCAAGATATTCTATGACTCTATGATCTCTGCATACTGCTGACTTGCGGTCAACTTCTTGTCCAGAACAACCATCAAGTCCTTTTTTGTAAAACTGCCTTCTGGCCAGTTGCCTCAAGCTGTACTAATACATGGGACTGTTCACCCCCAGGTGCAAGACTTTGCATTTCCCTTTGCTAAACTCGATGTCCAGCATCTTTGTGAACTTTCTATCAATCCATATCTCCAGCAAGTCAACATGCCTGTGAATAGCAGCCCTGCCTTCCAGCATACCATCACTCCACCCAATTTAACGTTGTCCACAAACATGCTAAGAGGGCATGCTGTCCTGCTGTGCAGGTCTCAAATACTTAAAAGGGCATCGGGTAAGTGCTGATTCCTGAAAGACATCACTAGTATCTAGTGACCGGTTGGATTTTCTATTGCTGATCACAATCCTTTGAGCTCGGTGCTCCAGTCTTCCGTATATCTTATAGTCCACTGATTCAAATTATGTCTCACCAATTTGGCTGTAAAAATATTACATCAAAGACCTTGCCATGGTCAACATAAATGATATCTACTGCCTTCCTGTTGCCCATGGCTCAGAAGGCAACCAGGTTGGTCAGGCATGGTTTGCCCTGGCTCTTCCGGGTCACCTTGTTGCCTTCCATGTGCTTGGAAATGGCTTCCAGGAGGATTTGCTCCACCACCTTCCCAGGAACTAAGGTAAGGCTGATATGTTGTTCTTCTTGCAAATGACTGTGACATTTGAATTTTTCCAGTCGTCAGGAATCTTCCCACATAGGTGACCAGCTTTAACGCAGTTTAGGAAAAGAGGTAGTGAAAGTCTTGGCTCATTTTTTTTAGGGTGTTGTTTTGTTTTGTTTTGTTTTCAAAAGTATCCGTTTGTTCTTAGCTCTTACAGTTTGGTTTTCCCAATTCACTGAAGTTACTTCTTGTTAATCCAGCTTCCAAAACATTGAGAAAAACAAGGAATGACCAGGGATGTTCATTCCACATTAAAGAAGGTGACATTTTGGGGACATGCACAAGAAAAAAATCTGAAGATTCAACCTTAAAAGCAGTGGACAAGACATTTTAAACATTGAAATACCATTTAAAAATCAAATAGAAAAAAAAAGTAAATTCTGGACATAACTGTAGAACCCTTCCCTTTTTTTCATTTTACAAAATATCCGTCACAAAATTTCTGGCAGCTATAGGAGAATAAGAAAAAGCTTTTTATGTCCTTAGAAACCATCCTATTCCCTTCATTTCTCTTAGCAGCGTATAAACTTACTGGTGCTTTAACATCAAGGTACATAAAGGCAAATACCTTTTTGAGTAAAATCCTTTCATTATTTTTCTTTGTATAAATGATTCATGTTCCCTTATAAACCATGACTGTAGGACTTTGGTTCTTTCAAAACTTTTTTATAGACTTAACTCCAAGGCATGGAGACTGGGTTAGTGAGACTCATAACTAGCACTAGCATGTTTGTCATCATGATTTGTCACTGCATCAGGTGAAAACTTTGAAGTTAATTGGTTCATATTTAAACCATGTTTTGAAAATGCAAAGCTCAATCCTGTTTTTTTCCATAATGAGGTCCATTTCTTATACTGACTGATAAGCAGTCAGCATAAAATGATGGGCTCTTAAATCTATGGGAATTGTACTTAATGAGAATGACTCTGATTCTCATTATATTGATTTCAGTGGGAAAACTTTCACTCATTTTAATGGGAACAAGACCGACCCTTGCTGAGGATTTGGAGCCAGTCCAGTAAAGATTGTGAGTATATGAAAGGGAGGTACAACTTCACATTAGCTTCAGTGCTCAGGCTCCTGTTGTCAGACTGTCCTGTCTGCAAATGGTCCTGCCTGAGCACATGGGAGGAGCTGGGTACCTGAGACTGCCAAACCTCTGGAAAGCCTTTGAGCACAAATATTTGCCTAAACTTCACATTTTGGACCCTAGGTTAGGATTATTAAGCTCTGTTCCTGTAGACTCCAGAGACCAAATTTCTTCCTAAGAGCAGGCTGCTACCAGCAGTTTTCTGAAGAACTGGACAAGACACACTGCTGTCAGTGGCAGGGGCTACAGATGCCCTTTTTTACCATAGCCAAGTAGTTAGAGCAATTAATTATGAAGTGGAAAACCCAAGTTTAGTGCCTGGCTCAAGCATGTCCTGAACATTGGGCCACAGGCCAAAATATACAATGAGATTTCTCGAATCTTCCACAGATTATTTGTAACTATGAAGTGAATAGTACAAGATTAATGAGGGAGGGGTGGCAAAAGAAAACACAAATCATTGTAAGACAGCTTTTATTAACACTGTTCTTCTGTTCCCCAATATTTTAAAATAAACCCTGTCTTGTAGTTAAGAAAACAAGTTTAAAAGGACAAAACGCCATGTTCTTAAAAGTTGTCATTTCCCAGAATTATGATAATGACAGAGGTACAAAATTGCAAGATAAAAAGTGCATCCTAATAATGCTTTTATTTCTCCAATTCTCCTGCTAGTTCTTAGATATATTTAAAAGCAAGTCACTTCTCTGAAGCACTCTGACACTTTGGGAAGGATTCCAGGACCCAGTCATAGATCTTTAATGACAGTTAGGTGCCATGGGATAAGCCCCGTTGTCCTCCAGCTGCCACTCCAAAGGCAAAGCATCTCCCGTGTTAGATTTGCCAATCCTGCACAGATGTCACAGCTACATCAGGGTGTCTAAAGTGGCCTGCTGGAGGCCAGGCATGATAAGGTAGGTAGGCAACTAAATCCCACCCTCTATTGATGTCAGTTTGTCTAAGCAAGTTCAAAGCTCCATCAGGAATCATAGCTATGGCTGTATGGAAAGCTATCAAAGCTATGGTGCTGCATCTCCTCATAAGTTCTTGAGCCTCTCCAAGGAAAGGAGTATGCATAGCACAGTGCTGTGCAGAGATGTCAGCTCAGGTCCCAAAGCCAGTGTGGCTGCACTAGCATGCCGCTATGCTTCAAAGCCAGTTAGTGAGGCTTCGTCAAGCCACGTGTACCCAAATGGATTTCCCCATGCTCCCCTCAAATCTTCCTTCACATAACCTGTGACTTAGCCTCAATGTGACTGCTTACAATGCTTGTAAGGTATTATAAAATCACTGTTTTGAAGTGCATTCCAGTGCATTATTTCCATCAAAGTAATTTCCTGCTAAGATTTCCACTTCCTTTCTACCATAAGAAAAACAAAATTTATGAGATGTAAAGAGAACATGCAAATTGTACATGATTCAATGAAGCTTCTGCTTTAAATGAAATATCCAAATAAGCTTTTAAAAAGTTTGTTTTGGATGCAGGTCTGAATTATCTTTCCCCTACTCTGCATCTATCCTGCATTTCTCTGAAGATCGAGCTTCTTTTTACGAGTTTCCTTCTCTGACTTTCCTTGTCTCTGCACTTACCTGGGGCACCTGTCCTTTTCCAGAGAGAAGGGTATTAAGTGAAAAAAGACTCTTAGCAGCCAGTAGCTGGGATGGGTAGGAACATAATCTATTCACAAGATACAACTTTTTTTCCCCCAGGTGACTATAACTAGTCAATGTAGCTGTGCCAGCATTTACTTTAGGCGCCAATTCACATTTGCTAATACACTTCCAGTTATAATCAGTTTTTATCATACTGGTAGATCTCAAGAGTTCTACATTTCTGCAATGAGAATACATGATGAGTTATTTGCTGCTTTACTGTAAGCACTCACAATAACTGTATCAAAAGAAGCCTAAATACTTGCCTACATTTTGGTTAGAAGACCTTCAGAGAAAGAGGTGGCCTGCATTTGTTCTCATCATCCTGAGACTCTGTCTTTGCTGGAGCCTCTAGAAATACACTCAACAGTGGAGCACGCTAACCTCAGCGCTTGTGATTAACTTGATAATTCCCCACACGCGAGTGTGCCTTTTGAATTTGGCTTTTTGATCCTCCATGACACCATTTGAATAAGTTACTAGGAATCAATTTTAAAGAGTATTTATTTAGTTCCATATTCTTTTTTTTTTTTTCTTTTTTCTTTTTTTGTTTTTTTTTGTCTTTTTTTTCTTTTTTCTTTTTTTTTCTTTTTTATTCTTTTTTTTTTTTTTTTTTTCTTTTTTTTTTTTTTTCTTTTTCTTGGAATGAAACACAAGGAAAAGTTCTTTCTCAGATATGTTAATTATTTTCAAATATGGAATCTCTGAGTAAAAGCACAGAAGTGTGACTAAATCAGCCTGCACAAAGTCTTTAAATAACCCTGTTTAAAGAGACCAGGAGGACTGACAAGTTTTTTGATAACGAAGTCCCACTCTTGCAAATGTATGTGGTTTTACATTTATTTCATACAGGTTATGTGCTGTGAAGATATGGTACTTGGTTTGGTCACATCCAGTTGTAGAACATAGTACTCATTCCTCATCCAAATGACAGTCTGATGATCTTTTCAAGATCTAGGGTTGATGATGCTTGGTTTTCTCATTAATACCATAGTCAAGCTGACTCAGACTGAAAAAGCTGTAAGTCAAGCACTAGGAAATCTGACAAAGATGAAATAGATGACTTATCATTGAGGGAATTTTTTTTTTTCCTTAATCACCTACAGTTAAAAATGAACACACAAAGGTACACCTGTAGTGCCAGTAAACGAGAGCAGTTGCAGTACAAATTGTGAAGAATAGAGTGTTGCCAAAAATTCATGCAGAGAAATGAATCTCTTCCTGATGGGCATCATTTTCCAAATGGGCTCTTGCATGCTGTTGTGGTTTGAATTATGAGTTTCATGCAGATACAATCTGCAGTTCAAGTGCACGGGCTGGTGAACAGTAGCTGCTTGTCTAGAAAAATGAAAACAAGTGATAGCCTAGCAAATGAGTATTGTAAATTTAAATTAACAGAGAGGTTGTCTGCTTTAATCTCTGAGTGAAGGGCACATTGCTTTCAAAAATATCTCAGTGAAAGAAATAACTCCAGCAGAATTAAGTTTTTGACTTGTAAGATCTGTGAATGTACCTTTGAGAACTCAAGGAATTAAATCTTGCTCATTGTTGATATATCAGCTGCAAGGAAACTCTCTCAAATGTCTCATTATTCACAGAACCTGTAAAGTAATGTCTAGGTATGAGTCTTGGTCACTAGCTCCTATGTAAGCTGTTCAAACTACCGTAATGGTTAGCTAAGGCCTGATGGTATACTTCTGTATCGGATAAGATTAATCAGCTATTTAGGAGAACGTGAATTTGAAACTTATTTTCCACAAATTAGACCTTACAGAAACTTTTCAGTCTTTTCAAAAGAAAACACACTTCTTGCAGTGTCTAAGTAAAGAGTTTTCTGCACTATGGCCTCACGTCTTTCTCAGGGGGGAATTATCAATATGTATATGTGAGACTTTCAGAGCTACCAAGAGTACAGTCATCTCACCAAGCAAAGCAGAGCAATCACACGGCCTCACCTGCTTGGGTTGCCCAAAGTTCCTGCTTCATGCTGCTAGCACTGCTGATGGAGATCACAGCTCTTCCCTGAGCTCTGCAACACTGCGTACCTTCCTCTGCTTCCTTGTGTATTGCTTCCCTCCCAGGTAATTTACACTTTCATCTTTTTTTTCTAGTTTATTAGTACTGCCACTTTTTGTTGGACAGCCTTTTAAAAATTATTAATGAAGCATTTTCTGTACTGTTATAAAAAATAATCTAACTTTATTTTTCATCACCACAGCATCTGAAGTACTTCACAGTCTTTTTCCTCATCTTCACTACTTCCCTTGGACAGGGAGATGTGCCATTATTCCCACATTACACCTGAGGAATGAAGGCCCAGAGGGGCTGCGTCCTTGCTCTGTTGAAATACTGAGGTACCTAAAACACACTCTGACAACGTGTAGATGTCTGAGCTTAAAACTATGACCTATAAAGTCCCACCTAACCTCTCTGGCATCTGCAGAGGCTGAGGTGTTTGCTGGCCAAGTTTGCTCTTGGTGTAACACTCTTCTTCCGTGGGTATAGCTATATTAGCATATTAGTGCAGACAGGGGTGCACTTTTGAAGCTGATCTCCTGGCTGTCCCTCTCACTGCTTCATGGACGAGTCTCACGGCACTCAAGGCAGATTCCTTTCGGATGAATTAAACTGGGAGATGTATTCCCAAAAGGTACCAAATGCTTTTCAGCTGAGTCCATGGGCTGAGTCTAGAGCTAGTGTAAGGAAGAACATATATATATAGTATGGATATCAGGTCCTCCACACCACCTATTTCACTGTACTAATCTGTTCCTTTTGGATCACACTGTTTACTAGCGTAGACAAAGTTTGTAATGATGATGGGTGCTGAGGTTTTTACAAGGCAGATCTGACCTCTTCTGAAGTCATCCCATGATACAGAATTTGATATATACACACAAAATTCACTCTGACAGAAGTGAGGAGGGCACAAAACCGAAATACAGTGCTATAACATAATTTTCAAAACTATGTGATCTTTTCTCTAACAGTGAACCTATATTGGTGAGGTGACCTGAGAAGTGGTGTGCATGGGTTCAGTGACCTCTCAGTCTCACAAAGTTCAAATCCCCTTTTCCCAGACAAAACTCCCTTCTCGGTTTCCTTGTAGACTGAGCTGGAAGGTGGCAGCCATGGTGCCAACAGTACCCAGACTTGCTGTCAAAAATACTCAACTATTCATGAGAGCATGTTTGTACATTTGATTGTAGTTAGGCCTGGGACCACCTCCTTTCTGAGCCTTCATGCAGGAACTGGATTTTTCTTTTTCCTGTTTTGACCCTAGTGGCAAAACTTGAAAAACCTTTAGGTGGTCGACTGCAGAAGAAGCTCCTGTCAGACAGCAGCCCTCGCCACCTCCCTGTTGAACCATCTTCACTTTACTTAGTGGAGTCAGTTCTTAAATTGTTTGCTGCACAGAGATGCAGCTTGAACTGGATGGTGGAGGGAACACTCCTCACCTCTTTTTCATGTCCAAGGCTTCTGGCTGCTGTACTTTCTTGGCAAGTAAAAAAAAGCAGGTGTGAAGCAATTGAGCTATGCTTTCCATCAGCAGAATAACACCCTTCTCGGTGTGTGTGTGTGAAAGTACCCCTTGTGCACAAACCCCACGGAGCAGACTCACTGTCAATACTCTTCCTTGTAACACCTTCCAAGGAAAAAGGTGTTCCCTCAGAATTACTGACCAGATTACAAGATATTTTCTGTTACTGATTCTTTTTTTGGCATGATGTGAAGGAAACATGCTTTTAACCTTAACCATCCTTAGAATTCGCAGGAAAATGATTGGTCATCAACCAGCCACCTGAGGAGGTCTGAATTTGGTTTTTGGAACCTCAAGCCATACCAAGAAAACATTATCTTTAGAAGATGTTACCTTCATAATACTCCTTTACACTGCAGCCTAATGGTGTAATTATGATTGATTTAATTTTATTAAGTCATCAAAGATTCTATTTCCTTTCTGAATATCTACAAAAAATGCATAAGGTCTTAATGCATTGGGATACAAAAAAAGCAAATCAAAGCGAAGAACAAATCCTGAGATTTATGAAGCTGTGGTACTACTTCAATTTTAATAAAATATAGCCAATGACAAAAAAGAAATATAAAAGTATCTAATTATAATTATATAAAATGTAATTGTGCACATTATATAAATGTAAAATTGTATAAAAAATTGATGGCTAAGCTAGTAATATAATCACATCTCCATTGAAATAACCTTGATGGGTAAAATGGAGTTGGCATTCCAGACAGGTGTCAAATAGAGTGTAATATTTATTTTCCACCAGCATAGTTAATTTCAAGTGGTTTTTTTCATATTTTAATTCTCTCATCCTATTTTCATAATTTAACAATATCAGCCTTTGCCTCTCCCTTTCATTTTTTTGCATTCATTCAACAATAAGGTAGCATATACCCCAAATTAGGGACTGAATTCGTCTCGTCTTAACCTGGTTAGCTACAAGGCGAATGCCTACATGTGAGCAATTGGCTTGGCTCCACTCTAGTCAATAGCGATCTAGTCAACACCAGTCAGTGGAGTCTAGAGAGCAACTCATTGCAGTCTAAAAGAGCCACCAGGTAAACCATCCTTTATATATCATTGCTTATGTTTACTAGATCTCTGTCAGCACTAATAGGAACTAAGAGAGCTCAAAATTAGCCACCTAATCCAAATCCTACCCCAGGCATCTATTCTCTCGGGCCTTTACATTCATCAGCACTTATGTGCATATGCTGCTGTGATATCCCTTTCTATAACAAGATTTTTTCTTGTTCTTATCAGTGCAATTTATCAGTTCTGCATTAGAAATACTTTTTAAATTATTGTCTGGTTGTATGTTTTATGTAACTTTGTTTCACAGCTTACCATAAACTATGAGATATGTGACATTTATATAAATTAGTGCATTATAATGTCTTTGGTAATTCTTTACACCAATAATCATATTTAAGTCTAGGCATGTCTTCCAAGACACTTAAGTCTTAATGCTTATATAGACACTCTGTTTGCTGTATTGAGAAAAAGGTCAATGACTTCAGATTGCTAAGGTGCATAACCATTTTTGTAAATACTTGCAGCCTGTGTTTCTGGCTTTCTTCCAGTATTTTGTACTGGTCCTGTTTGGGAAATATTTATGTTCTGTAGCAACATGCAAGAGACTGTCCTTAGAAACTTGACTTTTATTTCCCTTCCAGAGCGGTTGTTTATTCTTCTCTTCTTTTAGTACTTATCAACCCTGCCCTATGGTCAATCCCAGGTTTTAAGTCTGGGGAACACTCCAGCTTCTTCAACTCTAGAAAAAAAAAGGCTGAAAAATGCAAAATTAATATTGGTGGTATTAGTTTATCCATAAAAACAAGGGTTTCAGATTAAACCATCAGTATACATTGCACTGACCTCAGCTCACTAATTTATGCAATTTACCCTCAAGTTATTCAAGGTTTCTGGTCTTAGTTGGAGGGAAATCTGACATCTTAGTCTGCCTCCAGGAAACGCCCAAAATCTTCACCCTGCCCATTATAGTTCAGACTGTGTTTGTGCCTTATGGGCAAGAGTATGATTTTAACCATACCGATGTTAAAAGATGGAGATGTGCTACTTATTTTCTAGCAAGCAAGGAGTCAGCCAGCTGCTGATGCATATGTCATATAGGTATAGAGACTGAAGAAACAAACCGGGCAGAAAGCCCAGTCATTCCACTGGAGTAAACAAGAAAGCCATAAAAACAGCTACCTCATTGACAGGAAGAAATCACATTAGACAGTAGATAACAGAGCGGTAGCTTGTAGCCCAGGTAGGGATTTGGGTTGTCCTTATTTATAAAAGAGTGTTGCTTTCTTTTTATTGCCTCTTCATGTTAATTTTCGGGAGTGCAATGCCCCAAGGAAAAACATGCTTGATAGGACACTTAGTGCTAGACCAGATGGATCTCTCATACAGCTTACAACTCCTTCCTGCCTTAGATTGCTACTGTTGTCTTCCCTCTGCTGTTTTACCGCACTGCACTTAACTCCTTAGCACCCTTTCTACCCCTTTTTCTCTGAAACCCCTCCAGTTTGTCAACATTTTCCTGGCAATTCGGCATTTGGTTAGAAAGCAGTCAAGGTGCAGTAGATGAAAGGCCTGCTTCTTTCCTGCTTCATGAGTTCTCTGGGTACCCATCTCCAAAATGACTGGTTTTTTATCCCATCATATTGCATTAGAGACATGGGTGTCAATCTCTGCTCACTATTGCCTTCCGTCTTTCAGCATTAGAGCACTCCAGTGTCTTTTCTCACACAGAGGATATTTATGATGAAACTTATGGCTATACTACTCACTGCATTTCAGAATTACATTTTAAAGTGTGAGTGAATAAGAAGACATGAAGTAAGGAGGGGAAGTAATGTTATGCCATTATGTTTATAACCACGTAGGCATCTGCAGTAAGTAACAATCACTTCATATTTACTAAAGCTTGCATATTGGTCATGGAGTATAAAACTGTTAATTTGAACTTGCAAGTATTATAAATGCAGAAGTCCTGAGAAAAACACAAAGAAAAGTCTTAGATTCCCTCTATAAAAGGTATAGAGGGACAAAAGAATGTAACCACCTTCCCTAGGAGTCATCTCACCTCATTTTAGCTGTCTAAAATGTATGCATCCATTTTAAACCTGGTTTGGGGTCCCTGTTTTAGCATTTAGTAAAAAAAAAAAAAAACACCTT